>JASFAT010000871.1:94617-447167 GCA_031353405.1 Baronia brevicornis | reverse complement strand
TCCCAATCTCAATACTGGAAATGGATTATTTATTTATTTTTGACGCCAATAACGTATATATACACGCATAGTACGTATATACACGCATAGTAAGTACACAAAACAAAACATTATAAAATTGGGAAAGACTTACACGTCGTACACGTGTATTATATACACACAATATTCGCTACATCAGCAATGTTATGACATGAAATTTAACCAATTATTAAAAACAAAAATAAAATACTCAGCTGAACTCGAAGTCATATAATATCGAGATTAATTCATCTGTCTAGTAATTCATTGTATTACATGCCTTATTCATTCTTTTAAGGAATAAATTTGCTCTAAAATTGGTTTTGAGTTCTAGTTTTTTGAAGGAATGGACATTAATGCACCCAGATTCGATGTAAATACTTCAAAAATTTAAGGCCAATATAAAAAAAAGGATTTATTTCTAAATATATAGTTCTTTATATATAGTTTTCTATGAATTTGGATTTGTTTTTATTTTAAGAAGTGAAGATATAAGAGAGCGATGTGGAGTAAAAGGTGTCGTGACAAATGTTGAGAAAGGGATGCTTAGATGGTTTAGGCACATAGAGAGGATGAATGAAAGACGATTGGCAAAAAAAATTTACTATGCGAATGTGGATGGAAAGGTCGGTAGAGGAAGACCACGGAAAACATACGTTGAACAAATTGCTGAAGTTTATAAAAAAAGACCAGGTTAACAGTACCTTTAACTGGTGGACATGCATGTGGAGAGTAATAAGTGTGGAGGAAGATAGGAAAGTACGACGAGATCGTAGCAGATGCAGATCTGTGGCACCCCTACGGGAGACAGGCGTGACGATATGTATGTAATATGTATATATTTTATTTTATCTTTCTGCACCTGTCCATATGAACTTTAACTATACCAATTCTCGCATTCCTCAATGGGCACAATGTGCTTAAATAGGGGTACAGCTTTTTCTTCACATCTTAATAAATATAGAGATTATTAAATTTCATTATAAAATACTAAGCAATTCAAAGATGTATTTTTACGAGTTTTTACACTGATGTTTTTACACTGTGTAAGTGTTGAGCTGCCCAAAAGACATCAAATATGTATAAGTTAAGACATTGCCGGCTTTTGTGTCGGCGGCGGCGATGATAGATGGAGTTGGGCGTGTAATCGGTAACTTATACCAATTTATCATAACACCGACACCGATACACATATTTATTTTTCAGCTGTCTATAGTTCGATACACTCTTTTATCATATCGATAATTAATATAAAGAAAAATAAATCATTAGGAAAGGTATTGACGAAAGTAAATAATCTGTTTTTGTAGGATATAAAAGCAAATGAATAAGACATTATAAAAGTTATATAATTTTTACCAGTTCCAATGTTGGAATTATTTGAAAATAATCCAGTTGAAAGTAGTTGCAAAAGAAAAAACGTACCGCACTGAATAGTTACTCGTTCAGATGGTGAGGAAGAAACTTTTCGTTAAGTAAATTAATACATTTATTTTCGTTTTGACAAAAAATGTTTTATGTTCTTAAGAACTCGAGTTAAATTAATAAAGGAAAGAAAACATTTTCCTCCATTACAACTAAAGCAATAAAATTTTGTGACAACATTATTAATTCTTAAAATGCAATTGAATAGTTTCGTATGATGTACTTTTTCTTTATCGCTTAGATATAATATTAATTGCCAATGCGCTGTCATATATGAAACAGAGGATAGCTAATCTGCTGTATATAATGCAAATTTTTTGTATGTAAAAAAAATATAAATAAACGCGAGATGGTATGACCTTGACTCGTTTAAAATACCAACAGCCTAATTGGTATGTATTTATTTTTAGTCTGCATGTCCCGCTAATGCACCGTGTACACGCTTATTCAGCTATTGTTCATTCCTCTAGAAATGGTGAGTCTCTGTGTCCAATATGAGATGTATGTTTTTTTTACATCATTACTATCATTATCAATTTAATACAAATTAAATTTAAATGCACATGCATGTAAATTCAAAGCACGGGCACCAATGAAGTAAAAATCGCACCACTTAAAGCACGGATGCTAACTTGAATAAATTTGCATCAATAAATCACCAAAGTTAACATTGTGAAATTCAACTCTTTACACAATGTTCGTTCTGTTGAACCAACAGCTCTACATGCAACGCGGGCGTTTCAAAAAGCATATATACCATTATATAGCTACGCGGAAACATATTAGTGTCTGAAAATGTTTATGGAATCAAGCAGACTACATTTACGCAAGTGATATTTCTGTCGACACATTGCAAACGAGCAGGCGTGTCACCTGATGGAAAGCAAACAACACCCCATAGATTTCCGCAGGGCCATAGGCAGTGCGGAAGCGTTGCCGACCTTTAAGAAAAGTGTTATTATGAAAAGTGGGAATGGGAGGGAGAAGGGTAGAGGGATAGGGTAGGGTGTTGGGCCTGAAGAACTTGGCCGTTCACCGTACTAAGAGTTTGCTGCGGAAGTGTGGTCCTTCACCGGCCGGCCCATTCATGCTACAGACAAATATTATGCCATTCTTGACAAAGTATTCGTCTGCAGTGTGGCTCTACCACTATATAATATAATTGTATAATTATTGTATTATATAATTGTATAATTATTAATATATTGTATAATTATTTTCATTCTATAAATATTTTGTAATTATAAATAAAACATTAAATATTATGAGCCAGGGCGTTCCACTGTTAAACACTCTCCAAGGCATGCCACCTAGCCCAATCTTTGGTTACACGTATTTAGTTTCTGCCAGTCGCCCTGCGCACATTGTCTCTCAATCTGGCCCGCGGAGGCCCATACTATGTTGCCAAAAGAGTCTCCATTGGTATTTTACACTAAGTTTACCAAAATCTCAATTCCAGCATTCGTTCTCTGTAACCGTTATTGGTTTTTCGCGAAGGTATTCTCTCTCTAAGTCTATTGCCTCTTCAGTTTGCTAATTGAAAAAGTTATGTCGATGACTTTGGTTCTCCAGTGATTTTTTTTTCATTTCGAATTAAATTCTATGGTGAGCAACAAGAACTAAACATGTGCTTAAATATTATTTTTCTAAAATACAGTATATGTAACATATGTTAGAGAATTTGATGAATAGCTTCTGGTATAGAAAAGGGCCATCAGATTAATTCTCGGGGGTATCATATGAGGGATATAATACCAGTAAATGGACAGCACCTAAGAATACAATACCTGAGAATATAATTGTAAGCCCCAGCCCGCACACTAGGCATGGGGAATACGGCAACACCCCTCAATTTTAGGGAAGTTACTATATTCAGCAATGGTCCGTTTCGATTATGTTGTTGATAGTTATTATTGTAAAGAAGGATATTTATAAAGGTTATTGAATTATATTATATTTAAAGAGGTAACATTATCTATTGTGGATTACTAACATTTTAGTAGCTATAAAGAACCTGTCATCAAATAAAGATTAAACATAACATGACATAAAGATACCTTAAAACGAAGGTATACTACAGGTTAGTATTAAATATCCATCGAAGTAATAGCTTGTAATAAAGATGTGGCTTAGTGTTTCAGTACTATACATGAGCATATTAATACAGGTATATTTTGACATACATATATTTATGTATATTACGTACTTATATACTTATACGTATAACGTATAAATAAGTACGTAATATCCCGTACAACCAAATTAGAATTCCGTTTCTGCTCACTTTAACAGAAAATTGTGTAAGGGGTAAAATTATCGTTTACTCTTAAATAAGGCCTTTATGTTCCGTGACATATATGTATGTATGAACAATTAATCAACCATGATAATCTATGACCAAAAATATTTTTTTATAAAAATTATTTTTTTTAATTTTGTTTGAATTGGCTATATATTTTAAACTAAATTTTAAATAATGCCTTTTTATAATTGTAGATAAGTAGATGATGTGTCGATTCTGTTTTTCCTTACTAATGGTCGTCTTATAGACTGATATATGTGGACAGTCAAAAGTTTTACTTAGCTAAGATCCGCGACAAGCAAAACAATAACAGAAAAGTAGTAATGTGTGTTTTTTCTGCTGGATGAAGAGAACCTATTTGGAACTTAAACCAAAAACTTACCGAAAATCGGCTATCAATTCTCCACTCACCAACCACTATACACAACACCAAACACACATTACCACTTTTCCATCTTGTAAACGACACGTGTTTCGCCCCAACACGAGGCATCTTCAGGTATAGTAGACAGTACGGAAGACAACCGAATACTATAATTGACTGTCCACATAGCGATGGATTTCCGCAAAGTAACGCCTGACTCCATTAATAAGACTGATATATGTATTTCATACCGTGCTTTGCGTAATAAAGTACAAAAATTAGGCTGTGAATTGATATTATCTCTCATTTAATTATTCAAACCAAACGCCAATAAAGAATTTTCAGGAATACCACAGTTAGAAAATCGGACAACGGTTATACCGCTCATGAGAGAAAATTTAATTGAATAGCACGCTAGTAGACGGCCAAAGTTCTAGGTGGTGGTGATGTAATTCATTTTAGGGTAGGTAGTCCGATGGTGGAACTGTGAGGCTGGTGGGAGGTTAACAATTTCTTAGAATATTCGCAGTAAGAAACTTGTTCGGAAATAACGAATTAACAATGAAACTTCAAAATGGAACACGACTCAGTTCACATGATGATTGAAAGCTTTTTCTAATAAATCAAAAGTTGTTACTGTCAGGAAATACATTTTCATTATTGCAATTAATTACCAATCCTCGTAAAAGGTTCAATTTTTTTCTAACGCTCTGCTTTTGTTTGAATTCGAAACTTTTAAAAATTCAATTACAGCTCACGTAAACTGAAAATTTAGTTTCATAAGTACAGTTTGTTCAATTTCCGTAGCCACTTATATATAATTTATATCCAAACACGGGTTGTCAAATGCCAATATTGGATATTATTTTATCGTTTTCCTGACCATTTTTTTATTATTTTATATTATCTTAACATCATTTGCTTTGTTGCAAAATAAGGTTGACATTTTTAATAACTTTTATTTTTTTATTCATTGTTACCTTTTTTTACTCATTTATATAATTTTTTTATCAAATAAAGTTACCAAAATAGATCTTTGAGTTACGTATAGCTGAAGATGATGCTAGGTGGAGTACGTTGGGGATTATGGTTATGATATAATATTGTTATTTTATTTAATGTATAATTTTATAATATTTATAGTTCTTTACAATGCACATATGTTCCACGTTTAATACCGGTTTAGTACCACCTTTTGATTATTAATGGAGTCAGGCGTTACTTTGCGGAAATCCATCACTATATGGACAGTCAAAAGTTTTACTTAGCTAAGATCCGCGACAAGCAAAACAATAACAGAAAATTAATAATGTGTGTTTTTCCGTTGGGTTTAGTGGATTTATTTGGAACTTAAACCAAAAACTTACCGAAAATCGGCCATCAACCACTATACACAACGCCAAACACACACTATCACTTTTCCATCTTGTACACGACACGTGTTTCGCCCCAACACGAGGCATCTTCAGGTATAGTAGACTCTACGGAAGACTTTTCGGTTGTCTTCCGTAGAGTCTACTATATCTGAAGATGCCTCGTGTTGGGGCGAAACACGTGTCGTGTACAAGATGGAAAAGTGATAGTGTGTGTTTGGCGTTGTGTATAGTGGTTGGTGGATGGAGAGTTGATGGCCGATTTTCGGTAAGTTTTTGGTTTAAGTTCCAAATAAATCCACTAAACCCAACGGAAAAACACACATTATTAATTTTCTGTTATTGTTTTGCTTGTCGCGGATCTTAGCTAAGTAAAACTTTTGACTGTCCATATACCACCTGTTGGTCATTCTTATATTTTTTCCTATGCGAGAATCGAAACCACTTCTATTAATTCTGAAAGCAATAGCAATTATTTGTAGTTGCCTTAATTAAAATGCATGCTGTAGAATAATTCAAAAGTTTTCAAAAATTTTCCCGTAAGATATAGTTAAGCTGCATTTAAAGTTTTTAAAACTCTAGCCTACCATCTCGTTTCTGTGTCAAAGATGCTGTTGACCGCTTTTTTGTCTTCATGCTTTTATTATTCCCGTATCCCGGGTGAAGCCCGGCATTGTTATACACACAAAACTGACTATATTTTCGCGTAGCTTAGTTCAACTTTCGATATTTAGTTTCATAATTTAAATTCAATCTTACATTACAATATAATTACTTCGACACGAGAATCGAGCTTTTAACCCTTATGCTTGAAAATGGATTATTTAAACATACATATATTTTCATTGCTGTTTTCGTTAGGTAATATGTTTCATGTCAATAGTTTAATGGAAGAGTCAAAGCTACCACCTTAGACCTTAAGCGCAATTCTCTCGAACTGAGCTTTACTGCTTATACAGAAATCATTATAAAAGTATTGAAGAACTACGTATGAAAAGTGCTTATTATATTATATTTATGTATGATCCGCAACTTTATTTTTTAAGGGTTACCATTAAATACTTGAGTTAACTTCTATGGACTATTGAAGTGAACTATTTTATCTAAGACAATATTACTCTAACTTAGAGTACTAAATAATTTTAATAATGTTATTATTTAATTTTATATTAAATTAAGAAATATATTTTAATCAGTTTAAATAAACACATTAAATACATGTATATGATATAAAAAAAATATAAGATTACGCAACTAACTCCATCAATCATGGCTGTCACTGACACAAAAGTTGTCTACATGTTATCTATACATTTTTGTTGCGTGGTATGACCTCCGACACTAACTGCTGTAAGATACCAAGACAAAATCTCCTGAAATTTTTGAGATCTTAATTAACTCTTACAATTTGTAATGATCACCTGAATATAATCAATAACAAAATTATTCGCCTTTTATAAATACTTATTTTTAAACTCTTTTGAACAGTACACTTTGTAAGGAAAACTATGTTTAACATTATATGTAGCTGCTAGACCAGAACAAACATTCCGTCATCCTCTTTTATACTATGAAGGTTATAACACATCCCCCTAATAAGGAAAGATTGTGTCACTTGCGAGATCCTATTTTAAAGTTCAAAAATTTTACACAGCAATTGTACATAACATCAAAATAAAGAAGACCAGACATGTCATACAAAACTCGCTGTTATGTTGTGCAAGTCATGACAGTTAGACAAACTTATGTTTGTCTTCTAATTTTATTTTTGTGTTTTTGATATTTTGAGAAATTTGCTTTATAAAGTCAAAGCCAAATCTTACTATTTTAAATTTAAAAATTTACAAATACAAGAAATCCCTTCTTTCTTTTCCAATAATAAAAAAAGAAACAATCAAATAGTGGCATTGGTGACTTACCGAAATAAATAAGTAAAATATTCTACAGAGGATAGAGATAATATTTTATTGTAAGCGTAAGCATTAATTTTTATGTCACGCATTCAATATTGTATGTGTAAAATTCAAATTTAAAATTCTTTATTCCGACATAAAAAAGTACATTTCATTTATCGAACATCAGTCTGTTGTCATTGACAACAGACTTGACGCACCGATTTCGTGAAATGTACTTTTTTATGTCGGAATAAAGAATTTTAAATTTGAATTTTACACATACAATATTGAATGTGTGAAATAAAAATTAATGCTTACGCTTACAATAAAATATTATCTCTATCCTCTGTAGAATATTTTACTTATTTATTTCGGTAAGTCACCAATGCCACTATTTGATTGTTTCTTTTTTTATTATTGGTAAAGAAAGAAGGGATTTCTTGTATTTGTAAATTTTTAAATTTAAAATAGTAAGATTTGGCTTTGACTTTATAAAGCAAATTTCTCAAAATATCAAAAACACAAAAATAAAATTAGAAGACAAACATAAGTTTGTCTTCTAACTGTCATGACTTGCACAACATAACAGCGAGTTTTGTATGACATGTCTGGTCTTCTTTATTTTGATGTTATGTACAATTGCTGTGTAAAATTTTTGAACTTTAAAATAGGATCTCGCAAGTGACACAATCTTTCCTTATTAGGGGGATGTGTTATAACCTTCATAGTATAAAAGAGGATGACGGAATGTTTGTTCTGGTCTAGCAGCTACATATAATGTTAAACATAGTTTTCCTTACAAAGTGTACTGTTCAAAAGAGTTTAAAAATAAGTATTTATAAAAGGCGAATAATTTTGTTATTGATTATATTCAGGTGATCATTACAAATTGTAAGAGTTAATTAAGATCTCAAAAATTTCAGGAGATTTTGTCTTGGTATCTTACAGCAGTTAGTGTCGGAGGTCATACCACGCAACAAAAATGTATAGATAACATGTAGACAACTTTTGTGTCAGTGACAGCCATGATTGATGGAGTTAGTTGCGTAATCTTATATTTTTTATCTTATATTTTTTTTTATATCATATACATGTATTTAATGTGTTTATTTAAACTGATTAAAATATATTTCTTAATTTAATATAAAATTAAATAATAACATTATTAAAATTATTTAGTACTCTAAGTTAGAGTAATATTGTCTTAGATAAAATAGTTCACTTCAATAGTCCATAGAAGTTAACTCAAGTATTTAATGGTAACCCTTAAAAAATAAAGTTGCGGATCATACATAAATATAATATAATAAGCACTTTTCATACGTAGTTCTTCAATACTTTTATAATGATTTCTGTATAAGCAGTAAAGCTCAGTTCGAGAGAATTGCGCTTAAGGTCTAAGGTGGTAGCTTTGACTCTTCCATTAAACTATTGACATGAAACATATTACCTAACGAAAACAGCAATGAAAATATATGTATGTTTAAATAATCCATTTTCAAGCATAAGGGTTAAAAGCTCGATTCTCGTGTCGAAGTAATTATATTGTAATGTAAGATTGAATTTAAATTATGAAACTAAATATCGAAAGTTGAACTAAGCTACGCGAAAATATAGTCAGTTTTGTGTGTATAACAATGCCGGGCTTCACCCGGGATACGGGAATAATAAAAGCATGAAGACAAAAAAGCGGTCAACAGCATCTTTGACACAGAAACGAGATGGTAGGCTAGAGTTTTAAAAACTTTAAATGCAGCTTAACTATATCTTACGGGAAAATTTTTGAAAACTTTTGAATTATTCTACAGCATGCATTTTAATTAAGGCAACTACAAATAATTGCTATTGCTTTCAGAATTAATAGAAGTGGTTTCGATTCTCGCATAGGAAAAAATATAAGAATGACCAACAGGTGGTATATGGACAGTCAAAAGTTTTACTTAGCTAAGATCCGCGACAAGCAAAACAATAACAGAAAATTAATAATGTGTGTTTTTCCGTTGGGTTTAGTGGATTTATTTGGAACTTAAACCAAAAACTTACCGAAAATCGGCCATCAACTCTCCATCCACCAACCACTATACACAACGCCAAACACACACTATCACTTTTCCATCTTGTACACGACACGTGTTTCGCCCCAACACGAGGCATCTTCAGATATAGTAGACTCTACGGAAGACAACCGAAAAGTCTTCCGTAGAGTCTACTATACCTGAAGATGCCTCGTGTTGGGGCGAAACACGTGTCGTGTACAAGATGGAAAAGTGATAGTGTGTGTTTGGCGTTGTGTATAGTGGTTGATGGCCGATTTTCGGTAAGTTTTTGGTTTAAGTTCCAAATAAATCCACTAAACCCAACGGAAAAACACACATTATTAATTTTCTGTTATTGTTTTGCTTGTCGCGGATCTTAGCTAAGTAAAACTTTTGACTGTCCATATAGTGATGGATTTCCGCAAAGTAACGCCTGACTCCATTAATAATCAAAAGGTGGTACTAAACCGGTATTAAACGTGGAACATATGTGCATTGTAAAGAACTATAAATATTATAAAATTATACATTAAATAAAATAACAATATTATATCATAACCATAATCCCCAACGTACTCCACCTAGCATCATCTTCAGCTATACGTAACTCAAAGATCTATTTTGGTAACTTTATTTGATAAAAAAATTATATAAATGAGTAAAAAAAGGTAACAATGAATAAAAAAATAAAAGTTATTAAAAATGTCAACCTTATTTTGCAACAAAGCAAATGATGTTAAGATAATATAAAATAATAAAAAAATGGTCAGGAAAACGATAAAATAATATCCAATATTGGCATTTGACAACCCGTGTTTGGATATAAATTATATATAAGTGGCTACGGAAATTGAACAAACTGTACTTATGAAACTAAATTTTCAGTTTACGTGAGCTGTAATTGAATTTTTAAAAGTTTCGAATTCAAACAAAAGCAGAGCGTTAGAAAAAAATTGAACCTTTTACGAGGATTGGTAATTAATTGCAATAATGAAAATGTATTTCCTGACAGTAACAACTTTTGATTTATTAGAAAAAGCTTTCAATCATCATGTGAACTGAGTCGTGTTCCATTTTGAAGTTTCATTGTTAATTCGTTATTTCCGAACAAGTTTCTTACTGCGAATATTCTAAGAAATTGTTAACCTCCCACCAGCCTCACAGTTCCACCATCGGACTACCTACCCTAAAATGAATTACATCACCACCACCTAGAACTTTGGCCGTCTACTAGCGTGCTATTCAATTAAATTTTCTCTCATGAGCGGTATAACCGTTGTCCGATTTTCTAACTGTGGTATTCCTGAAAATTCTTTATTGGCGTTTGGTTTGAATAATTAAATGAGAGATAATATCAATTCACAGCCTAATTTTTGTACTTTATTACGCAAAGCACGGTATGAAATACATATATCAGTCTTATTAATGGAGTCAGGCGTTACTTTGCGGAAATCCATCGCTATGTGGACAGTCAATTATAGTATTCGGTTGTCTTCCGTACTGTCTACTATACCTGAAGATGCCTCGTGTTGGGGCGAAACACGTGTCGTTTACAAGATGGAAAAGTGGTAATGTGTGTTTGGTGTTGTGTATAGTGGTTGGTGAGTGGAGAATTGATAGCCGATTTTCGGTAAGTTTTTGGTTTAAGTTCCAAATAGGTTCTCTTCATCCAGCAGAAAAAACACACATTACTACTTTTCTGTTATTGTTTTGCTTGTCGCGGATCTTAGCTAAGTAAAACTTTTGACTGTCCACATATATCAGTCTATAAGACGACCATTAGTAAGGAAAAACAGAATCGACACATCATCTACTTATCTACAATTATAAAAAGGCATTATTTAAAATTTAGTTTAAAATATATAGCCAATTCAAACAAAATTAAAAAAAATAATTTTTATAAAAAAATATTTTTGGTCATAGATTATCATGGTTGATTAATTGTTCATACATACATATATGTCACGGAACATAAAGGCCTTATTTAAGAGTAAACGATAATTTTACCCCTTACACAATTTTCTGTTAAAGTGAGCAGAAACGGAATTCTAATTTGGTTGTACGGGATATTACGTACTTATTTATACGTTATACGTATAAGTATATAAGTACGTAATATACATAAATATATGTATGTCAAAATATACCTGTATTAATATGCTCATGTATAGTACTGAAACACTAAGCCACATCTTTATTACAAGCTATTACTTCGATGGATATTTAATACTAACCTGTAGTATACCTTCGTTTTAAGGTATCTTTATGTCATGTTATGTTTAATCTTTATTTGATGACAGGTTCTTTATAGCTACTAAAATGTTAGTAATCCACAATAGATAATGTTACCTCTTTAAATATAATATAATTCAATAACCTTTATAAATATCCTTCTTTACAATAATAACTATCAACAACATAATCGAAACGGACCATTGCTGAATATAGTAACTTCCCTAAAATTGAGGGGTGTTGCCGTATTCCCCATGCCTAGTGTGCGGGCTGGGGCTTACAATTATATTCTCAGGTATTGTATTCTTAGGTGCTGTCCATTTACTGGTATTATATCCCTCATATGATACCCCCGAGAATTAATCTGATGGCCCTTTTCTATACCAGAAGCTATTCATCAAATTCTCTAACATATGTTACATATACTGTATTTTAGAAAAATAATATTTAAGCACATGTTTAGTTCTTGTTGCTCACCATAGAATTTAATTCGAAATGAAAAAAAAATCACTGGAGAACCAAAGTCATCGACATAACTTTTTCAATTAGCAAACTGAAGAGGCAATAGACTTAGAGAGAGAATACCTTCGCGAAAAACCAATAACGGTTACAGAGAACGAATGCTGGAATTGAGATTTTGGTAAACTTAGTGTAAAATACCAATGGAGACTCTTTTGGCAACATAGTATGGGCCTCCGCGGGCCAGATTGAGAGACAATGTGCGCAGGGCGACTGGCAGAAACTAAATACGTGTAACCAAAGATTGGGCTAGGTGGCATGCCTTGGAGAGTGTTTAACAGTGGAACGCCCTGGCTCATAATATTTAATGTTTTATTTATAATTACAAAATATTTATAGAATGAAAATAATTATACAATATATTAATAATTATACAATTATATAATACAATAATTATACAATTATATTATATAGTGGTAGAGCCACACTGCAGACGAATACTTTGTCAAGAATGGCATAATATTTGTCTGTAGCATGAATGGGCCGGCCGGTGAAGGACCACACTTCCGCAGCAAACTCTTAGTACGGTGAACGGCCAAGTTCTTCAGGCCCAACACCCTACCCTATCCCTCTACCCTTCTCCCTCCCATTCCCACTTTTCATAATAACACTTTTCTTAAAGGTCGGCAACGCTTCCGCACTGCCTATGGCCCTGCGGAAATCTATGGGGTGTTGTTTGCTTTCCATCAGGTGACACGCCTGCTCGTTTGCAATGTGTCGACAGAAATATCACTTGCGTAAATGTAGTCTGCTTGATTCCATAAACATTTTCAGACACTAATATGTTTCCGCGTAGCTATATAATGGTATATATGCTTTTTGAAACGCCCGCGTTGCATGTAGAGCTGTTGGTTCAACAGAACGAACATTGTGTAAAGAGTTGAATTTCACAATGTTAACTTTGGTGATTTATTGATGCAAATTTATTCAAGTTAGCATCCGTGCTTTAAGTGGTGCGATTTTTACTTCATTGGTGCCCGTGCTTTGAATTTACATGCATGTGCATTTAAATTTAATTTGTATTAAATTGATAATGATAGTAATGATGTAAAAAAAACATACATCTCATATTGGACACAGAGACTCACCATTTCTAGAGGAATGAACAATAGCTGAATAAGCGTGTACACGGTGCATTAGCGGGACATGCAGACTAAAAATAAATACATACCAATTAGGCTGTTGGTATTTTAAACGAGTCAAGGTCATACCATCTCGCGTTTATTTATATTTTTTTTACATACAAAAAATTTGCATTATATACAGCAGATTAGCTATCCTCTGTTTCATATATGACAGCGCATTGGCAATTAATATTATATCTAAGCGATAAAGAAAAAGTACATCATACGAAACTATTCAATTGCATTTTAAGAATTAATAATGTTGTCACAAAATTTTATTGCTTTAGTTGTAATGGAGGAAAATGTTTTCTTTCCTTTATTAATTTAACTCGAGTTCTTAAGAACATAAAACATTTTTTGTCAAAACGAAAATAAATGTATTAATTTACTTAACGAAAAGTTTCTTCCTCACCATCTGAACGAGTAACTATTCAGTGCGGTACGTTTTTTTTTGCAACTACTTTCAACTGGATTATTTTCAAATAATTCCAACATTGGAACTGGTAAAAATTATATAACTTTTATAATGTCTTATTCATTTGCTTTTATATCCTACAAAAACAGATTATTTACTTTCGTCAATACCTTTCCTAATGATTTATTTTTCTTTATATTAATTATCGATATGATAAAAGAGTGTATCGAACTATAGACAGCTGAAAAATAAATATGTGTATCGGTGTCGGTGTTATGATAAATTGGTATAAGTTACCGATTACACGCCCAACTCCATCTATCATCGCCGCCGCCGACACAAAAGCCGGCAATGTCTTAACTTATACATATTTGATGTCTTTTGGGCAGCTCAACACTTACACAGTGTAAAAACATCAGTGTAAAAACTCGTAAAAATACATCTTTGAATTGCTTAGTATTTTATAATGAAATTTAATAATCTCTATATTTATTAAGATGTGAAGAAAAAGCTGTACCCCTATTTAAGCACATTGTGCCCATTGAGGAATGCGAGAATTGGTATAGTTAAAGTTCATATGGACAGGTGCAGAAAGATAAAATAAAATATATACATATTACATACATATCGTCACGCCTGTCTCCCGTAGGGGTGCCACAGATCTGCATCTGCTACGATCTCGTCGTACTTTCCTATCTTCCTCCACACTCATTACTCTCCACATGCATGTCCACCAGTTAAGGGTACTGTTAACCTGGTCTTTTTTATAAACTTCAGCAATTTGTTCAACGTATGTTTTCCGTGGTCTTCCTCTACTGACCTTTCCATCCACATTCGCATAGTAAATTTTTTTTGCCAATCGTCTTTCATTCATCCTCTCTATGTGCCTAAACCATCTAAGCATCCCTTTCTCAACATTTGTCACGACACCTTTTACTCCACATCGCTCTCTTATATCTTCACTTCTTAAAATAAAAACAAATCCAAATTCATAGAAAACTATATATAAAGAACTATATATTTAGAAATAAATCCTTTTTTTTATATTGGCCTTAAATTTTTGAAGTATTTACATCGAATCTGGGTGCATTAATGTCCATTCCTTCAAAAAACTAGAACTCAAAACCAATTTTAGAGCAAATTTATCCCTTAAAAGAATGAATAAGGCATGTAATATAATAAATTACTAGACAGATGAATTAATCTCGATATTATATGACTTCGAGTTCAGCTGAGTATTTTATTTTTGTTTTTAATAATTGGTTAAATTTCATGTCATAACATTGCTGATGTAGCGAATATTGTGTGTATATAATACACGTGTACGACGTGTAAGTCTTTCCCAATTTTATAATGTTTTGTTTTGTGTACTTACTATGCGTGTATATACGTACTATGCGTGTATATATACGTTATTGGCGTCAAAAATAAATAAATAATCCATTTCCAGTATTGAGATTGGGACATACATACAGTGGTGGTCATATAATTAAGAACGCTGATATAATGGGAAGATTTTTTTCAAACTAAGTCGTATAACTAATTGCATGCATTTTTTTTATTTCTCTCGTTATCATAAAACTTTTCCATAAAACCACTGAATTCATTGATACACATGATAAGCTAAAAATAAATGGGCAAACTTTTTTTACACTACTTCTTTAGAATGTTTACGTAGTATTCCTATTTACTGGCTGGTCACGTAATTAAGAACGCTTTATAATTTATACATTTTATTCAAAATTCAAAAAGTGAACACTCGATTTGCAGTTCTATGTTACTGTTTGTGTAATATAGGCGCCATTTAGTGTTGTAAAAGATTGTTTCTTATAAAAAAAACAGTGGGAAAAAATAAAAGTTGTGATAAATCTACCAGGGAAGTAATAATAAAACTTCGCCGTAAAAATTGGTCTTATAAAAAGATAGCCGACCATCTGCAATGTTCAAAAACGATGATTTTACACGCTGTAAAGCATTTTGCTACGTATGAAACTACTTCCAATGTTCCACGTGTACTTAGACAGAGAAAAACAACTACTCGAGATGACCGAAACATCGTTCGTATGGCGAAACAAAATCCTTTTAAAGGGACAAAAGAGCTGAGAAAAGAATATTTTGGTGAAAATAACCCTTCAGCAATCTCAGCACGCACTATTAGAAGACGTTTGGTAGAAAAAAAATTGCACGGAAGGATAGCAAGGAAGGTACCCATGTTGAAACTTTGCCACAGGCAAGCCCGGTTTGTATTTGCGAGAAAGTATGAAAACTGGACTGTGCGGCAGTGGAAAAATGTACTTTTTTCTGACGAGACGAAAATAAACAGAGTATGTTCTGATGGTAAACGATATGTACGACGTCCCCCGAATACAACATTCCACCCAAAGTACACGAAAGTCACATTAAAACACGGTGGTGGAAATGTAAAAATTTAGGGGTGCTTTCTGGACATGGTGTTGGACCTGTAAAGTTAATAGAAGGTAACATGGATCAATTCCAATACAAAAATATACTGGAAGAAACAATGCTACCTTATACTGAAGAAGTTCTACCGGTTATTTGGACATTCCAACACGACAATGATCCAAAGCACACTGCACGCACCGTAAAGGAATTTCTTACAGCGCAATCAGTTTCTGTCTTAGACTGGCCAGCTAACAGCCCAGATCTAAACCCAATAGAGAATCTGTGGTTTGAAGTAAAGAAAAAGGTTTCAAATTCACAGTGTGGGAATTTAAGAGCTGTACGACGTTTTTTTTAGAAGAATGGAACTCTATTTCTCTTGCGAAATGTTAAAAATTAATAGAGTCAATGACTCGTCGGTGTAAAGCAGTAATTAAAAGCCGTGGACATGCTATTAACTATTAATTTTAAGTTAAAAATGTATTAAATTGCTTGTTAAATTTTTCGCGCTACATATTATTGTGATTTTTTAAATGTAAATGTCATACAAAACAATTTCCGTTCAGTTTAATAAATCGTTCTTAATTATTTGTCCAGCTTCAGTACTATTTGAATGTGTTACTTTGGTAAAATAAATTAAATCTTAGAAAAAATAGTTGACAATTGTATTCTTTATTCCTAAGCCATGTTGCTCTATTAATGTGGCTATTTTATAACATGACTGGTTGCTTCTCAGAAGGTACACATTTCTGGGTATGACATTATATAAATGAAATTTTCTAGAACTTCAAATCGTTCTTAATTATATGACCACAACTGTATGTATTTGGGCAGTGAAAAAAATATATTATTGTGGTAATGAAATTTGACGATACCCTATAAAATTACAAGGATGTTCAAGGATAAATATGGAATACATTTTTTATAAAAATTATTGATTTAAGAAAAGATGGCAAGCACACTTTACAACACAATACGTTGTCCTTAGACAAAGAAATTGTCGTGACACGCTTTCAGTATACGCTCGAGTATCCAACTCCTCAATATAAGTTACCACCCAAGCTATAAAAACACATTGTTGGCCCGAACACTTCCGCAGTGTACACCTTTTATATAGTGAGTGCGGGCGGTTGTTCTGCCTGTTAAAGAGATATACATTGTATAAAGTTGAAGTGGATTGTCCAGTAAAAATATCGTTATATTTTTAAATGTATGAATATTTAAGGAATTCTTGTGTAGTAGAAGTACGAAATATTTTGAATATATTATGAATAGTATGTCTAAAACTCGAGCCTGAAGATAAAAGTAACAACCAGTACGTTTTGTGTGTAATGTCTTACGGTCTGTCCGCTTTACAAGCTTAAAATCGCTCACAGTGTATTTGGTGAATACGATTCAGGGTGAAAAAATAATCCACCAGTTATACAGCTTTTCCGGCAGTTTTATTTATTCCGAATTTAAGTCTTCAAGCCGATTCAGCTGCGGCAATATTATGAAGACATCTCAAGGGTACATCCGCACACTGCCGCAGGCTGTTGAATGATTGATACGGAAAAGTTAATTCCATTAAACATATGTATGGAAATACAGTGTATATACAGTAATAAAACAATTATTTTGTTTTATGGATAACGTAGTTATGATTTATTATAAAAAAGAATTCCTGTGAGATTGTTTCTGTAGAAACTTGTTTATTGTCTTTATTTTCTGAGGTGCGAAGTGGCAAACGTATCGACAGGCCATGATTGATCACACAGATGAGGCTTGCCGTGGACGGCAAGTATCGGAGGAATAATTCCTCAAAGACGAATTATTAACAGACGCGACAGTTGGCTATAAGTTCAATTTTCCTTTAGTAGCTGCTATTATTATATATATGAAGCAAAATATTTTGGATATTACATTAATTGCTTTATCCTTAATATGACAAGAAGATGTGTTCGGAATAGTATCTTTGGCATTTAATTACACTTTCCAAAAATAAACACTATACAATCCACAACTAGTTTTATGTAAAATAACTTTTTCAGCAAAATGAAGTTGCACCTCTATTAATCTTTGAAAACAGTAATTTATTCGCTTTAACAAATTTATTTCTTGTTTACAGGTGTCGATTAGCAAGCCAGAAAGCCGAAATAGATTTGTTCGAGCTAGAAGACATCCGTAAGTGTCATTTTGATATTATTGTATAAGAATATGTAAATATTTAATAAATACAGAAAACATCATGATTTTTTTTATTAAAAAGCGTTTAATAAGGATAATAGTTTAAAATTTTTATCAATTTTGTCTTATTTAATCTATAATTAAAAAATAATAGACGAACGGATAAAAGATTTATCTGTACCCAGTTTAAGAAAGAATAGAGTAGCGTATGCCAAGGATCTCCTCCATTTCACGAGTTTCCTCTCCTCCTCCTACGTGGCAGTCCATCTAAGTGGCAGTTTTGGGCTCAGCTCTTAATGCTTATCACTATTTATTCGTTTCCGTCATTATTAAGTTAAGAAATGACGAGAAGGCTCTCTTGCAAACGCGGCAGGGTGCAGGTACATGCCTCGTGGATGAACCCAATAGGGTTGATTATTTAATCTTATAATATCATGACCTGAAACTCCCTGGGCCGCAGCTCTCCCCAACTGTCAATGATTAATGTGTTTGTTAATTCACTAACACTTCAAACAATGTTACCATAACGTCGACAACACTTACCATTCATAACTAGACATGAAAAATGAAACCTCGATATTTACTACTCGAGCACATAATCACAAAGTTTCGCACCGAGGGAGCGCAAGCGTTAAAATTAAAGTGGATCTGACGAAATGTACGGTGAAAAGCCCTCGGTGGAGTTTGCTACGCGATAATTTTTCGCCGGTTGTTAAAGTGATTATCGCAAATGCGTCACGTCGGAGTATCCACTCGACGCTCGCTAAATTACACAACAACATGAAAATTAAAGGGTATTTTATTTGAACCTCACTCAGCGAACGTATCTCATTATTCTTGATGGGAATAAATCGGAGGCGGATTATTTGTCGAAATACTTGGATCCGAATACGCTCGATTCGCCTCGATTCTATTCGTCCCAAATTTGATTGCAATTGAAACGGTTGACTGACATAAAATCCGTTTGCGGTGATTACGCCTTATGACGTTGACAACATGGAGTACTTCCAAATTGATTCAGCAATATATAACTACGCTATTTATCACAAAATTAGGCTACTACTCCTTCTCTTTTAGTATTTTTGTCATCCTAGAATCTTTGATTTGTATTGGAATACAATTTTTTTTTATTCTTAACGAAAGTATACATATATGTATGTTTTTACAAATCTTAAGCACTTTAGTAAATAAATATGTAAGGAATACATATTTATTTACTTTGCTGGCTCAAGCAATATTTAGTTAAATATTTTTCATCTAATTTTTGTAATTATCAAACCATATGTTATTTATGTTTTTGTTGTTTAAATATTTAGAGCAATAAACACCTTGTTATGGCTATTTAATTGAAAAACCTGGTTAGGAACTAATTCATCTATTCATAAAGCGGACGGTATTTTCATCATATCTCAAAGTTTTGATACGTTTTTATGAAAGCTTTCAAAGTTTGCTTTTCGTCAGATTCTTAGGTTTAAATGAACATTGAGAAATATAAAATTGTGGAAATAAAAATATTTGTAAGAATATTTCTATTTTTATAATGAAATTGAAGAAAGGGCTTTTCCATGAAACAACAGCAAAAAAGTCGTTACAACATTTTTTCTTACCAAATATTTGGAAAGAAACATCAATATTAAAAGGAAAAAAATACTGACATACATATTTTTTTCAGGAGATTGGCAGAACTACACAATGTGTTTTTGTGTAAGAAATTTAAAGGACAACGAAAAAACATTGCCAATGTAAGTCGTAGCTACTCTTCATAGCAATTATAGAATATCTTATGCTCTTTTAAGTTTAGATGTAAATATTGATTTGGAATTAACTAGATGAATTATTGAAATCATATTTATTAACAAGGGCTGCTTTGTATTGCTTTGCATATTTATTAACAAGTTAAAATTCAGTCATTTGAAATTGAATAAGATGAAATTCAGTAATTATTGAGTAAATTGACAAAATCCATGATTTCATTATTTTGTTTGCATAATTCGACATATTAATTAATAGGCAGAAGAATACCGTCTTTGTCTTGCAAATTTGTACGAAAAAATTAGTATATATCAGTATATTAAAAGACGCCGAAAACAAAACATATGTACGTTGAAAAGTTTTTCTTTACCCCATACATACTATTTTGTTTCTTTGTGTATAATATATCAAAGTGAAAACATTAGAGTACATATTTTTATATACTTACTTCAACTTTGAAAATTTACAGCTCAAGTTTAGCTATTAAAGTCAGCGAAGATATAAGAGGACCTCAGACTAAGAGTAAGTACTAATCCTGTGGAAAGATTTTTTTAATTCTAAATAAGTACTCGTAGATAAAGGCTTTATATTTGAGGATAATTTAACTTTTATTACATTTATTTATTTAGATATAACATGGTAAAAGCATAGTTGTTTATGTATTATATATAGGAGAGGGGAGGGGAGAAGGGGGAGGAGTAGGGCCTCCTGAACTCAACCGCTCACCGGTCGAAGTACGGTAGCTGAGCTACCACTCAGATGCCGGTTTTTTGCAGGAGTGTGGTACTTCCCCGGGTGAGCCCCCTCATTCACGCTACTGACAAATAACATGGCATTCTTGACAAAGTATTCGTCTGCAACGTGGCTCAAACACTTCTAAAGTATGTATTCCAAGGGTTGGACAATAAATGTCGATGCACCAAATGAGAGTAGTAGACCACATATTAAAATAGTAATTCAAATTTGACCTATGACAGATGTTCTATAAATATTACCATACATATAATACAGCTAGATTTTCGAAACATTTTCTAAGACCATTGTTAAAAATGATGATTCTATGTATTTTACAAAATGTTGATTAGAATGAGCCAGCTCGCCCGGGAAAATATCACACTCCCGCAAAAACCGGCGTCTGAGTGGTAGCTTAGCTACCGCGCTTCGTCCAGTAAGCGGCCTGATTTCCAGAAGCCCAACACCCTCCCCCTCCCACTTCCACTTCCATAATGTCAATTCCTTAAAGGTCAGCAACGTTTCCGCACTGCCTATGACGCTGCGGATATCTATGGGCAGCGTTGATTGCTTCCGGTGACACGCCTGCTCGTTTGCCTTCCTATCCCATAAAAAAATACAACAGTCATACAAATGGAGAGCGGAAATTTTATCTACAATAAGACTTTAAAGATAAACACAAAGACTGGTTTACTTATAAAAAAAAACAACATTACAAACATAACGTCTTTCAGTTTGCTTCCAACTCAAATTTCTACGCATAACTTCTTTTAGTTAATCCTCCTAGGGATTTCGCAATGCCTTAAGTTATGAAACATTATTATTTTTGCTTTTTCATTTCTGCTTGCTTTGTTTTCCGAACGAAAGCGTATTTTGTGCAACATTATTTATTATTTATGTTAAAGAAACTCCTTTACAAAAATAACGGACACCTTACAGTCATCGGCTTCACTCAGCAGAAATTACACGTTTAAGCTCCCTAATGTTTCATGGAGGTGGTTGGACAGATCGTACTCGCCTTTTTAGGAGATCCCCGATGTGCTCAATGGGGTTAAGGTTTGATCTCCGCGATATACACATACAATCGATGTTTATCGATCTCTTCTATATAAGCATCTACGTCGCCAGAACTGTGGGCCCGAGCATTATCATCCATGTAAATGTATCTTCAACAATTACAATCAGTACGGATTGTGCATGTTGACAAAGGATTTCTGTTATGTATCTTTGCGCATTTAGTGAGCCATTTTCAATCTCGGTACGATACCTGGAAGTTACGCCCGCCCAAACCGCTTCAAAATCACGTCTTATGATGAAGGATCTGTTATATCCTTCATCAAAAGATGTCATTTCTTTAACGCACGTCAGCATAGCGATCTCCTGATCTTCTTAACGCTCGCCAACGTCGGTCCTCACCATGCAGATATATTTGAGCCTCATCGGGGAAGAGTATGCTACTTCAGTTACCTAGAGTCCAAGATAGATAGTTTCTAGCGAACCTCAATTAAGCAATCCGGTGCTCACGGAGTAATTTGGAAGCCCGTGTTGGTCGTTGACTACGTACATCAGCCGCTATAAGCCTCCTCCTCACATTCCATAGGCTAACTTGTGCTTCTCGTACCTCTTCAAGATTTCTTTTGAGGTCTATGTAACTGCATTAGCGGTTCCTCAGGGCCTGAGTCACTAAAAAGCGGTCGTCTCGTGGTTATGTGCACCGTTTTCTCCTAGAACCTTGCCTTCTATGAATGGAACTTTTCCCTTAGTATCGAGTCCAGGTTCTTTGGACGGTTGAACGACTCACGTTTATCGGCTGTTATACGTAACATTAGCTTCAACCCTCTTCCACAGCAGCGCTATAATTTTACTAATCTGCCTAAACTGTAGTCTAAACTGGCAGGAACATAGTTTGTCTATTAAACCCTCTTTACAAATAAATTATTTCCAATAATATAGAAAAATCAAAACCGCGCGTTTTATTGTGGTAATGGAATGTATAAAAAAAGGAGTGTATAATACTTATATAATAATATGTAAGATTTTTGTTACTTTCCTCTACTACTGGTATTATTTTCAAGTCTGTGTACCCCGACTACTGGTATTATTTTCAAGTCTGTGTACATCCATTGCTCCAGAAACGGAGATGATCATCATCAACAATGGAATTTAAAGGTGTGAAAAAAAAAGCTATTTCATCTTAGATCACTTCTAACAACAAATATATTACCTCAATGTACGTTATGATTTCAGTTTCTAGTTGTAATTAGTTGTCTTGGCAAAGTTGTGAAAAGTATGTTTGTAATTCCATAGATTACGGAAAAATAAATATCTTCTATAAGCCCTATTACGTAATAGAACAAATTACAGGCCTAATTCGTTTCACTGCCTTGTGATGTCGGTTCATAAAACATTTTGTTTGTGACTCATCAAGAACAATAGTTAGCCCCGAACCGCTTGCGTTAGCAGGGTCCTCGCAATTTTACCCCACTTTGTCTCCATTGCTTACTGTCTCTACGACTAGGACAAGTGAGATATGGAAACGGCAGCCCTTGAACGTTTTTTATTATTTTACGTGCTGCCATTAAGACCTTGAAAGCCACGAGGACAATGAGGATAGTTTTTAAAGAAGATTTATATAAGCAACCATTTATTTAGTGTTCTTTTTGTATAGGCCAGAAATTCTTTCGACAACTTTTTCGCACAAAGAATTATAACGCTGCAAGTATCTAGAGTACCTAACCAACTCTTTTTTTTTATGTAAATATTTCAAAATGTGACATAAAATGAATCAGTGATCAAGTCTTCGCCGTCAAGATCGCGTTTATCATATATGGCAGAGTTGATAGTTTTCTTTTCGGGATGAATATATGCATGTCCTACAGGTATTTATTCTAAATCAAGATTTCCCGATAATTTGTCTTGGAGAAGCATGGTAGTTTAATGACAGTCACCCAGAAATTGGGAGACGCCCAATTTCTGGGTGACTGTCGGGTCGGCTGTGATGGGCAGGTGCGGGTGAAGGTGCAGGCGCGGGCGCATGGGTCTTGGCGTCTGTATGTTCACAGTTTCGAACCAGCTACGAGCCTCATTGCGTGTGAGTTCTTTCGTTCCCAAACTTTGCTGCGTAGTTAGAAGACATGGATGATGATTTGACTTTATCAATGGAATATTCGTAATTGAAGTGAAAATTGCTTTGAAAATTTGGTATACATCAATTAAATTAACGAAGAGAACAGTAATTTGTTCAACCATCGTTATTCCCCTGTGTCCAATAGTGGGACATCGTTATTCCCCTGTGTGAAAATACATATTTTTTCAAATATTGGTATTTGCATGTACGTTATAATAAAAATCTTTCCTTTCCATTTATGACTTTCTTTCTGTCAAAGGAAACAACATATTGTGCTGTAGCTCGTATTTGAAGAACAAGAGTGTAATTCCCGGAGGTTTTGTCTTGCGGGCAACACATGCAAAATGAAAACCCGCCGACATTCAAAGCGGACCGGTGAATTTTTAAAAATCCTCACGTACGTTACCTACTGTCCAGTGAAACAAGAAAAAGTAATGTTCTCGCAAACGAGATGGACTTTAAATCTCATTCTCTTGTATAACGTTAGCATAAAGTGAAATGGTCGTTCGTTGCCAAGTATTCCGATCACGTGGAAATTGTAATACAGATTTCGCTCGAGGCGCTAACATAACACTGCTTTAACATTTAAAAAGCGATTAGTTTTAATTTCGCACTGGGGATACCGTTTATTCGGTCCACGCTGTGGCCGCTTGAGTTGCATTAGCTTTTCCTTTTCTTTTCGTGTCCTCTTAACGTTTTATGCAATAAAATTCATTAAACGAGAAACTTATATTAAAAATCTTGCATATTTTTTATCGGAAAAGACAAATAAATGATGACAACTACGACGTAGTTGAACATTCGCAGTACTAAAGTTATAGCAAATGTGTTGCTTACCTTAGGGTAAGAATATGAATTTTGGGAGGGGAGGAAAAAATAAAAGAAGGGAAAGGTCCAGATTCCTACAGTTACTGTACGAAACGTGGTAAAATGGTAATATTCTGCCCTTTACGCCAATATTCTGTGAACGTGTGGCATTTCCCCAGTTGAGCTGGTCCATTCGTGCTACCTGGACCTAACTATTATAAAAAGCTTATAAACTTTTATAAATTATATCTGTTTGATAATTTCCTTCTATATTAACATGATTTTCAATTACTGTTTAACTTATAAACATTTTAGTTTATTATTATTATGGATATTGTTAGTTTGATGGCATAACATAAAAGCTTTCACTTTCTGCATCCAAACAGTTAAATTGAAACTATATATTTTTTTAATTTATTTGAAATTTAAAATATTTTTAATTTTTCTGCAATATCCCTTATCATTTCTGAAACTAGCTTAAATCACTTACATGTCCTTATATCCCATGAAAAATCGATTCAACTGCTTAATTTTAGCCTGGAAAAGCAGGCAAGTATTTTTTAAATAGTTTTTAGATATTACAAAATTATTACTTAGTACTTGAAATAGAATATAAGGTTGGCTGACTGGCAGACTATATAATTTATTTATTTCATTCATTATGTACATTTTTGGTACAAAGGTGGACATTAAGTCCGGAAGGCATTCTCTGTCAGTCAACTTTTGGGTTGATGGAAAAGATAAAAGTAGGTTCAAAGACTTTATAAATAAATACATGTATATAAATAATAAAAAGCTGTTGTTTCTAAATCACAAAAATTAGTGCAAATTATACTAATTCTTCCTTGATATCTTTTTATAAGATATTTCCAAAATATTGAGATTTATTCAATAAGTTTTATACAATAAAAGTTTTCAGAAAACAATTTTTCTGGATTCAACAACGCAGTTTAAATTTCAATTCTCAAATATGTGTAATTTGGACACGTCCGTTGTTCGGAAGACTGCAACCGAGTTGTATCAATAGTGTCGAAAAAAAAATTGTTTTATAAATTCAGACGAAAAGAGTGCGTTCTTATTCCATCATTAAGACACTTAAATATTCTGAGTAGTTTCATAGTTGAATTGGCTATTTCATCAACCATAACAGTGAAAGCTTAATTTAATTAATTTAAAAAAAAGAATAGGCATAGATGATACTACATTTTACACAAATTTTAAAAAATAATGAAAGATATAAAATTTTTATCCTGATAGTATTTAAATGATAATTTGTATAATATATGTTGCCGTTTGTATAAGATCGGTTTCCAAAGTGCTAAAGGGTTGGGCGAGTTCAGAAAGCAAGTTCTTATTTATTTATAAATCGTCTTAAACAAAAACCATCGCTAACGTTCTTGTTAACACAAGAACAGCGGAGGTACTATGCCACATTCCGTAGTCTATTCGCAAAGCTTTGAGCGATGAGACATTGCGATTCATTCTCGCATTTAAAAGCAAGACTGTAATTTCACAGGCCTTTGTCTAGGCCCCGCGTGGGGCGACGGCTACGAGCGAAATATGCGCATTCGGAATGGTATGTTTTTATCTCACAAGTGTTACGCTTTAATGTGATACCATTTTTTATGTCTACGATGATGTAGGTGCAATGACAAAGTACTAATTTTTGACACAATATATTAAGTTTTCTCGTTCTTATACTCGAATGTTATGGATACATATTTATTACTGTTCACTTATTACTTGCATTTTCACGTTTTTTCACAGTTCACTAGTCTATCTGGATGATATTTCATCTTAAAAACGCAAAGCCTTTGTACTAATATGTTTTATATTTTCCTTTCAATACGACATAAGCAATTCACGTGGTGCCAAAAATGTAATACTAAATGATACCGTGTTTTTTCTAATAAATAGAAATGAAAAAAAATCATTATGTACACTTGTACACAAGAGTGAGGAGTTTGTTTTTTAGAAAAAACTTCCTATGTTCATCATACTTATATATTTGTATGACGTAAACACTTAAAAGTCCCAACGCTATGGCCGGATAGGCACGTACATTTTCAGTACGCCAGTTACCCGTCGTAATGTTGAACTATGTAGAATTAAAATTTAATTTACATGCATATTTTCGAATGAAACTACACCTTCCGTTACACACTAAATTAACGTTCGTAATTGGCTAGTTTTATGTTCCAGCGGTGCATTTTTATTTCGGGCGTCAAATGGTTTATACATCGTGTGCCCTTATTCGGATGGAACGTGAGTGGGTCAGTGCACTCTTGCAAAGTTCACGGTATTGATTTTATTGCGCACGCCCGAAAATATAAATGGCATCCACTGCATTCAACTGCCAGTTGATTTAACGCATGTGGAAAAAAAAAAGCTGCAGAAGCGTCCACGTTCATATAGAGTTAGGCACATTAGTGGTACAAAATCGATTACAATGTTAGTTAAAAACATTGCAATCGATATGTAAGACTAATTAAAACGTTTATGTATATGATAAAGTTTAAAATCAATAGCACAGTTGGTTAAGGTTGCGCTAACGATTTAAGATCGTAGGTGCGATTCTAGCATTAGACTATTAATGTCAGTCATATTTTTAGCACCAGTACTTGGAATAACAGCTTAATTAGAATAATGAAAAATCTAGTTAAATTTATAAAATGCTAGTCTTCTTTAAAAAGTGTAGCATATACTTATAAGTTCATGTAAATTACTGATTTCGTTATTTTCCATATCAATAAAACTAAATTATTAAGCTATTTTCGGCATAATGGCTTTTATCCCCACTCATATACATTTTTAAAAGCAAATCTTTTTTAAGCTATAATCATAAATACTTTTGTAAGCTATTGTCGATCTTTCTGTCCGGTTTCCAGCACTTCTTTTGATATAGGTACCTAAAAGTATTTTGACGCGTGCTCATTAAGCAAATTTATAATTTAGAAATATTTATGATGCGCAACAATTGAAAAATCTTGAAAATTATAGTCAAGCAAAATCTCATATATATCGCCATGCCTGTTCCCCGTAGGGTTAGGCAGAGACCACAGATCTCCATTCGCTACGATTCCGACACACCTTCCTTGCTTCCTCTATACTCATCCATCTTTTCATCCATCCTTCCTCTCACGTTCATCGCAGCGAAAGGGCTCTCCGTTCGTCGCTTCTCGCCCTCGTGGAAATCAAGACGTGACGAGTGGCGAACCACGTCGCCGTCATTTTTTCACGAATTAGGTATATTAAGATTCGTCATAGTGAATCCCATGAGCCGTAAGAGAGGACGGATGTCAGCCCCAGCAGACTCTTTTTTTATATAGGTATATAAAGTGTGTTTCTGTAGCTTAAAATAATTATTGAACAGCTTTTTCCTTATCTTGTATACATATTTGTAGAAAAAGAGGCCGGTCAGTCACCGGTCATAGAAAGATAGAAATAGAACTGTCCAAAAAAAATTAGTTGTTTGCATTTTTTATTAAAAATCAATATCGATCTTTTTCCTTTTAACCATTTAAAACTACTAAAAATAAGATTCAGACATATCATTAAAACGTATTAATCAGTTTTACACATAAAAATATTCTAATTTTATGTCTTCGGTCTGATTTTAAGAATATGTATCTCTAAAAAATATTTTTTCTCACTTTTGATTCTATCTAACAGATAATCTTAAAGCGTATCCGATGAAAAACTTTGTACGTTAAGAATGGTTGTATACGACTACTGACGTAATCACATTTTTCTCGCACAAGCTTTTTAAGCTTAGTAGTAATGTTAAAAATAATTATAGTAATTTAAAAATTTTGCTTTTGTTCTTGTATTATATTATTGAAGCTTCGCCATCGTCAGCCTATGGTAGTCCAATGCCGGACATATAAAAATTTAAAAAATTCTCAAACTATGAACGAAAATCTGTTTTTTGGTGTTCTTCTAAAATTTAGTCATATAAACTTATGAAGTCTATTAATTCGGACGACGATATTCAGTAATTGAATGTTATTTAGATTATTATAATATTAATATATAGGTAAATTATTCATCGAAACTTACTATATATATATTGGTTGAAATTTATTATTGTTATTTCATGTATATTTTCGTTACAGGTTTTGTTGGGGATAGGGAGATGGAGCAGTATATAATCGCTACGCGGACAACTTCAGAGGCTACGAAATATCCTCGGTTAGTAAGAACATTTCGAACAGCATTTTCGTTTGATCCTATATTGCATTTCTACTTGTACTTATAACAGCATTTTATCCCTCCAAATATTATCAATACAGGATATAAACTAGGTCAAACAAACCTATTTATAGTTGGATAAATGGGAAGAAGCACTAATAAGTTACAGCAAATGTAGGCAAAGTGGCAATCATTTATCAAAACTGGAAATATTTTTCATGATAGTTATTATTTATTTTACATGTTAAAATATTAAATGTTACCATCAGCATTTTATTACTTATTTTTATGGGATGGCATAGCAAACGTATCGCCTGTTGAAAAATTATCTTCTATCATTTTTGAGTACACATCACTATCACTTTTGAGTACCGCTAACATTAATTGTTTGCATAAAGTAGTGGTACATTGAAAAAACTTTCTGGAAATACGGACCATCCTGCTAGATAGTCGATGGTGTAACAAGCTGATTTCCGCAACTCGACGTCATCATGCGCCTATTTTGCGTATTGTCAGAATGGATAGCTTCTATTCTATCCACCCCGACTCCTCGAAGAACTGCAGTAGCCTCTTCGGCATGCCCACTGCATCCATGAAGGATCCGAGTGCCAGACCTAGGTATCCGGCCCGGTAGTTGGCTACTCTCCAGTACCAAAGCATGATGTGAGCAACCGAGGAAAGGAGGAGGACGAAACAGGCCCTGCACAGTGGGCTATCTGTAAAACCTAACACAAATAGAGGTTTGTTAAATGGACCATATTCAGTTATTACGCTGAATCATCCTGATTTGGGGATGAAATTTTCTTAAAGAAGAGATGATCTTGAATGAGATTGATCTTAGTTTATATATATGGCTTCTATGGAGGGGTATTTTCCCTCACTACAGGTACTGATTTTGTAATATAATACAAAACATATTAATTCATATTAGCGTGGTCGAACAAACAATTACTTTCTCCATGTATATATATTTATAAATGTTACTTAAATAAATAAAAAATAAACAATATCTGCAAACGAGCAAGCAACTGGTAAGCAACCAAAATTCTGTATAAACAGTAGTAATTTAAAAAATATTGTGTATCTTCATCATTAAATTATTAAAGCTTCGTCATCGTCAGTATATGGAAGTCCACTGCTGGACATAGACCTCTTTCAAGCGCGCCACTTTAGCTAATCTTTTGGTTCATACATTCAGTTTTTGTCTGCCACCCTGTGCTAATCCTCGTTTCCCATACTACGTTTTCTTAGTCCCAGTCTCCACTCTAGCTAGATAGATATCAAATCCAACGATGAAACTGAAAAGAGAATAGAGTGTTTTTTCTTTGTTTACTATGAAGAGATTCTTACGATTATTATAATAGTAAACAAAGAAAAAACACTTTAAAGATGTTACTATACACCTACTTAGGTTATAAAAACCGATCACACATATGTTATTGAGCGCTCTATATCTTTATGCTTAGATCACAATATGCAATGAATATTTTGACGTCGCGACGCCCCCGTTACGTAATTACTTCAGACGCTCGACGCCACTAGGGCGACGACCCCGGCTCGACTTTGACCCACTTCTTACTTTAATTTCTCCACTCCGTAGACAACATTACCCGACAGACTACCGTTTCAGCGAACACCTGTTGTAGACTACACCGCATACATTTATATTGCTCTCCGACTATATTATGTACTTACGCCTATGAATATATTATTATTATGTGTAAATAGGAAATAAAAAATACACTTATTCCACTTAGGGAATGAAATTTGTTTCAATTATTACACTAAATTTATTACAATTATTATAGTTTGGAAAAAATAATAACAATTATTATACATACGAAATAAACTTTATTTTATACTTACATCCAAATTTCGACATCATCGAGGTTTCAATTTCTGTATTGAGAAAAATATTTAGGAATATATGGTTTGTGTGTATTCAGAATATACAAAATATAAATGTGTTTCATGTCATTTTTACATAAAAATTGCACCTCAGGGCAGGGTTCAGGGAGTAAATTCCGGTCAAAATAAATAAAAAAGATGTTTTAAAAAAAATAATTGGTTTTTGTGTCTCGAACACCGAATTATTCTTCATTCATTTCGTAAGAATCATTCCATTGAATAAAAAATAAAACCGTTTTAAAAAATAGAGGCGAGAGAGTACCTTCTGAACGTGCCCTTACAATTATAAGAAAGTTAAAGCGTTTGAATGCATATTCTGCGCAATTTATTCATCTGCTATTAGATAGGAAGTGACCGTAGTTCAGAGGAACTCAACCCTTTTTTATAGGGGCCATAAACACGTGTCAGTCGTGGTGTCACGAGCTGCAAATATAAAAAAAATTAGTAAATAGGTTTATATTTGTAATTATATACTTCGTCGACTATCCTAACTTCGAAGTTCACTAAAAATTTGTTTGTAACGCAATGTTTTTCTTCCATTACCTATGGTTTGAAATTTTCGCAAAGGGTTGTATAAAATAACATTATAACCCCTAAAGTAAAAATGTTTGTTTTCATAGCTGTCTGTATATTTATCCAAAAAAAAAATTGGGACCGTTTTTAAAAGGAAAAAGGTCTTTTATACGTGTATTAAGTTAACTTGTTTTTGTTTTGTGTAAGATATCTAATAGCTTATACCACAAAAAACCCTCACAAGCTTAATTTTTTAGCCGATACAAATCTTCTGGAGAAATTTTAATAATATTATTTCTAGGTTAATAGCTTCTTTGTCCTCAAAATACCATCCTTTTAGCTGTTTTTGGTCCAGGTTTTGAGATTTCGGCTAATTTTTCTTATGACTAGATAAGAAAGTACATATGTTTACAGGGGGTAAAACTTTATCTATTATATGTATTGTTTTTCACACGAGAAAAAGAATATTGGTATGTACAGGGAAAGAGACCGCGTCCTTTAACATTTAGTACGTGTATATATTTTTATTTAATTTATTTAATAAAAATTAGTTTTACCCCAATAAGATCACCCTAATTCCTTTCTAATTTAGTAAATATAAAATCAAACACAAGAAATAAAACAAATCAAAATAAGCTATATGTAGGTATATATAAATTACATATTCTCTTGTCTGCAATTAACATTACTTAATTTGTCCCTTTAGATTTATGAGAGTAAAAGATGAACACCCCACACCGCCGGAGACAACGTTACAAGTTTGCAACAGTTATTTGTTCAAGTATCAAACTTTCCTCATCTACAAGCTCTTTATTTAAGTGATCACAGTATTTTACATATGTTCAACTTCAGAAGCTAAACAATGAAATTAAGCAAATAGTCAAAAAGTGGTTGTTAATTTTAAAAGTCATTTACTACTCGGCCTATCGTGTAACCAACGTTCATTTGATCGAGATTTTAATACTAATATTAGATATTTTCATGGATTGAAGAGTAGCGTTTGAGATATGTCCTGTTTGATACTAATATTCTTTTTGAAATAAAGTATATAGCATCCTCTAATTGCAGTCTAATAACACTGATCTTAAAGATATCCAAATTATAATGTACATCCCAGGCAGAACATCTTATTTGATCCGAATCGAATTCTTTTGATCCGAATGGTCGATGACCAAGATCTCACCGATCGGCTTGATTATCTAGCGCTGCGGAGAGATGACTCATCTCTCAGCATTTTTTACCGCTTCTATCATGGGGAGTGCCCCGAGGAATTGTTTGGATTAACTCCCGCTGCCGAATTCCACAACCGCACAACTCGCCGTAAAGGAAAATTTCATCCCCACCATCTGGATGAGTGGAGATCTACTACGGTGCGTTTCTCTCGTAACTTCTTTCAACGCACCACCAGTTTGTGGAACCAGCTACCCTCGGCGGTCTTTCCGAACCGATACGACATTGGAACCTTCAAAAAACAAGCCTATACATACCTAAAAGGCCGGCAACGCTTCCGCGACTCCTGCGGTGTCGCGGTTGTCCTTGGGCGGCGTTGATTGCTTTCCATCAGACGACACGCTTGCTCGTTTGCTAGGAGAGCAAAATAATGCTAAATTATGTGACGTGAAAAGTAACGACCAACCGACAAATTCAGAAACTTCTCAAGGAAAGAAACCTTTAAAACAGTAATAAGTTCTGTTTAGTTTTCACAATACTCAGAAGTTTGTTGCTGTGTATTTTCTAAAGAACTTTTACCATATTTAACTATAATGTCTGTTCGCTTGTGAGTAGTTTAGTTTTAATAATACCCTATTTAAACTTTCTATAATATTTTTATTCGACTTAATTTTCAACGTGTTTCTTAATGTTCTTTAAAATAAAACACTTTAAATTACGTGCACTATTAAATGTACTTTTTAATTATTTTTTTACTAAAAATTCAGAAGTAAGTGCAAGCTGTCATTATTTTTAATAGTTATTATTAAATATGATTATAATCATATTAGGTGATAGTACCCTTAACCGACGAGCTTGTATTAAGAGAGTGATGAGTGTGAATGAAGCAAAGAAATTGCGCCGGGGTCGTAGCAGATAGAGGTCTGGGGTCTCTATCTACCCCTACGGGAAACAGGAGTGATTGTATGTATATTAGGTTGAAAACTATATAACTAATAATGATAAAAATATTAATTTATTTAAAAGTTTTAGGAAATGAATAACATTATCTGTCACTAACACATAAATAGAAATAGAAATAAATATTTGATGAAGAATGTATATCGTACATGCAAATCTTTCTCTAGTCGTTTTGTTCATTGGAGCATGTTGCCAATTAGTGAAGGTTTTAAATTAAAGGTGCGCTCGGAGAAAATAATTTAACTTTGTTATTTGGGCCCCCCGAGGGGTTGAATGTACCCCACTCCAGCACCTCTGGTTAGCTATATCAAAACAAACGGTCCAAATTGGAAACATTATTTTTAACAAGTAACAATTTATTCTTCCATTACATTTACCTGAATCAAACACTTTGATGAAAACTTTAACTGAATTATGATTTTGTTTTACAGATTGTTCTGCTTCCTGAACTCAGACCTTATTGACTGTACAGCTCATATAGGTACAGGTATGTGTTTTATAATAGTAGGGTATTTTTGATAGATCATATTAACACTCTTGGGCACGGGGGCAAGCTGGCCGTTAAGGTAGTTGCTGTCACACCCGACTGGCGTGACTTAACGGCCTCGTATTAACGAATAAATAGACGAACAACCTCATTTTGAAAATCAGTCTGTATTGTGTGTATTGTAATTTATTTATTTATATAAATTGCTAGCTCTTACACGACACGCATTGCAATGCGGCTTAAAAGAAAGTGTTTGTTTGATAGCAAAAATATATGAACTGCGGTTAAATTACCAGGAATACTGTGCAATTTTATTTAAACAATCGTAATAATTCAAAAACTTAGGCGAGTGTGCTAACAACAAGTTACTAAAGTCTATAACGCAATCGGATAAATCGGATTTTTACCTCTTACATATTTAATAAGGCAGTTCTTTATATAAAACTTATTGAAGGAAATAAACTTAAGGGGATTTCTGAAGTTAAATTCCTCTATCGTACTATTCGCCACATACAAAGTTTCAACCTTACGATTACGATTCAGTACGATGTGTTTTCTCAAAAAAAAAACAAGCTTAAAGATTTTACACAACAAAAGGTCTGCAACACTTTTGCAATGTCTCTTGATTTAGCATACGTTGGGTGGCGTTGAATCAATTACATCGGGCTACACACTTCCTCGTTTGTCTTCCTATATTATAAAAAATAAAGAACCTTATAATGGACATGTATTAAAAATCGACTAAGTAATTGTATCAATTAAGCTGATTTTGCAGTTGCTGTTTCGCTAAAACTTTCTCATTTTATGGTACTTAAAACAAAAGAGAAAAATGGAAGTGCCTTTCAGTTTATTCCGTTTTAATTTTCTTTAAATCAGGACTTTATATAGGGGAGAAATATGTTTCCTCCTTAAAATAAATGAATAAAAACGGTTCCATGAAAGCCCTATGCGTATACTTCCGTACACTTGCTGTGAAAATACTAGACTATAAAAGAGACCGCGGTCCTTCAGCATGAAATACAACTTGAGGTTCATAACAGGACGGGTAATAAATATAAAGGTTAGCCTCGCAAAAAAAGGCTGCAGTAAAGAAATACGGGCTCACTCGCGGGGAAAACGCAAATGATATTTTCTCTGGAATTTATTTATTATACAAATATGAAGAGCGCTCCTCACTCACGTTACAAAAAATATGAACATTAGAAATTCTATGACATGATAATCTTTGCATTGTTTATAAAGAATTTACGTGGTCATTTTATAATATCTGGGAAAAGGTAAAGATTCCAAATTATAAATATATTATATTAAAAACATTCCAAATTACATTTTTATATAAAGTTTGGTCATATTTGTATTATCATTTTAACGTTACACGCGATATTACAAAAAATAAAATAATATTTTTTCATTCACAATAAATTAAATTAAGCTCTACGAAAGCCTGTCTGTGCTAGCCATAAACGTTAAAAGCTATGAAAGAGTTTGCCAGTCTGCACTCTGAAATACAACGCGAGGTTTATAACGGGATGGGTAGTAAATATAAAGGTTAGCCTTGCAGAAGAAGGCTGCGGTGAAGAAATACAGTGTTACTCGTGATTTGTTCACCTTAATAATATTTTTTGTAATTTATTCACTTAGGTAATACGAACGCGCAACATTTAAGACTGTCTTTTATTAGAGAAAATATAATCATCAATTATTATGTTTATTGCATTTGTGTTTTAATGCCATTTTCATGAACGATGAATCCAAACAATATGTTTGAAATTTTTTGTATTCATCGTCAAAATAAATCATCGTTTAAGAAATTTTTATTCAATGGATTTCTAAAATGTTACAATATCTTTTATTTTTCTTTGTGTTTTCTTTTGATAACATAATAGTGGTAGAGTTTTGATAGTCATAATGTTCTGGCTCGACTGGGGAAGTACCAAACCTTCACAGAATATCGGCATTAACTAATAGTAGCATTTTACAAGGTTATTGCATTCTGTACGATGGTTACAGTAATCCGTTGGACCCAACTCCCTTTTCCTTTTCTATTATTTCCTTATTCCCCTTTTGTTTAATTCTTCTTCTCCTCTCTCTTATTTATATTATGCCGAAGACAACAAATTATTAATAGTTCTATAGTTCACACAAAACTTCATTATAGTTGAACAATCAATTTCAAGTGTTAAAGTAAGTTAAAAATTAAATAGCCAAAAAAGCATTTCGTAATTCAACACATATGTTACTTCATAGCCCGCAATAAGTTCGCACCTGCGCGTATTAATAGGTAATATATGTATCTCCCATGTACTATAATAGTATCTGTACGCGCGAATAGCTGAAATGGTTTTCTTCTAGCCACCGAGGAACAAATATATTGCGATTTGCTCCTTCATTTTCTCGCAAGGTATTTTATTGCTTTGGGGTCGCTCATAAATTCCTTACTCACTCAGAGAGAAAAAGAAAGCCTTGCTCGGTTCCCAGCAAATTGTTGCGAGAAATTTCTTATTAGTCTTTCTTATGGCATACGTATACAGAGAATTTTTTAAAGAATATTCATATTAATGAACTTATGAATATGAATGAATTATTATGAATGTATTCAACAACGTACAATTTAATTAAAAAATAGAATTCTTATTGCTACTTCTTTCACTTTCATACATATAATACGACATTGTATGCTATCACTTCCATCCATTAATCACGTGTAATTAATTGTCTTGAAATTTTGTTTTATTACATAAATTACAATTACATTATTACAATTACATATACAATTGTTGTCATTTTTTGTTACATGTGAATAAATAAACATATACACACTTTCATAATTATTTTTATTTTTAATCAACCCAATTCATGTTAACACATCGTTTAGAAAAGATTTAAATATGATCCAAAGATAAATGTATTTTTTTTATTCCTACAAAATTAAAAAAAAATTAAATTTGCCAACGTCAATGATATATTATATCTTCAAATTAGGTTTGTCGAGAAAGCTTGATTTGGAAAATATTAGATTTTTGCAGGAGATTAAATTGTGAGCAGAAGCTACTGTACCTGATCAAACATGATGAGCACTGAGACTCATGAGGTCATGTCTCTCCCCTATATTCAACCCAACCACTATGGGAAAAGTGGTAATAATAAAAAATATGGTCCTATATTTTTCCAATTGCAGGCAACACAAATTGACCACTAATACTAGGAGTGGTCAATCGGTGTTCATTGAAGTCCTTCTCACTAACATCATCTTAACTTTGTTTTTTTTTAGTTTAGCTGCCTAAGATCTAAAGAACTTATGCCAAAAAAATGATACCTTTTAACAGTTTGCAACAGCTCTTTTAGGCGTTACTTTTATTATTGTATAAGTAAAGAAAAAGTATCAAGTTATATTTTTTCTATACAAAGAATGAAATCCATATAAATTAACTTAACTACTAAAACTTTATTCTTTTGTAATAAAACAATTCAATCGAAATAAAGCGTAACTCGATCTGAAAGTAGATAGATAAACTTTTAGAATGGAACTAGAATTCTAATTGAAGCTAGTACGTTAGCACGTCCATACGGGAAAAAGGCACAATAGAAAATTTATCCGAGGTTTCTGATTCCTAGAACATCAATAAAATATGTTATATTCTATTGATGTTTGTATATTATTTTTTTCTAGAAAACGTAAGCTACACACAATAAACAATATATATCATATACATATAAATTCAATATAATGTTCAATAATAAGAGGATTCACTTTTTGTTCATAAATAGAAAGTCCAATTGATTTCAACAATACTTTTTACTGTTACGAGTTCTATATAATATTATCTGGACTATATTTTAAACTAAAAACATTTTTATTCAGGTATTACGCAACTACAGTCATATAGTAGTTAAATTACTCATGTTACAATGTCGATGGTGTTTTTTATGAGGTGGAAGACAAACGAGGGACATGCTTCGCTTTATGGAAAGTAATTAATTTATTCAATCAATCTAATTATGCTATAGTAAAACATAAACTGTGTTAACTTTCATTAGCTACACACTTCTGATGCTGTTTGATACCGTCATGAAACTTAATTTATTTACTCAAAGCCATATGGTGCCGTATGGCAAATCAATGAATACGAATGGTTTAGGGAGCCTTCTGAAAGTATGATTCGGCATCCTGTTACATATGTAGGCGATGTGTACAAGTGACCTGCAAACACTAACGAACGACTGTGGAATTTTTTATGCTCAGTCTGACGTTGAGAATAGTAATGGCCGTTTTTACTGAGGTCTGAATATCTAAAGAAACACAGCAAACACTAAACCAACTCGTTCGTATTTTGAAATCTTGCTTTTATACTCCTCCACCAAATTTAGGTTTTTATTTACATACGTATGTAAAAACCTGCTGACTTAGGTAGAGAACCCTTTGCCGTAGTTTTTTTTTCACCGTAAATATCTGCAGTGCTAAGGAGAAACAAATGCGATGCTTACTTTGAAAATTGATTGATAAAAAATATTAATTATACTATCAAGTACTATTTGGATTTATTGCGCAGTGTTGGATTTTTAAAAGGAGTAAACTCGTTTACACTTAGATATAGAACAATATATACATATTGTCATGGTGACAATATAAGTAAATACATAATGCATACATCATTACTAAGACAGACGAACAGACTGCGCGAAATGATTTTCCTAATATTGACTGAAGCCTACCGCTTCCGCGTAGCAATAAAATAAATAAGGCATTTTTTTACAAAAAAATCAGCTCGCGAACGCCCAGATAAATCTTACAGAGCTTTTCATGGCGTAGCCTTAATTTTGTTTGTGGAAGTTTAAGTATACTGATGTATACATATATAGCCTGTCCTATCTTTACTCTCTTACGGCGTCGAAAAATCCGTCTACTTCACGAACTCAGAGTCTATGCTCGGATATTCTCTGGTAGATATGATTCGGAATGAAATGAACGAGTTCTGGAGTGGAGACTGCGTCTTGAAAACGTTTAATTGGTGCGGCGATATGCGCAGGGCGGTTGGCAGAGATTGTGCGTGCTAGATAGCGCTTCTTGTGAGAAGCCTATGTCCAGCAGTGGACTGCCGCAAGCTGTTGATGTTTGCTTATGAAGTATACTGAAAATAAAACAAAAAAACTTCGGGTAAAGATGTGAATAATGAGAGGGAAAGAAGGATTTAATAGAAGGGGAAGAAGAAAGTACTGGGATGAGGACAAAGCAAATTAAAGGAAGAGAAAAAGAATTGGGCTTCCAAATACCTGCACTTACTGTATAAAATATGGTAATACATACTCGTAACACAAATACTGCCGCTTGACGCCGATACTTTGTGAGGATATGATACTTCCCCGATTGAGCTGCCTTATTCATGCTACAACTACAATATCTACTAAACTATAAAAATGTTAACATAATGCAATTTGATATGGTAGGCAAGTCAATTTTTTCGAATCTATATCAAAACATGCTTATTCAGTTACTGTACCAAAGGAAACTTTCCAAATTGGAATAGTTCACCGGACATTTGCCGCTTTGGCATCGATCTTTGTGTAGGTGGGTGTGCGGGCGGGAATGGGGAGAGACAGTTCTTTTTTCTCAAATATCAAAGCTCGTTTTATTAAAAATTTATTATCCATAAGTTTCACTCTCTACTATTCACGTATATGAGAGTTCTGGAAGTCACTTTGGTTCTCGTGTAACTTTTATCAAGTAAAAATAGTTTTCCTATCCTCATGATTTCACAGTTTGTAAAATAAGCGCGTCTTAGGAGAGAATAATGAGCAGTGCATTGGCGAAGAATTCTGATGACCACAAAAATAAAACGAGCCAGTTACTTATAGAATTTAATTTTCTTAACCAGTTTTTTAAAAATGCTTTAAGAAATGTCATTCAATATGAAGAGATGATGATGATTTGTCTTAAGGATAATCCTATAAAAAGCCACATTTTTACATTTCATCATCATACCAGCTACCCTCGGTGGTCTTTCCGAAACGATACGACATTGGCACCTTCAAAAAACAAGCTTATATATTATAGTTTGAAAAAGGCCGGAGACGCTTCCGTGACTCCTGCGCTTTCGCGGTAGTCTATGGGCGTTGATAGCTTTCCATCAGGCGGCATGCTTACTGGTTTGCCCTTATATCCCATAAAAAAACTACGCACTGTCGCAGTATACTGACGTATGGCAGCAGCTATTTAGAAAAATACTAAGAATTATTAATGTTTTAATTTTACAAAAGAAAAATACAATTTTGTATTTTTATTGTTTGTTACTAATGACTCACCAGTTAAGCGCTAGCCTTTTCATGATCTTGAAACTTACCGCAATATAACATTAAAATATATGTATGTATGTATGTCTTAAATAATGCATATTGCAAGATATATTAACAACCACTACCACTTTAAAAAATCTTCTAAAATACCATTATACCAAAAGATGCGATAGGATCTCATCCATAGACTAAAACTTACATACTGTCTCATCCGTTCCTTCAATGACATTGATGTTTGTAATTTTACAAAATCCTAGACTTCGTCGGGCTTTATTTATGAGAACACTTGTGCTAGCAGCAGCAAAATTATTACTATCTTGAGATTATAAACTGCATATTGCTGCACACTGCAAGAGGTCAGTTTTATGATTTATTGCAGTATGAATTCTGTCGAATAATAACTACATATAAATCAGAAACTAATATCTTAAATTTAATAGTAGAGCGATGATTCGCTCTACTAAACTGTTATGAGGCCGTAGCTCGGAACTTAAATGGAAGTCTAAACCAGTGACAATAAATAACTACTAAATTTAAAAATAAACGTAAGGTTATGTGGAGCAAGAGCACAATTTCTACTTAAACCTTTGAAAAATAAAAAACAACAAAAAAAAATGAAAATAATGTGAGTCAGATTCATCAATTATTTATTTTTTAACAATTTCAATAAGTCTTCTTTAGTTCCAACGCCATACATTTGTAACAATAACTAAAAATAAAGTGCAATCCAAATGCGTACACTTAACCTAAAGAAGGGGTAAATGTGCGTAGTAGTGTGGGTAAAAATACGCAACAATAATCTTTTGCTAATTTGTGATTAAACAAATTGAGTTTTAAACAAATTATCACATATATAAACTAAGCAATCTTTACTATAAAGTATTTAATAATTCTAGTAAAATCGTAACAAAATCAACATTTATTAAATTCTTTTAAATTAACAAAACCTTATATGTACCACATATAAAAGCTCCTTGTTCAAAAAACAGTGCACTGTTCGTGCCACCAGCTGTTGCAAGTGCTACATTTAATGCAATCCTCTGCAGATGGATATACAAATTTTTCATTAAACAATGTACAAAAATGCTCTTCTTCTTCAATATCCCTCTTCTTACTTGTGTCGTATTCTTTTTAGTTTTAACAGTCTTCTTATTTTTAACAGTCTTTGTACTAGCAGTCTTTTTCTTATTATTCTTTTCATTCATATTCTTATCACTCTCTTTTGTACTTTTATTAAAATCTAAGCGCGGTTTCTTTTGTACTACCTTCTCATCTCCTCTCTTCTTTCGCTCTAATTTAGTTTTATAAGCACTGTCAATAGCAATGACCAATTTTGATCCCTTTCTGCACTTGTTTTGTGTTGTTGCTTTTTTAAACGGTTGTATGGATGACAGTGAAGTGAAGTCTTCAGCTGATGCCATAGAAATTCTTGTAGTTTTTGAAATTGTTGCCTCGACAGTGGCATCTAGATCTGTTGATGTTTAATAGTTATAATAACGTAAACCTCGTTACGCTGTGATTATTATACTAAGATCGATCGTTGAAATTTGCAAAACTTTATTCACCGGTGGAGATAAGATGGCGCGTGCGCGGCACCCGACACTCGGGCGTCGAGTACTGTGTTCGATGGGGTGCTGAGGGGTGGGGTTGGCTCTCCCGTGTTTTTAACCATTTAAGAACTACTAAATTTGCGGACACTTATCAGCTGCGCATACTTTACCTTCATGACTCTATATTAATATAGTTTCACACAACATCTGCACATTACTTACCTTGGGGTAAGAGTATAAGGTGGGCAATGGTCCTATTTTCAATGCTAGACAAATTAGTTTACATTTTCATGCCATGCCACAGTGAATCGTCTTGTGGAATTATGAATATGAAGCTTAAAATAAACAGTTGCTATTCAAATTCCTTAGTTTTTACATATTATGAACACAGGATAAAGACTTTTTTGTGAAATATCTGTATTACATTTTTCCACAGCTGTATTAAAAGTGTGAATAATGTAATTTACTGAACATTTATATTTCAGTTATACGGTGCTCATTAGTGAAGAAAGCGGTTGGCATTCGTTCACTGAAACGAAAACGCTTAAAACGGTCTTCGGGTGAGAACATTTATATTTCTTTCATAAATTTCTTTACAAATTTACCTTTAACGCATTTCTTTTCCGTCACAGACTCTCGTCCGGAGTTGGTTTATACGTTTATAGAGCAAGCAGTACAACCTGGAGCTCAGGTAGCTCTCAAGTGTTCCGCTGTGGGAGAACCACCGCCCAGATTCAGATGGGCGTTGGATGGTCAACCCATTCCTCCGCACCACGGGTATGGTGTACTTGAATTTCGCTCGTGACTTTCAACCACAGAATAAATTCTTTTATTTATTATGACATCAATAATGTGTATTCCCAATCTCACTTTGCATAATTCAATTTGTGTCGTCAGTGTGTGGACAAAAACAGAACGTCAGCCCAATTATCAAAATTCATAAGTAAATTTTACAGGACCAAGAAAAAACTGATTTTGTTTAACAAAATTTTTATTAAACCTTTCTTACCTTAGAAATAAAAAAGGTGATTACGAAGAATTTTGTCGAAGAACTTTTAAAATTATCCATTAGATGGCAAAAGTGAGAAGTGAGAAAATGGTATTTTTTTTGAATTTACTTATTCTTATAATTAAGTCGGGGATAAGGCAATTTTTCAAATATTCAATTTTATTTTCTTTAAATAAAACTGAATATACATATGTATATGTATGTATATTAGTAAAGTAAGTCAATTCGCATGTAATACCTTAAATTTCATAAACGCTATATAATTAGTTCCATAGATGCATATTTAAAGATTTACTTATAATACTAGGACTGTGCACTTTATTTCAATTCTCCAGTTGTCGGGAAATCAGTATTATAAATTATATATATATATATATATATATATATATATATATATATATATATATATATATATATATATATATATATATTATAAATCTATGATTCATCGCCAGTAAAATAGATATATTGTATATGATCTATATCAATACCAGTGGAAGATTAAAACCTAAGATCTTGACCTTGTTTAGGTGACAGGATTTCAACTTTTTCGTTACGTATTATAAGCCTACATATAATGTGTAGTCACATTACATCACGTTTGTTAGAAAACCAACAACCACTAGAGTACATGAGTGCTGAAGTAGAGATCCAGTCTTGGCAAACATAGTTGAGTCCAGATAGATAGACCCCTGATCGGATAGATGAAATGACAACCTCCTCAGGGCGGCTAACAGAAACTGAATGCATGAAGGCGAAGATCAGCCAAGGTGACGTCTTGGGAGGCCTATGTCCAGTAGTGAACTGCTGCAGGCTATTGATGATTATGATGATGATCATTTAGTCTCTATTATAATGTAATTAAGCGTTTTGATTTGAATAAAATTACAAATATATAAAAACTTATTTGTAGTTTCTTCTAGCTGAAACGTGTTTTTTCCATCCAGGGCTATAATCAGCGAAGGTCATGAGAATGGCCCATCAGGAATAGGCGCCGGTAGCAACTACATACTTTCCACTTTATCACTGAGTAGTGCCCGAGTGGAGCACGGCGGTCGATATGAGTGCCGTGCCACAAACTCGCACGGTTCCGTAGCGCATGCAGCGAGGCTCAACGTTTATGGTACGTATTAATATATAAATACGCCTATCCCCCGCAGGGGTTGGCAAAGACCATAGAGCTCTATCCGCTACCATTCATTGCAGCGAAACGGCTCTCCATTAGTCGCTTCTCGGCCGACGTGACGGGTGGCGAACCACTCCACCGTCATTTTTCAACAAATTAGGTAACTTAAATTCGTCTTCGTGAATCCCACGAGCCGCAAGGGAGGATGGAGGTCAGACCCAGCAGAGCCCTGCATGCTGAGGTAGGGCACCATAGTACCCGGGAGAGCCCGATCCCGGGTATTAATATGAAAAATATAAAAATAATTAAAATAATAATATATTTTTTATGAGTTAAGATGACAAACGAACAAGCGTGTCGCTTGATAGAAAGCAATTAATCGCAGAAGCGTTGCCAGCCTTAAAGGAAAGTGAAGGCTTAGTTTTAGATAAGTTCCAATATACACAATAATATCGGTTCATAAATATTGCTGAAGGTAGCCGCTCGTCTCATATGAAATATCGTTCTATTGATACTCTACTAGTTTATAATTGTGATATATAATAGAGAAAATTATGATACTTGTTCAAACTATTTTTTTAATCAAGATATAGACTTAACTGTTTGTCATATGAAGAATGCTAGAATGAAAATTGACAATATAGAACATATAGTAAAATACTACTATCACCATAAAATGAAGCGATAATTATTAAAACTATATATATTAAATAGTATCAAATACATATAAAAATAAATAGTATGAGTAAAATATTGTAGCACAATTAGATAACAAAATGTTACATACTACTGTACATATATACAAGAAGTCGAAAATGTTAGTTTTTAAACACATCCCTAGCATCAACCCTAACATCTGAAAACTTTCAATCCTCTGTATCAATGTCGCCAACGCTTGACCCCAATACCAATTGGTAGTTGGCACGCCAACCGATTCATTGCAGCCTTGAAGAGGCTAAGATAGTATCGGTCACGAAACAGGGTCGCCGAAAGAGTTACGACTTGCTCTATATGTTTAAGAAGTAAGGGTGACTTCCAAATAAGCTCTATGCCAACAACATAAGAATGAATGTCCTCCTACTTGCTTGATTATGGGAAAAGGTTTTGGTCGTCTTAATTAAAGAGAACGTTACCATTATTCTTTCAAGCAAACAAAAATTTGTTATAATTTTCAAAGGAAATTATTTTTCATAGGGCCGCCATACATACGTGCAATGAATCCCGTAAAAGCTGTAGCGGGAACGGAAGTTACCATCTGGTGTCCTTATTATGGATTTCCAATAGAGTGAGTAATTATTTTTAAATATTTGGTGTAAATATAATGAAACCAACTAAATTTAAGCGGATGCCAATCAAAACCACTCTTATTTCTAAAATTCCTCAAAGATTAACCAGTTTCATTTTTTTTCAATCAATCAATAATCGAAAAAATTTTATAATCACCACAATCATCACTATTATCAGCCTGCGGAAGTCCAGACATAGGCCTCCCCAAGGATAGCCTGATCTTCTGCTACACACTTTCAGTTTTAAAAATATATTTCATTCAACAATTATTTCACATATCGTTATAACTACAAATATCACTGGATTAAAAGATAACTATCTATTATAGTATGTATATTCTAGTACATAAAGAAAATACTTTGTTCCCCCTTTTTTTTTACTCAATAGAATGTGAGGTTTGATGTAGTTTAAATTCTTGTGTAGAAGGAGTGCAGAAAGATTAAATTAAAATAATTTAGCAATTACCGTCAAAATTCAACCACCGAACTGCTATTAGTTCTAATTGTATGCTACTAATAACAGATAAATAATAAAAAAAACATTTCTCATTTCAAATGTTTAGATGTTGATGTCTAAATGTTACAAAGAAAACTTCGCAATTGATTTTCTATATTCAGTGGTAACTATATCCTAGTCACGTTTTGCATCATCGGCACCACTTGTCATCCTTAAAACCTTTATGCTCTTATGTCGAACTAAATACAGATACTTTGTGAGTATTATTCTGTTAGACGCTGACGGTAAACTATTGTAATACGCTGACGCTGCTGCTCATCCACTAGCATTTGGTTGCACAGTCGTATCGTGAGACACAGAAGAGAAGAAATGAGATGGCCTTATTCTATAAAAAATCATAAAATTGATTGATTATTTAAATAATATAAGTAATATTATTATTGTATTAAAATACAATAGCTTTATCTTTCATTAGCTCTGTAAAGTGGGAAGGTGGTGCTGGAGCAGACCCAAGATACCACCAGGTGGACGGTCAACTGATCATTACAAACGTCGACAAAAATCGAGATAAAGGTGGATGGATTTGTTCAGTACTGACACCTGGAGGAGAACTTGCAAGAAGAGAGGTGATATCTAATTATTGATATTATCATTTTTTGTTTGATTGAAAATTTTAATCATGACCTAACTTAAGCCTCTATATGTACCTTCCAAATTATTAATTTTAACCTACATATTTTATTTATATTACGGAAACACTAATGCAGAAATGTACAAAAATATATATATTTGTGAAATCCACATATCTGAAATATAATAATAATAGAATATCACACAATAATACAGTTTTTGCTTTGTTATCCAGGTTCAAGTAACAGTTGTGTCACCCCCAGTCTTATCGCCGATTGTGTTTCCACCTGGCTTGCGATCCGGTGACCGCGCTCAGTTGACCTGCACCGTAACTTCGGGTGACATGCCCGTTTATTTTTCATGGCTTAAGGATCAGATGCCAATATCCAGTGTTTTACAGGTATAATATGTTTGGTTCAAAGCTTTGCAAAATCCTATTTGATTCCTTTGAACATAAAAAAATATGACATAATCGATTTAAATTGGCATGGATTTGTTACGAAAAAGTCGTAGGTAGAAAATATGGTTCAATTGAAACATCTGATAGTATAATAAAATACTATCAGATGTTTCATTTGAACCATATTTTCTTGCCAAAATCACTATAAGTTTAATCAATTATATACGATAATAAATATTTATTCCGATGCGCGAATCGAACCCGCGACCATTGACTCCGCGCGCGGAGGGCCCCGCCACTGAGCCAATCGGTCGTCCGTTTTTAGCAAATATGTTTGCGGTATGGGAATGTATACAGGACAAAAAAATATTCTTCGTTATACACCCACCTACGACAGTTCGCTGGTTATAAACCTGCCCAAAGGTACACCATCTAACCCAACATATATATATATATATATATATATATATATATATATATATATATATATATATATATATATATATATATATATATATATATATATATATATATATATATATATATATATTGTATTTAGTTATATAATATGATTTAAATCAATCTTAAGTTTTTATATTATTTATTTACTTTACCACAGATCTATCACCTCTGGCATCGTTGATGCTCTTTCTAGTGAAGAAGAGAGCGGTTTATATATGATTTTAACATGGTTGTATAGTGGTCACTTTAGTCGTCTGCTATTTTAAAAAGAAGTAAACAGTTCATTTCTGTAAGTGTTCGCAAATTAGTAATTTTTTTTATTGAAGGTGGATGAACGAGGCGCTGAGTTTTACAGTATGCTTCTATTCAAAAGTTTGACTGCTGCTCACAGTGGAACGTACACATGTGTCGTGACGAATACAGCCGGCAAAGCGAACACATCCGCCGAATTAGCAATTAAAGGTATATTTGCAAATTTGTTTATTTTGGCATATATTACATATTGTGTATATGAAAGGGATGGGCGAACAAACAAGCGTATCGTCTTATGGAAAGCAATCGACGTCCATAAACATCTGCAACATCATAGCCATTGCATATGCATTGCCGGACTTTGAAATATATGTAAATATATATGAAGGCTAGTAATTCCAAGAGTCCAACGTCGGCCAAGGTTCTATCGAAAGATAAATGAAGAAAATAAATAACTTTTATAATCTGCTGAATATCTTATACAAGAGAATTTTTTTCTTTCACATAAAACTAGAATGAAATTTAATTTATGAAATAATATTTGAAAAAACTATATTAACATCATGTGTCATTCATCTACTACAAGCTTAAAAAATGTATGTGGATAAATAAAAAAATATTTAAAACGATTCAAAATCTGTCGTCGTTTTCTACTTACAGGTAATACATTTTTTGTCTTATTACATATCATTATTACATATCTTTCTTTATCTAGTTCCTCCTTACTGGCAACTTGAACCTTCAGACACTGCAGTTCTACTTAACGGTTCTCTAACTATAAGTTGTGAAGCACGAGGTCACCCTGTACCCAGTATTTATTGGACAAAGTTCACTGGTAAGATATTTTTTACATACATACATATCGTCACGCGTGTTTCCCGTAGGAGTAGGCAGAGACCACAGATCTCCATCTGCTACGATACAGCATACTTTCATTGCTTCCTCCACACTCATCACTCTTCTCATGCAAGCCCGTTGCTTAAGGCTACTCTTGAAAAAACTTCTTTCCTAAAAACTTCCGCAATTTGGTCAAGGTATGTTTTCCTTAGTCTTCCCGTACTGACCCTTCAATCTACTTCCGCAACGTATATTTCTTTTGCCTATCGTCTTTCATCCACCCTTTCTGGGTTGTGCCCAGACCATTTAAGGATCTCTTTCTCAACTTTGTTCACGACGCCTTCTTTTACTCCACATCGCTCTCTTATATCGTTACAAGTTACCCCACACATATTTTTTGTTAGATATTTTTTAGTTGTCTAATAATTTTATATATTTAAATTCTTTAATACCGCTTTCTATTCATAAGGTAGTACAGAAAGCACGTTGGGTGGAGTATCTGATCCAATCGTACTCAATAATGGGTCGTTAAGATTGGAATCTGCGCGGGCTGAACATTCGGGACGATACCGATGTAGAGCTGATAACGGAGTGCCACCACCACTGTCGAAAACTTTAAATATACATGTTAATGGTTAGTATTATTCATAGATGAAGAATTTATCATTCTATGTCTATACTATTGACATAGTGCACCAGTGTAAAATTTAACATTAATACGAAGATACTAAAGAAAATAATGCTTTATATTTCATAACAGAACCAGCAAGATTCGAAACACCATCGGTAAACATAACAGCCAAGCTTGGAGACACTGTACGCTTGGCTTGTGTCGCTCGTGGTGATAATCCACTTTCTATAACATGGAGTAATTCTGGACGTGCCTTACCGAACTCCGATTATAGGTAATTTTATTGTTATTTATAGTCTGAGGTCAAAATTGAATTACAAAAATGATAAAACCCTACAATTTTTATTGTTTTTAGGATGAGTATTTCTGAAACTCGTAGCGCAGAGGGTTTAAGAAGTGAATTGGTTTTGGAACGTGCTGATAGGAGAGATTCTGGGGTGTATCGATGTCAAGCGTCTAATCCATATGGACGTTCCGACCATTTTGTTCATCTTGGAGTACAAGGTAATAATTAATTACATCAAATAATAATACTCCATAAGTTACTTTTATTACTTAACGTATCAATGTTTATAGAACCACCTGAGCCGCCAGCGAATTTTCGAGTCGTAGAAACTACGTCACGCTCGGTACGATTACAATGGCGCCGACCATACGACGGAAATTCACCGGTACTAGGTTACGTTGTCCAATATCGCAAACATGATTCAACAAAACCTGATTCGTGGAGGGATGCCGATACACACAATGTTTCAGTTTCTGCACACTCTATGGATAGTTATACAGAGTAAGCTAATTGTATCTATACTTGGCTTGCTTGTGTATACAACGTAGATAAATGAAAATTAATATAGCAGTTTTATTTGGAAAAATTTAGGTATTTTATATCCATTTTATATTTGATACATCATGAAAAATGAATTTTGATTCTCTATTCATAAAAAAATATTACAAATCAAAGTTAAATCCGTGAAACTTCGAGCAAAATAATATTGCGTTTATTTTTTAACATTCATTTTGTATTTAGGGTAGAAGGAGCTACAATATCTGGTTTGGAACCAGCTACTGCATATTTAGTTCGGGCGCGTACAGTTACAGCACAATTTGCATCAACTCATACACGGGCTTTATTAGCATTAACTCTCCATGAACCACCTGCTAGAGCCCCGATCAGTCTTCGAGCATCTGCACCAAGACCAGCTACAGTTGAGTTGGCGTGGCAGGTAAAATATAACATAAAAGTTCAACTTTGAATTATAACTTTACATAAAATACACTTTTTAAAATCAAATATTAATATTTTCAATGTAACTATAATTTACTTATTATTATAAATTTAGATTAGTTACTCACTACAGACTTTCCAGAAGTGTTGCTTGCCGTTGAGGTAATATATATGTATATAGGATTATTTTTGAAGGTGTTTCAACGTTTTCCAACAACAGTCAATAGTCCATCGCCATCTCCAGATTGCTATATCGAAGAATTATGTCGGCGATTTTGGTTCTCCGGTGCATTTATTTAATATGAATATATTATTTTTTTTTACGTTTAGTGTATTCGTGATTACAATTTTATTACAACATGTTATTTAAGGCCCCTCCAACTTCAGCGTGGAATGGAGAATTATTAGGATACACAGTTTGGTGGTGGCCTTCTGCTGAAGGGTCCCTAGCTGGCGGCGCTAATGTGGGTATGGAGTTTGCAACAGTTCGGGGTCAAATAAACAAATACACGATTGAAGGTCTCGAACACTACACACGGTAAGTGAAGTAAGGAGCAAATTTTTTATAAATATGACAATGGCAATAATTTTATAAATGAATCAAACCCTTTTTTTCCATCATCAATTTTAGACATTTTGCTTGTCTCGTCTTCTGATTTTTTCCATTATTGGCCTGATCTCTGGGCTGGGATTGGTCTGATATTCCTTTTCCTGGACAAGCACACAATTCCTTCATGCGCTAAAGTAAAATAATAAAAATAATTTTGATGCTAGAATTAAAGTCACCAACTACCATACTTCTCCGAGTTAGAAAAGAGAAGCGATAATGAGTTGGTCACGTTTGTCGGAGAACTGACGTCTGCCGGAGTAGACTAATTCAAGGAGTAACGACTGTCAAAAGTAGTGTGAGTCGATCGTGCGAGGATTTTTACAGGGCGGCAAAATCCTAGATTTAATCCAAAGATCGGGCTAAATGATGCGTCGTGGGACAGATCTATAACCCAACAGTGGACTGCCACAGGTTACTGATGATGATGATGCGAGGATTTATTTTATAATTAACCATTATAATACTTGTGAAAAATAAAAAGTGTTAATAATTCTTAATAAAACTTGTAGAGGTAATATGAAGAAGATGTACTTAAACCCGTTTATTCGCAGATACTCTATCAGTGTGCGGGCGTTTAATAGCGCCGGTGCTGGACCCGCTACTGCTTCCGTGAATACTTTAACACAAGAAAGTGGTACGTCTCCTTCACTTTCATGGATAATATAATCTAATAATTTTATGCGACTGTTTACATTTTTATAATAATAATGCCAAAAAAAGGCATAAATAAAGTCGAGGATTTTTTTTTACGTCATTATTAAAACCTAACAAATTACAACCGCTTCGGACACAAAAAGGCTCTCTAAAAAATAAAAAACGGCGCAGGAACACATTCATTTTTGCGTTCTTTTAAATATATAACTATTACATTTTTACTTCCATGCTGAATGACATACATACATACATATCTATGTATGTCAGGTGGGCAGAGACCACAGATCTATATTTACTATGATCTAGGCATACTTTCCTTGCTTCCTCCACACTCATTACTCTCCTCATGCAAGCCCGCCGGTTAAGGGCACTCTTGACCTAACTGATTGATCATTTTATTAATAGTAATCTGCAGTTTGATTATTTAATTTATTAACAGTAATCTGAAGTTGAATAATAAGCTTTATTTTAATTAAAACGTTTAAACATCCACACCTCATCACGATGGTATACGGAAAACTTAATTTAAGTTTGTGTATGCTGTATAATGTAAAAAGAAAAAAACATATATAATAAATAATATTAAAAAATAAAAAACTTATCTTAAATAAGATTTGAAAATTGGCGGGGAAGTTACTGTAAAAGTGTATACACTAAAAGTATATATAAGGAGTAATGTAAAACTAATTCAAACTTCATTTACATTCATTATGTGTATATTATATTTTTTCCCCGTGTATAGTACCATCAGAAGGTCCCAGAGCAGTAAGATGTCGCGCAATTTCACCTCAAAGTCTAAAAGTTGAATGGTCACCACCACCAGCACACAGTCACCATGGTGCTCTACTTGGATATAAGTTACTGTATCGTCCAGAACATAGTGAGTGTACCTATATTTTATGTATTTTGTAATTGAAAAATAAAAACATCAGAAAACAAAATGAAAATAAAGCTATTCAAAGTCATATCCTTTACTTTTACGACATAATAAAGCATATTTCATTTATTAAACGCCGCTCCGCCAATAATCAAGCTTTTACCATTTCGTAATGAAGTCCATCTGAACGGAAAAAAATATGCAGGTGCCTTTTTTCGTTCTTTTCACAATTACTATCTGAATTTTGTTAATTTTGTATCCTTATTTATTAGTTTGCTATAATAAACGCTTTAAAGAAACGATAGAAAATTCACACAATATTTATAGTAATTTATCGAATCAAGTAAAACACAACTGTTGGAATTTCATGACATTCATCGTAATAGTGGCAATCCATGATTTATAATAAATGAATAGAGAAAAAGAAATATGCCCAAAATGTTATTATATAAATGTTGTACAAAAAAGCAGAATAAAATTGTTTTTATAGTTTGCTTGCCTTGCCTTCATTATTCGGCACCCGAAATGTTTGCATATACCAGAACTAACAGTTTTCATGCAGTAATAAGGAATAAGTCTGCATCTTTATTAAGAGGACTACGGTCCGGCTCCAATGGTATCCTGAGGACATTGATATGTAAGACGGATTCTCCCACACTTCAGCTCTTCGACAAAGCGCTAGTGCTAATTATACTTTATTAACATAGTTTTCAAGTGGACCCGAATTGTCTGATAAATAAATACGTTATTATTAAAACTTGTGGTGAATTAGCTGCGAACCTTCGTTCGCAAGTCGGAGAAGCACTCTTAGAAGAAGATTAAAACTTTATATAAAAAGCTGTGTCCTTAAATTAAAAATAAAAATGTGTCCTTCAATTTCTGTAATATACAATAATTTACATTACAGTTAGCCTTATTTCTTTGGAAGTTTGTTTCAAAATATACAGGATTATCTGTGTAAGGTGTTTATGTAATATTTAGATATTATGGCATATTTTAGTAAAACGTATAGTAAATTTAAATTCCAATTTGTGCAATTTAAGCTGAGTGATGGCAGTTGTTTGTCGGCAGCGACAGACTGGCTGGAGTGGGAAGTGCGAGGTAGCGGCGCTGGTCAAAGTGCAGTGGCGGGAGCTGAAGTCAAAAGGGTAGCAGGCGTCGAAACACTATTACTAGCACTGAGGCCGCATATGAACTATACAATTCAAGCATTAGCGTACACCGTTGTTGGCGATGGAGTACCCGCGCACCCTATCCATTGCATCACCCATCAAGATGGTATGTTATTGATATTTTTATGACATAAGAAGGCAAATGAGCGAGCGTTTTCCTTAATGGAAAACAATGCTACCAATAGACAGCTACATCACAGAAATCTGTACGTTAGTATACACATTAGATGCACATACACATAGAATAGAGTAGAATAGATAGTGGTAGAGCCAGGCTGCAAACGAATACTTTGTCAAAAATGGCATAATATTTGTCTGTAGCATGAATGGGCCGGCTGGTGGTAGGTGGAGGTGGTACCTCCCCGGGCGAGCCGGGCACGCCGCCGCACCTATTCTTTTACAATAGCTAAAATTAAAACCTGATTAATATTATAATATATAAACGAAACAAAAAGAAAATAATTTTAATCTACAAGTATCATAAAATAGTTCTTGCTCAGCATAAGCCAGGCGTTCTATTGGAGCACCTGGCGATGTTTTTTATCAAGAACCAACATATATAGTGTATGCTCATTGGTGGTTGTTGGTATACATATACATCTTCTTCTTCTTCTGTGATCGGTCTCTCATTACTGTGAATCGTGATCACTAGAACCCCTCAAACCGACATTCTGTCTCCATCGGTTCCGGTCTAAAGTAGCCCTCACCACATGCTTCAATTGGTCGGACCTCCTTGTTGGAGACCGTCCTCACGTTCTCTTCCCTTCGGTATTACTAACAATGACTAGCTTTCCCAGGTTACCATCTCCTCTTCGGATATATATGTATATATAAAAACCTACATATTTAGCATATATATGTATATATGCTAAATATGTACGTTTTTTAAAGGTTTACTAGATTGCCATTCATCCAGATTGTGGGAACTAAACTTTTCTTTGTGGCGATTTGTGCGGTAGTGCAATGCATGCAGCGGCAAGAATTATTCCGAACAATTATGTATTTTGTACTTTAGTTGAAAGTACGAAAAATCACATTAATAGAGTTTGTTACAGTACCAGGACCCCCGGCTGCTGTTAAAGTTGTTGCAACATCGGCATCTTCTTTAGCCGTTAGCTGGCTACCACCAAATCGTCCCAATGGAGCCATTTTATACTACACTGTGTTCTATCGCGAACTTGGCAGGTATTTATCTTCAATTATATAATTCACTCATTGTATTAATTTATTTTACTATACACCGTGACTTTTTAATTATCCGAGAAAATTAAGTAATATATTCAGTTATCGATATACATTAAATATGGCGAAGAAAAAAAATTTTATTTTTATGAAATATTTATTAAAAATATGTTGCTAATTCAAATAGACATCATTATCATTTCAATATGAACTGCACCCAAACCAACCTAATTTGATCGCGTAATATTTACGTACGAAAGGGATAACTATGAATGAAAACAAGTTGCGCAACCTACCGACAAAAGACGTTTTTTCTCTTTCGGGACACGCTGTTGCCATACTTATGAATACATGCGTCTCATGCATAGAAGTAAACAAATACTACGAAGATGGCGATGGCGAAAACAATATTTTTGTATGAATGCTATAATATTTGAATGTTACTTACTGTCATACATATTTTTACATACACGTAACAACGTTGTCACTAACTTGGATAAATTTTCTTTACAATTTATTGTATAAAATGTAGGGACAGACCACCACAAACTACAACTGTTCAAGCTGAAGATGGAGAGTCATCTGTAGGATTGGGAGGATCGACAGAGTTAAGATCATTATCTGAAGGTTCTACTTATGAAGCTTGGGTCGCAGCTCATTCAGTGGCGGGGGAAGGCGAACCTTCTCCACCGCAGCCAGCTACAACCACGTCGAGAGGTATAAAAAATTATTCCCTTTAAACTTTCACTGTAGTAAATAGATCTTTAAAATCACTAAACTTAGTCATCTCTAGTCGTATGATTATATTCTCTTTTTAATTGTATCCATTTGGTACCAATCTTCCTTATCTCAAAAAAGTACACTCAAATTCTCTTCTAATAAATAACAATTAACGTTTTCCTGTTGTTTGTCCTCTATGCTTTCCTTAATGTTTCATCCGATTACTATGAAACATTGGCGACATATGTGTACGGCGAACGAAAGTGCTAGGCATGCATTTTTGTAGATTTAATTAGAAATCAAACTTAGTTAAGCTTTTTTTCATTATGTAGCTTTGCATCGTATGCCGAATATACCCAATAATATATAAAAGATAGTATTTAGACATTTGGTTATACCAAATTGTTGGTAAAATAAAAGATTTGTAATTGTGTATAAAATCATATATCTTAACCTTTAAATACTACACATTAAGATCTTTGGCAAAGATTTATACGAAGAACTTCCACAAACTCTACAACAAATTTAAAAATATGTTATAATACAGTTCTGTATTTTGAAGATAGCATACATTCTTTGCGATAAGAAATGTAAATAAAATGAAATCAATGTTCAGTATTAATATATTATATAATATAAGACAGTGAATGTGTTTACAACATTATTAATCCTGAATGATAAAAACCCTTGGGATTTAAAAAAAATAAGGAATATAAAAGAGGGAAGCAAATGGATGCCTATCCATTTTATAAAACAAAATATATGGTGTAATATTATTATTATTCTATAATAAGTGTAGATAAACGGAGATAAGCTCGCCTGTTTTTTTATATAAAGAGTATTTATAATACTTGCGTTCAATAAAGAGTAAAAATAAAGTGTGTTTATGTTTAATTTCCTTTAGCAACAGTTCGGCTGTTGTCTTTCGGTGTATGGGCTCGCGTGAAATGTGGTCATCCGTTGAGGTTGGCATGCGCCTGGCGGGGCGAGCCGGCGCCCCGGGCGCGCTGGCTCCGGGGGGACCGACCCGTCACGCACGATCCGCGTACACACCTTACACCACACGGACACCTCGCTATTCACGGTAAGCTTTGTACCAATATAATAATGTATTTTCTGCACTCATGAGCAAGGATATCAACGTGTCAATGATACGGTAACAGCATCCTGACAGCTGTGGCTTATAAGTTAAATTGCCTCGTACAATGATTTTGGACTTGGTTGTACTTTGTAGAACATTTTTCAAAAATATATAGTAGTATTAAGCAAAAAATAATACATACCCACATTAAAAAATGAAAGGTCTCTTCTTAGAAGTAGGACATGGCCACATTTAGAGACGACGTAAAGTCATCCAAGTCATCACACTCCGCATATTGGCAAATAACGATCTGAGGAGCCGTCGTAATTTGGGCTGAAGTCCAGGCATGGGAATTAGCACCAAAGCCTGATACTTACTTCTTGCTCGCAGGTTACAGAAACTGTTATTCGATCACTTAATAAAACTAACACTGACTGACAGACAACTTACATCTTAAACCAGTTTAGTATCAGATAGTATTGAATTGATCAGATTTTTTTTAACAAAAACAAGTATAGTTAATATAGTTAACAAAAAGGATATAAGACTTCGAGAAGTATTAAGAAAACACACTAGCAGTACCACTTTAATATATTATATTAGAATAGGTATTAAAATAATTAATGGAGTCATGCGTTACTTTGCGAAAATCCATGACTATGTGGACAGTTAAAACATTTACTTGGCTAAAATCCGCGACAAGCAAACAACAATAGAAAATTAAATATGTGTGTTTTCCTGCTGGATGAAATGGATTTACATGGAACTTAAATTAAATCTTACCGAAAAACGTAGGTTGGTTCGTGGTTGGTGGTTGGAGAGTTGGTGACGGCCGTTTTTCGGTAAGATTTTATTTAAATTTCATGTAAATCCACTTCATCCAGCAGGAAAACACACATTATTTAATTTTCTATTGTTGTTTGCTTGTCGCGGATTTTAGCCAAGTAAACGTTTTAACTGTCCACATAGTCATGGATTTCCGCAAAGTAACGCATGACTCCATTAATCATTTTAATACCTATTCTAATATAATATATTAAAGTGGTACTGCTTGTTATAGTTATAGCTAAGTACTATTACTTTTAACTGTCCACATAGTAGTTATTTAGTTAAAATCAATTTGGACAGAAGTGGACGCATCTACAAGCGGTAACTACACGTGCTCAGCGCGCAACGCGTTCGGTTCCGAAGAAGTGACGTACCGCGTGGAATGCGCCGCTCCACCCTCCGCTCCCACGTTGACTCTGGAGAACGCCGCGCACAAGGAAGCTAAGCTAAAGTGGCACACGACTCACCACCCAGCAGCGCCACCTCACGGTGAACAAGCGTTATATTGTCCAGCTTTGCTCTTACAACCATACAATATTGCATTTATTTGCAAAGACATTGTTATGTATCCAAATCCAGTCCGAATCGGGCGATTCAAATTGTCGATGACCAAGATCTCACCGAACGGCTTAATTCTCTAGCACTGCAGAGATCTCATCTCTCGGCATTTTTTATCGCTTTTTTCCATGGGAGTGCTCCGAGAAAGTGTTTCGAATAATTCCTGCCCCCAAATTCCACTTTGTAGTGAACTGCAGACGAATACTTTGTCAAGAATGGCATATTATTTGTTTGTACCATGAATGGGCCGGCTCGCCCAGGAAAGTACCACACTCCCGCAGAAAATCGGCGTCTAAGTGGCAGCTTAGGTACCGCGCTTCGTCTGGTGAGAGGTTGTGTTTCGGAGAAATTTTCTGATTTAATGAATACAATGAGAAATTGTATAAAATTAAAAAAAAATCTCGATTCAAAAAGTGTTTTGCAAAAGTACACTTTATTAACTAAATACAATACTTAATATATTGTATTCGTTTCTTCTAATTAACCTTTCAAATTAACTTGGATCTACCATATGCATTGAAATAAATATTTTAAATAAAACAACCCTTAAGAAATTTATACAGAAATGTATAATGTATATCCGTTCTTTATATTTTTCTACTAATCGAGTACAAATAGCCTTACACTACTAAATAGTTACATGTTACATAATGATTTCCTTTTATTTCTATAGGTTTCACGATCTGGTGGGTACGTATACGAGAAGAATCTGGGGATGCTTTAGACCCCATCAATACGCGGGGTGAAGAAGAACGTAGACTAGAAGCTGGCGGGGAAGCAGCAAGTGTTGTACTTAGAGCACTCGCATGTGGAGCTACTTATTCTGTGAGGGCGGTCGCCCATTCAAGAGCGGGGCCATCGCCATCTTCCGCTCCTTTATTGGTCAGAACGAAACCTCCAGGTAAAATACTCAAAATAAACCCATGAAATTGTTTTATTATACTCGTTAGTTTCGCGAAAGACTAGTAGGAGATGAACTTTCATAAGATACCACAGAACAGAGATAACAAAAACGACATTTTTATGGACATAATATTTTCCACTGTTGGTCATAAGGACTCTTATATCTAAGAAAAAGGAAATTGACATCACGTTGTCCACGAACGATTGACGAAATATCCAAATTTGGAAATCTGGATATTTCGTATTCTCTATCTTTATTTATCTGGACGTGGTAATTGAACGCGCGGCTTTTGACTTTTGATTTTTTCTTCACTTTTGATTGAAGCAGTGGCTTTGTCATTAAGCCATTGAGGTCGAATAGCCCGTACATTACGGATCAGTCTCTTTACTAGAAAAATTATATTTAACATATTAATCCTAATATCATTTGTCAATAAATATATAATATCATTCTCTTGAAGTATGTATCAACGAACACATAGTAGTATTGCTTTATTGTGTATGCGTCAGACCACGGTTTAGTCGATAGAGCACCTAACTTATAAGTCAAAAGTTCTGTATTTCAACCCAGGCGAAAATTCAAATTATTTCAGTCATAAAAATAGTATTTGGATCCATAGATTTAGTTGCAATTGTTATGATAATGTTTTTCATTTTCCTTTTGGAACATTATTTTAAAATATGTTATGTATTATATTGTTATGTATTATAAATACTCAAAAAAAATAATCTTCTTATACATAAAAATTACTATTTGTCTTTTCGTTCCCTATGTGTTAGCACCTCATATGCTCTTGCGTGTTCCTTACATAGTACTATAAACTCCAACACTCATTGAAGCAAATAGCCTATATTCACCCACGCATTAACACATTGTTATTATGAAGATTATTTTCTATAACAACTGTGACTATAGAGATCGTTGTACTTTCCTCTTTAGCGTAATATTATTTTACATTAAATTATTTTAACCTAACCCTGGCAACAACGGGTATGATAGCTAGTTAATGATATTTTTTCATTATGCTTTTTGATAGTACTAGTGTGGGAAGGAGGAGGAGACAAGGATGAAAATCGAGAGCAAGGTGCCGAGGCGGCCGTGTGGAGTAACAGCACCGCCCTTGCGTTAGACGCACGGCGGGCGGTAAGGTGTGGGGCCCGGTTAGTACGCTTGCAGTGGCGGAGGGCGGATGCTGGTAACACCGCTGCCTGGCGAGATGCAGATCTCACCTCCCTGCATCATCATCGTGAGGTAAGTGGAAAAGTTATGGTAAATGGGTGTTTATGATGCGACTGACTGGCTGTTGCTATTATAAAATACATAAAAAAGAAGTATTTTAGTAATATCCATTCCTTCAGAAATGAAAAACGTCTGCCCAGTAGTAAGACAGATATGAACTATGTAAAATACATATATTTAATGCGGAAATCGAAAGGAAAACTTCGTCTAGTCTTCTCGTCGCCCATACCTCACAACTGTGTTCTACCTATATTTTCTTACGGCGCTGAGACGTGGACACTAATACTCCATCTGCTTCACAAGCCCAAAGTCGTTCAGAGAGCTATGCTCGCAGTTTATCTGGTAGATATGATTCGGAATGAAGAAATTCGCCAGAGAACTAAAGTCACAGAACTTTCATATAGCAAACTAAAGTGCCAATAGGCTAGGTCACGTATGTCGGAGATCTGACAATCGCTGGAGCAGAAGAGTGCTGAAGTGGAGACCGCGCCTCGGCAAACGTAGTATGAGACGTACCCCGATTAGATGGTGCGACGATCTTTATAGGCGGCTGGCAAAATCTGGATGCGTTAAACCGAAGATAGGGCTAAGTGGCGCTTCTTGAGGATTATTAGGACCTTCTGGAGGCCTATGTTCAGCAGTGGAATACCGCAGCACCAGCCTGCGGTAATCCACTGCTGGGCATAGGCCAAATGATGATGATGAATGCGGCAATCGACTTTTCTTCTTCTTCTTATGGTCCTATGTTCCCGAGGTGGGGCAGAGGGCGTCCACAGTGCTTATCCATTGGAATCGATCTTGAGCGACGCGCTTCACTTCAGGCGGGCACACACACAGCGGGCTAATCACCTACTTGTCTGAATTAAACCGATTATAGAAACTCAAACAGTGAATAACCGGACCGATCAAAAAACGGGAATCGACTTTACGACCACTAATTTCTAAAACTTAACTCTGCCATTGAGCTAAGAGATGGAAATTCATAAATGTGAAACTGATTAGGTGGTGTTGACCGGCCTCACGGCGGGCGCGTGGTACGCACTTCGCCTCTGGACTGCCACCGAGTCAGCGCGATACCAGGCCATCGTCTACGCTGCTACTACTACGCATTCTGGAGGTATTTTTATGAAAACATTTGCACATTAACAATTCTGATAAGAGAGAATAAGAGTAATTTTTACAGCCCACGTGTGTCCAAATAATTTTGACGAATAGGTTCACATTTGAACATTTACCTTATACAACAATTACAACAATTAGACTTTCACTTGAAAAAAAATTTATACTTCGATTGATGTAATCTTTCCATAAACTAACGCCATACTCTGTTAATTATCTTTAATCACAGAGTAATGAAATAGCTCTTAATGTAGCCAGGCGAAATTTTATTACCCACTAAAGTATTATGTGTCAAAAAGGTTTTGATTAAATGTATATTACGTGTGATAATGAGACATAAAAGCCTTAATAAATCACTCAAGCACCTGTAAGAAAGCTGCTGTTCAGAAATTATATGTGCCTATTTACGAGATTGTAGTGGCCTTTTAGCTGAATTTAATTATACATCTTCGGGTAGGTGTATTAGGTAGTATTGATTGTAGTGTGTATTAAAGAATATTAAATGTGACCCGGTGGTCACATTTAATATTCGTTAATACATCATCCTCGCGCCAAGGACCATCATATTCGTATGTTATCACTTACCGAACTTGCAGAGAGTGTTTACTTGTTCTCCATGTGTTTTATATAATATGATTTCATGCGGGTAGCTTTCGATAAGTTATACATATAATGAAATACACGCCGAGGAATTCAATCATGGAACAAGTGAATGAAGATTTATTTCAAATGTGATTACAAATTTAGAAAATTTAAAATAATATGTTATTGATATGCTTTTTTTGCGACCGCTTCTAATCCAAGAGTATTGATTCAAATCCCAATTTAACCACTTTTTTTAAATGAAACAAAAACTAATTTAATTGATCTAAATGTAATATAACTTGTGAATGTCCAATTTGTTTCGTAAATTCTGCAAACAAATTCAAAAAAATATCGAAAATGTATCATTCCATTGGATAAAAAAGGAGTTGAACAAGAGGAACTTTTGATTTTGTGACCATATGAGTATATAAGGCACAATTATATATTTTATATAATATAAAGCTCAAATTTGTTATATGATTTCTTTTATATCTAGAACGGCTTCGAAGACCAGTGGCATTCCAGTCGGAGGGTGGGTCAGTGTTAACGGCTGGTGGTACAGCGGATACAGAGCGAGTGTTGGGAGCAGTGTCGCTTGCGTTTGCAGCGCTTGCTGCGCTCGCGGTCGCTGCTCTTCTTCTAGTACTTTTAGCTAAACGAAGGTATATAAATATTTATCTTAAAATAAGCTCAACAGCTGTCTTCCGTGGAGTTATTTCACCTGAGTATGATCGTGTTGAGGCAAAACACGTATCGTGTACCTTGTTGAAAGGTTGTGTGTGCGTATGCTGGATCGTATGCATACCATATTATAGATTCTTTACGTGAATTATTCACGTAAAGAATCTGATTTCGGTAAAGCAGCGCCTTCCTCCATTTATCATCGCATAACGGTTAATCTCGAGATCTCCTAAATAGTTTGAAATTGACTAGCGGTCGTCCAGTGTATTTTATAAAAAAAATACAATTATGTTTTTTGTCATTCTGTTATCTTTCCACAGTGAATTTTAACTATGCCTCCTTGTACTCCTATTAGTGCGCAATTTGCTTAAAATGGGATACAAGGTTTTTTCTTCACGTATTAATAATACGTATTCGTAGAAAAGATCTACGTACTGAAAATGCATGTAGATAGATATAGAGAATAAAATATAAAGATGCAAAAAAGATTATGCGTGGGAACTGATGTAAATAAGAAATATATAATCGGGTTAAGTTCTTTGAAATTTAGCCGCGTTGCTGAAAATACACAAGTATAAGCGGTTATCGTAAGCGTAAGCCAGGGGTAGCTTTTGGATAACGGCAAGCATAATTCGGGCTAAGTGGCGCGCTTGAAGAAAAGAGAAGAAATTGAAGGAAGTCTATACTCGTTGAGAGGTCCTTGACAAAAAACAAACTAACATGCTATATTAATATTGTAAATAGTTTTAGATTGTTAAGGAAATAAAGGGGTTTATATCGGAGACCACAGATCTCCAGTTACTACGATCTCGGCATACTTTCCTTGCTTTCTCCACACTTCCTGCACACTCCACACACCATACCTTCTTTTGCTCCACACTCGCTCTCTTATATCTTCAGTCCTTATTCTATCATTCAAAGTTACCTCACACATACTTCTCAATGCTCTCGCACCGTATTCAGTCTGCTTTCATGACTCTTCTGCCAAACTCAACTTTCACTACCATATATCAAAATCGGAACAAGCACTCCCCGATGAACTCCTCCATCCCATAAAGAAAAAGAATCTGAACTAATAATGCTTAAGCTGGGAAACCATAATACACATCCATAGTGCAATGATAGAAAAAACACACCCCCTTAGATCGAAAGCCCAGCCCTAACCAAATGAGCTACTGCTGCTAGTCTAAATTGTTTCAGAGAAAAAAGCAAACAAACAAAACGAATAAAACGTACATTAATTTATGTAGGCTCTGTTCTTAAAACAAATATAGGAAAATTAACAAGTTCTCACAGTTCTAATGAAAACAAATCTGTGTCGGATGTTTTTTCTACAATAAAATTGTTCCGTACGAGGCAATTTAAAAGTTTTACTTTAAAAGGCTCAGTTCTAGAAAACTTCGTCAGTTGGTTTTTGAACAACACAGAGTTTTGCTTCGAATATAATTTATATCGGGCGAGAAGTATTGCGGCGCCGCTAATTATTTCAATTAACTAATGCGGAACGAACCACGCCTCGTTTAATGTACGACTGGTGAAGTACGTATCCGACTTTTTTTTAAATATCTTTATTAATCAAATAAATAGTACATCTACAAAGTAGACACCGTCTGCATTTGTAGTCCACGGGCCGCTCATAGACATCCGCAGCGCCATAGGCAGTGCGGAAGCGTTGCTGACCTTTAAGGAAAGTGGTCATTATGGGAGTGGGAATGAGAGGAGGAGAATGTTGGGCCTCCGAATTTCGACCGCTCACCATTCGAAGCGCGGTATCTAACCTACCACTCAGACGCCGGTTTTCTACGGGAGTGTGATACTTCCCCGGGCGAGCCGGCCCACTCATGCTACAGACAAATATATGTCATTCTTGACAAAGTATTCGTCTGCAGCGTGGCTCTACTACTAGTAAAAGTAGAAAGGTACATATCAGGAAAGTTGTCAATTTTTCAACAATGTTGGCATTCATAGGGTAATTTCGTATGTACGTTCGTATTACCGACGGTTGATTGTTAACCGCGCGCTGGCTGAATGACCAGGCGGCGGCGCCGGCGCGGTAACTTTGACGCTCTTGATATGCCGATATGTGATATTAGTTTATTACTTTGTCTTACAAAAATTCTTGTAAAATTTAATTGTTTGTTTAATTATAATATAAGTTCGGTGGGTGCGAATCAGAAAAAATATATGTATAGCCTACAGGTATTTATTCCGATAGGGTCGCCCATCTGTCTTGGCCAAACTTCCACCATTAAACCCATAGTTTCCATTCTTTCAGAAACGGGGAAACTGCTGTAAAACATTCGGACATATCGTTGATTTAATTACTAGAAACTCCAACAAACCTTTTTCTGCGTTTGATAATATTTTTTTCAAAATATGAAAGAAAATACGTTTTTATTGCTCCTATAAAATGTATTTATATGGACCAACGACGAATACATAACTAGGCTTACGATGTATAGGCTATGAAAAAAAGGATAACAGATAACATTTTTTACGTTAACATATACGAGTGTGTTGGTGTTGTGAAAATAAAAAAACGATTCACACTAAACGCCTCATTGCAAGAATACACCTTATCTAATTTTACTTGCAAATAATTGATTTGGTATGAATTATTCAAATTATGATATATTACGTTTTAAACGCATACAAAACCTTGTACGAGTCAATCATTTTTATAGTTACTTACATTTTTTATTTTACTTTATCAATATAATTGGCAAATATATATACACCAACTTGTCCCATTAATCTCTTATATTTTTGTTAAGCCCAGTAATTTAATAATTCTATATAATAATTTGTAAATACTTCTGAATAAAACGACAACGTAAATTAAGTGGTTTATATAAAATTCGTGCTCATTTTTCAACATTATTTTATTGCCTTGTAGGTTTCACGAAAGAAAATAAATAAAGAAACAAAAACCGCGATCACTACGCACTGATAACGTAATTTATTTTCGCCATTTTCATTTGATCTTCGCTTTTGTTTGCAATTTGGCCGCAGAATGGATGTTTCGTTAGAGTATTGATTGGCTTCTTATTAATTGCTTATCGTCGTTATTGTTTGCCAAGTTCTTTAATAGTATTTATTACTTGAGTACAATTTAGTGACCTTAAAGCTCGATGCAAATTAATTTTAAAACTTTAAAAAATATTTTAAAACTTTTAGAAACTTATTTTAAAAACTTTAGATAATTAAAAACTATAAACTGCAAGCTTTTAGCTTAATTTACAGTTTAAAGTTGATATTGATATTTAACACAAAGTATCGGAAAAATATGAACTATGGCAGTCTTGATAATTTTGCTGCTAACTTTGTATAAAAGTAAATAAAAAGAAAACGTACAAAAGAGTTAAGTTTCATAAATAAATAAAATAAAAGTAAATTCCTAAAAGTTGTATCAAAATGAATTGAGCATTTTTTATTCAACTCAAATTATACATATTAAAGTATTCATTGTTTTTTTTTTATTTGAGATGACATATATATATGTACGTATTTTTTTATTATAGAATATTATGTGATTTATTCACACTCTCTCACTGTCTCACTGCTGGGTACGGAGCTCTCCATTCCTGCAAGAATAGTTATTAACCCACCACGCTTATCCAAGGCAGATTGGTGGGAAAAAAAAACTCTAACTACTATTGGAAAAGGAACATGAGCCATTTTTCTGAGCACTAGGCAAGTTGAGTATTTGAAAAACTCTAGTATCGTTGACATATATTTAAATCAGTAAACCATGATGCAAAAATAATATATTAAGCGTCCACTAATTATGATAAATACTCGTATGTCACTATATGGTTAGATAAATATAACATAGTGCACATGCAAGTAGCATGTGATTCAGTTTAACGCGTATATGTTAATTTCGTACACAATTTGCAAATAGTCGTGTCATTTATTGAGAATTCATAAAATAAATTTTTAAAATGCTCGTCAACGTTACAGCAGATATTTGTTTTCCTCTAATATTTATTTAAACGTATTTTTTTATTTATTTATTTTATTTGTGACAATGTATTGACAGGTGAAGTTGGATGGAGTCTAGTAATGCTCCATCCAATTACATTAATTGTCATGTAATTGTGTAAATTGTCTCACTAGGCAGGCCCGTGCTGAGACCTTCCAATTAGGTCATTATTCAAATTTGGAATACATTTGGAATACATTGATATTATTAATTAAAGTCAGCATATATATGATATTGTTATGTTCTCCGTTTTTGGTATTAGTGGCAGGCAATAAGAAACCTTTTTAGTCCAAAATTTTTACTAGTAGTTCTTGTACTGTTTGTATAAAGGTATATAAACACACAATATTATATTTCTAAGTTATTGTGTTGGATCTTCTTAAAGTAAGTTTTTAAAATATGTAAATAATTAAAACTAACAAATATATAACCCGTCTACTGACTTTAATTAGCAATATGGTTAAAACTTTTGATCACATCGTGAGTGAGGGTGCTTTTCATGTAAAACACATAACTATAAGATACAAGGAATAAAAATAGATACTGATTACCATACCTTCCAAATCAACGTCCTTCCTAGATTGCCTAGTAGGTAGGTAGGGTTACCTTAGACTGAAGCTCGCTGAAATCCAATTAAAGAATTCTATACTTTCCACTCAAAAATAATGTTAGTGAGACGATGTCGACCCAAAATGTTAGATCGTAAACACAATTCCTAACCAATTAAAAAATTGCTTCTTCGATACGCTTATTATGCTTACGATGATAGCACACTTTGGCCGTGTGGCGGACCTGTTGATGAAGAAGCGAGACGTTGCAGCCACTCTGTTGCCAGTACGGACAAGTCAGTTTGTCCCGAGCAGCAGAACTTAAGGAATTGTCAGCACGACTACAAACACGATAAACTATCACCGACTTCTGGTGAGTAATGCATCATTTTTTTATAAAACAGATAGAAGAACAAGTCTGATGGTAAATAATTACCGAACCTATGGATATTCGCAATACTAAGAGGTCTATAGATGAGTAATATACCTTAGAGTAGTAATGTGGAAGAAAGAAGTAATAGAAGGGGAAGAAGGAAGTGAGGAAAGTAAAGTAATTAAATGTCCGAATACCTGCAATCAGCGTACGAAACGCACTAACACACTAAAATGCTTCTAACATTTGACGTCAATATTCTGTGAAGATGTGGTACTCCTACGGTCGAACCGTCCCATATGTCCTGCCAATTCTATTCCACAATAACGTACTAAAAACATTAAAGCACCTTGTAATGAAGCTGGTGTATGTACACCAACATATTCTCTTTAAATTACTTCTCTTCCAAACTTGAAACGAACTGAGTGATGAGCAAACATCGAGATTTAAAAAATAATTAAAAATTTAAAATGCTATATGTATGTATATTTATCCAGATGTGGTAATCAAATCAAGGACATTTAGCTCAGAGAGCTGCACTATTTGAATCGTCCGAGCATGGTTCTATATCTAGTGTAAAGTACAAATTAACTTATATATGTGCATTGTGACCAATCTTAGATGTGTACGAAATAAGTCCGTACGCAACGTTCGCGGTCGGCGGTGAGACAGCGGCTGCAACCCTGGACCACACGCTCCAGTTCCGGACCTTCGGTCACCGAGAAAACGACGCTCCTCCACACCGACCGTGCAGGAAACACCCGCAGAGACATCGCGATCGGAACGGTATCTTTATATAACGTTATTACGTAGGACTGTAATTCCATATCTTCTTTTCTAGGCTTTCTCTCATTACTGTTACAGACTCAACAAACTATTTAATCTGACTCAAATATAAAGAAATTAAAGTTGAACCTTTACAGGCAATTTTTGTATAAAAAGCTATACGTAGTATGCAAAATTTGTTTTACAATGTATTACTTTACAAAGTTATTGTTTAAATTGATTCATAAAAAAACCGTATCAACTTTTAACTTAACAGCTTCAACATATAACGTAAACTCTAATTTCATATGAAAGAAATATGTAAAAACGATACCTTGCAAAAAAAATATTGCCTTTAGGATAAACTATGGTTTGTTAGGCCCTTATATAACAGAGTTATGCCCTTATATAAATGAGAGAAAAGAATCAAAATTACAGTGTTCCCACACTTATTATCCTATGATAAAAAAGTTAGTAAAACAATACTTATAACAAGACTTCTATAATATGTTAGCAAACCGTATGAACTATTATGTAAATAACGTGAACGCGTAACGCGAAAATGATATTTAGCGGAAGTAAATCGCTACGGGCTCAATTTACTCATTGAAGCCGCATACTAGTAAAATTGACTTCTACCTCGATTTAATTGAAATACACAGTAGTCGTAATACATACAATAAATAAACATTGTGGTTTATCTAATACGTTTGTTTGTTTATATTATTCAAACTATAATATTATTAATATAAAGTTATTATAAAATAATTGAATGGGTAAAAATTTGAATTTGATTAAATTACCTAAAATCAAAAACATATATAATTTACTAATTTTAGAGTATAGTTGCTTGAGATTATGAGGATTTAATATAACACAAAAAAATATCATTAACTTATGATTTAAGACAGTTATTTATCTATGTTCTGTCAGATGAATGAAATTGAGAGATTTACCAATAAGATGAAGACTAGAAACGAACTAAATTAGGCCAGATTTAAGAGAAAGTCCTTTTTAAAAAAAAAATTATACCTTCTAAAAATATTTATAAATTAACTCGTACATAGATTTCATCCCATGCATATCATCCTAACTACGTACCTTATCGTAAGTGTACTGATGAACTTTTTCCCTCATAAATAAGAATTGTGCCCAAATTCTCACGCTTGGCAATCGAATTGAGGATTGCAGTTTGGTTTTTATTACTTAAATAGGCGCTCCTGTCTAACCACTAGTATATCCGACCATAATCGCCTTATCTGACTATTACAGGAAGTACTGAAGTAATATTATATGGTACATAGATATAATCCTTACATATGTTAATTGTATATATATACATATATAGGTTTTAACGGATTTAACGACACGAGGCCGAAAAAACGACGTTCAACGTCGCTTGGCTTCAAATCATAAGGAACCCAAATTCCTTGCTTTTGAATTATTCCCAACGCATGCAATCGCTTAAAATAAATGAATGAATAAAAAGATGAATATAAAGGCTTATGTTTTTATTAATTTTTATTATCCTAAGAACATAAACTAATTTAAGTTATTCACAGTAGAGAAGCATCATTCGGAGTGCGAACTACAACAATTGAGCCGCTACGAGAAAGTGAGACCGCGGCACTGCGCTGGTACCTCTTATTGCGTGCCCCTCTCTCATCACGGTAAGTTTTCATCATTTTATATAATAACAAGCTCTTGTATCCGTCGTTTCCCAGGATACATTATTTTTTTCAATGAAGGAGTAATTTAAAATAATTTAATGTACCTATCATCTACCATATTTATAGTTAATAAAACTTTATACTTTATAGTGCCTCTCAACCTATTGTGTTGCAGATATCTTTTAGCAGCGTTGATTGGTTTTCAACAGGCGTCTCAGCTTTTTTGCCTTAATATACCATTAAAATAAATGTTCATTATTCATTTGCTATACAACTATTTTATTTATTTGCAGAATAGAATACTGTGAAAATTGCGTACGAAATTGTGTCACTGTTTACGTATTACATGATAGGACGGACTGAGTTTCGCAATTCAACGTCAAAATGCGCCTATTTTACGTGCTACATATATTATGTATTATTATATTTAGGTATTATTTCCGTTGCAAAGAAATTAGACAAATCAAATATTTTTTGTTTGGGCAATCAGAATTTTTACTTGGCTAAGAAAATAAACAAACAAAAGTAGAAAAGTAATAATGTTTTTTTCTAGAGGAAGTGAATTTCCGGAAAACTTATACGGCGAAATATATGTCGTTTACATTGTGGAAGAGTGGTGGTGTGTGTTGGTGTCGGTGACAGTGTTTGGGAAGTGGAAAGTTGCTACCGGTCGATTACCTTACCGGTAGGTTTAGTTTAAGTTTTCTGCAAATCCACTTCCTCCAGTAAAAACCACACATTATTTTACTACTTTTGTTTGTTTGTATCAGATCTAAGCCAAGTAAACATTCTGACTATCCACATAGTAATGGATGTCCAAATAGTAAAGGCTGACTCTATAAGGCAACTGATTTTTTTGTTGGTGTATTATTTAACAAAGGTGGTGGGGGCAGCGGAGGCGGTGGCGGCGGCAGTGCTGGAGGTTTCTCGGAGGTGTACGCCGGGGACTCTAGCGTGGAATCGGGCCCCGGGTCACTGTCGCCACGCACACACCACGAGCACAGCTAGCGCCGACGCAAATGTTCTACAACGACCTAAACTGTACTCACACATCACGAGCATTTTATATTTATGTGAACAGTCAAAAGTTTTTGCTTAGCTAAGATCCGCGTCAAGCAAAACAACAGAAAATTAATGATGTGTGTTTTCCTGCTGGATGAAGTGGATTTATTTGGAACTTAAACCAAAAACGTACCGAAAAACGGCCGCACACACTACCACTTTCCCACCTTGTAAACGACACGTGTTTCGCCCCAACACGAGGCATCTTCAGGTATAGTAGACTTTACGGAAGACAACCGAAAAGTCTTCGGTCAAAACCTTTCGGTTGTACTGTTCTGTTATTGTTTGCTTGTCGCGGATCTTAGCTAAGTAATACTTTACTTGTTTAACTGTCCACATAGTGATGGATTTTCGCAAAGTAACGCCTGACTCCATTAATCATTTTATATTAAGACAACTATTCGATTAACACCCTGAAATAAAAAATAAAACAGCATTTAAGTGTCAACGATTAGAATATTTAATTCGAACTATTTATTTGGCGCCATTTAAATTAGTCTCACAAACTTAGGATAGTACATTTCATAACTTACGTAGGTTAAAAATATCTTCTGAAATATCAAATCAACTACTTTATGAATTAATTCATTAATGGGAACTAAAAGTAATTTTTAAATTTAAAATTTCTCTCAACATTTATCTACAAGAAAACCGATTTTGTAACGACGATTATAAATACATTGCAATACAAAGTTGTACATCATCACAGTTTTAAGATAATATTTATTTATAATGCAGTAACGATTATTTGTTATACGCATTTTGGTTTATTGACTGTAATCGACTTAAAGTAACGCCATATCAGTTTTATAAATATAGTATATAAGTAGTATGAGCAGCGTGTTTAGATAAAGAACATTTGTCACCGATTCTCGCGCCTAACAGTGTAAAACATAGTTTAAATTTTTCGCCCAAAGGAAACATGAAATGAATATTTCCTTTTTGAAATTGACTTCATCCATTTGAAAAGCTGACTTTTTATTCATATACAATGACGTAAAAACATTTTTTATTGTTTAACTTCCAGCATCAGAAACAATTGACCAATTTAAAAAAATTAAATATCAAAAAATTGCTCAGTTGTGGGCTTTTACAATTATAAACAAATATATCCAAGAAAATTAGTTGATATAATATCTCTTAATGAATAATCGTTTTATATAAAAAGTAGGTTGTGGAACTATAACGGGTAAATCCTCAGATTTTAGATAACATTTACGTGAGAAATTTTATATGCTTTAAGTTTACTTAAATGATACGTAATATAAATTGTTATACGATAACATTTTAAAAAGGCTGGTAACGCTTTTGCAATGCGTATGGCAATTCGAATCTTTAGGTGGCATTGATTGCTTTCCATCAAGTAACACGCCTGCTCTTTCGCCTGCGCCTAATTTTCCATAAAAAAGTCACATTCCTTGCATTAATGACAAGTGACTTCAGTTTTATTACTTTTTTTTATTATAACTGACAATCTCTTATAGAGTCGTATTTATAGTATTTATTTATAAAGAATACCCTAAAAAATCCATACAAACAAATAGATTACTACACGCAATGCAGATTCTTTTTTGCATCTTATTATCACCGTTTCCTCTGAAAATAAATAATTCTTTATAATGTAAAGCCTTTGAAAAGATTAAGTAACTTTTTTAATTTTGAAATAAATATTTTTTTGCATTTATATTGTAGGCAACGTTTTCATCTGATACATAAACTGATTCGAATCACATACTTTTTAATAATAATTTACCTAAATATTCTCTTCCCATGATCAATAATTTAAGTACATTGAGGATTATAAGGTGACATTTTAATATACTCGTACTAAATTTATTGAGATGTCTTAACAAAGCGCTTTATTTATCACATGATAGAGACAAAAGTTATCCTGACTATTTCCAGGACATAAAAAAAATCAGCGTCATTGTTCCTACTGGTTACGCTTTTCATCATTCTCACAATTCTTGAATTTGTATTCTTTGAATGACTTCATCTAGTCTCAAGATGTAGCCATATCCTGATTCTTAGTCGAGCTCTCTTCTAGTCGAGCCCGTCATTCATCCCTGATTCGTTCGTCGGGCATCAGGCATTGGATATCGGGATGTAACTGGGAGAGTTCTAGTCAGAATATTCATTACTTCAAATACTACTCCATTTAACTGATTTAGCTTTTTGCTCATTAATTTAAAAGACTGCCGAAAGACTCACCAACTCACTCACTATAAAAGAGGCTGAAAGATTTTTAACACGTATTATTATCGTAATGTGGGACTGCCATTTTCAATATTTAAATAAACTAGTTAATTTTTATACACAATATGAAATAACCGTATAGTCTATGGTCATTGTCTACTCTAATCTCTAATAGATCACTACTAGAACTATAAATTTAACAGATTTTTCAATATTTTAACGATAACTTAGAAGTCGCTATAAGTACAGCACTTTAATTATTTGAGTCCTGTGTTATTATGTGGTTTAGAAAGTCTTTATATTTAGATTAAATGTAAATAATTTCTAGTAACACAGACTTAATAGTTTTACTATTGTAAGAGCTTAAATTTGTAAATATATTTGTAGATACAATTGGAAGTCTAGTCAATTTTATTATATGTTTCATGACAATATGATTGTAATGTGTAAATAATCTATGTGAGAATTTGTTTACTGTAATATATACTAATATTCACATATGTTTGTTTTATTTTTAAACCATCTTTATAAAATATAAAGGTTTTTTGAATGGTATATATATACTATTGGTAATCAATGTAATGGAAAGTAATCGACGCCGCCCATAGACATCCGCAGTACCATAGGCATTGGAGAAGCATTGCCGGCCTTTGAGAATTGTGCAGGCTTGTATAATTATTATCAGTACAAACTCAAGCTTTTTGAGGTTTGTTTTCTGATTTATGAAAAAATTGGTATTTCAATCTCAGCTCATAATGGTAATTATTTTAATGGTTTTCACCAGGTTTTTATAAGAATGGTTGTTAAACCACCATGCTTATCCAAGATGGATTGCCAGAGCAACCGGACGCGAAAAAAATACCTGCTGGCAAAGTTATATTTATCCTGTTGAGGAAATTGAACCCGTGATCATTGACTCGTAAACCCATTGAGGAATACACATATATATATATATATATATATATATATATATATATATATATATATATATATATATATATATGTATATAGGGTCTTTGAAAGATTTGTTGGAAAATTATTGTACTTTATATACAATAGACCTATTTCCAACAAATCGTTTCACAAGATCATATGATCATATATATATATATATATATATATATATATATATATATATATATATATATATATATATATATATATATATTTCAAATTTATCAGAAATTCAAAGATTAACAAAAATTTTAAAGATATCAATATCAAAGTGAATAAAACTTTAAGATAGAATATAATAAATATAACATATGGATATACAGTTTGCTAGCCACAAATAATAATGTGTGTTAAAAAAAATATTCCACCCGACAGAGGATATTGCGAAATATTGTACATTAGAATCCAAATTTGAAATAACTAATCTGTAATGTTAACCTAGCATCGTATGTCGCACAGTAAAAAGATATTTATTAACATAGCATTTGAGAAAATAGATTTTGAACGAAATAATTGAGATTATTGATATTTTTATTATAAATATTAAATAATGTCATAGTAAGGACACATATTTTATCGTTAAACGATATTTCGCCCAAAAATTAGAGCGTTCGAACATTCTTTCTTTGTTGGCTAAATTCGGATGAATTTCAATATCAGATATTCTAGGAACGCGGTCTTTAAATGGGACTATCGTCCGTCCATACCTTTTAAATCACGCTACGGCCATTGGGTTTGATTGAATTTTAATGCTTTTTATTCTTATAACCTTGACATTTATTGAAAGGTTAAATAGAAATTACAAAAAAAGATATTTACATCTTAGGTAAGTGTTGAATTAAATTAAGATATAATGTTTCACACTTTCTCTAGTTTTTGAGTGCAAAATAAGACGTTTATTTTTAAAACGGCAGACTCATCTCTACATTACAGTAAAAACACTAATTTAAAAACGTATTGACAAAAACATTAATAGCGTTTTCAAACGTGGACTACGCAAACTTCACCTGTATAGAATGTGATCACCGTGAAAAAAAGAACTTGAGGGCGGATCACAAATCTAGCTCCTGAAAACTCTACGCAACTTTATTACAGCCATTGTATCTACAACACATTCGTACTTCTTTCACATGGTACAAGATTGCTATCTTCAAAGTATAACTTAGGACAGGATGATAAATTTTTTAATTTCATTTCATTATTTTAATCAAACTGAAAACAAAACATTGGATAGTCCACAAAATGGCCTTTTCTCTGCCATTTTATCAGCGCTCATATTTTTTTTTTTAATTTTCACGTCTGATTTATACCGGATCACAAATTATTCCAGTATACAACGTAGCCAAAATCAGTTAAATCAAGGACCAATGTTAAACTGAGCCAATATTAGCTTTTCATGGCTCAGTGGTGAAGCTATAACTTTATAGGAATACAATGTTCGCGCGCAATCCCGCGTCGAGAAAATGTATGTATGGCCCACAGGTGTTTATTCCGAGTCTGGGTACCTCACTCATACACTTTGGGCAAGCGTGGTAGGTTGATTTTCATTCCTCCAGAAATAGGGAGAAGCGTGCCCAGAAGTTGAACATATATATGTATATAAATATTGCGTGAGTTAAAAAAGAACGGTTTTTTAATTTTACGTTTATTTTTAATGGAATATTTCATAATCCATTAATAGTATGGTCAGGGATGGGGAGAAGTGGGAGTACATCTCCACTCAGGGGAGTAGTTCAATTCAATAAATCTCCAACTCTCACGAGATACTAGTTTTCTCTCACGAATGTATATAGTATCTTCATTAAAAATCTCCCAAAACTGTGTCTGCAGCTACTCTCTCTGGGGATTGAAAAATATAAATTTTGTTCTATAAATTATATTTCAAGATTGTAAGATTTATCTTATAATCTTGAAATATAATTTATAATAGCTTAAAGATAAATCTTTAAGCTATTTCTTGTCTTTATTTTAATATTAAGCACCATATAAAATGCAAATATACTAATATATATTATTACACAAAAGAAAAGAAATAGTATAAGGAACGAAATAGACGAAAGACGATTATTTTTTTAATGATACTTTTCTTTTGCGGCTTTTCACGGCGCCACCATAGCATTTCGTTCGTCTTTTAATCATATTCATATACAACTCTAAAGCAACAACAAATGAACTGAGTAAAATATCAGATCACATTTGTTTTTATCTTCATACACCTATATTTAACCTATAATTTCTACCTCCTACAATAGATTTCCAGGCAAATATATTTGAATGTGATGGGGAATTTTTCTTTTTCCTTGATGACAATTAGAAATAACTATTGTACCTATGTCACAAGTAAAATAAAATTACAACAATTATCCTGAAATGTACCTATTAGTCCGTTGCATCTTGATAAAATGGTGGCCATTCTGTCAAAACCTCCTATGGACTTTTTTAATCAACTTAAAAGAAACGGTATACTTATTAATTTCAGTTCACTCCATTTATACGTCTGAATTGAACTATATTATACAATACGCCACACAGAAACAATATAACAGATAATAAGATAAATTATGAAAATGAAACAATAACATAACGCTAATGATGTAAACTGGCGAGATCAGGCAGGGCATTGGAGCAACATATAAGTTTCTTTTTATCAGTAAGAGCATATCATAATTTATTGTCCTCAATCCAGCAATACTGTGAGAATAATCGTTTTATATATTTAAACGAAAGCCGATAGAAAATAGGCTGTAATATTACCCAATCTAAATTCAATTTGGATTATCGCAGCTCCAATTTTCATTTAATTGAATAAAGTGATCGCTAGGGATGAACTGGTATTTTCAGAAGTACTTTAATTGAAAACAAAAACGAAACTCAAAACTGTAAATCGATATAAATTTTTATAATAGGCGGCCAGCAGAGACTAGATGAGTTAAGCTCAAGATCGGGTTAGGTGGCGCGCCTTGGGGAAGGCCTATGTCCAGCATTGAACTGATTAATTACATATATATATAGTCAACATCAATCAAACTGAACCAAACCTAATTATTTTTTGCAATGAACCTCGATATTCAAAATGAAAGCTACCATACATATTTTGGCCTTTCCTATTATGAGTCCGCAATCTTTGTAAAAGCCAAAAAGCTATCAACACATCGATTCTAGGTTACGCTGTTACTATTGTGGAATGGCGTCGAAGATATAAAAAAACAAAATGTAATCAAGTTTACGTAATGAGATGATGATGATGATAATGTGATTTATTAAAGTATAATCTAGGAAATATTATGCTTTTGTAAATTAACCACGCTGAAAACCCTGTGAGGTTTTCGTGAGGCAGCGTTATTATTGTAATTTGTACGTAACATTTGATGTGATTGGTTGCATATCGTACATTATAATTGAGTTACTTGATTTTTTTTATATTTTACTTTATTTATTGTTACTTTATTTTTTTTATATAAATAATATTTGTACGAATTATAAATATTTAAAGGAATATCAAAATTCAGTTTAAGCCGTAAAATAAATTTATTTTCATAAATATCTATAAATAAAGGTTAACAAACTTTACCGCCTACAATTCCAATCTGACTACACATATGTTGTCAAAGCTCGCATGTGAGTAAGCATTGAGTGCATTCTATTGGGTTTAGCGCTGCATTCTGTTCTCCCAATTTGACTACCTGCAGTAACCCTCACCCTGGAGAAACAAGCGGAAGGCCTCCGCTATTTTACTGGGCTGTTCCTCTAGAACCATACCGCAATCGGAAATGCTCAACCAGGAAGTCCTTTTCGGGTCCAAACGCCCATTAAACGTCACCGTGTCGTCAACGTGAGGTGACAAGGCACCCGTCACATTTAGTACGGGAACCTTTATAGTATTATTCTCCCTCGAAATATCCAAATCGCTCCGACGTAAAAAGGCGTCGATGAACATAGCCAAATTAATGGGATTCACGTGGGAGAAGCAATCCTTGTAAACTTGAGCCAAGTCATGATTGCGATCATCGGTGCTCCGACCAAAGTGATGCCACATGAGATAATCTAAAGCGCTTTGAGTCATGCCATTTGAGCGCAGCTGTCTGGTGTTAATTTTCTGGTAAAGCCATTCAGTCCAACCAGCTTGAGTTGAAGTACAATTGATCAAAACAAGAGCATCAACTCTCTGTGAGCTGATCACAGAGTAACGTGCTAAAATATTAGCACCAGCTCCTACCCCAAATCCAATAAACGATTTTATACCAAAATGGCCGAGGACAAAATCAATTTGAGAAGCCAATCCATCCATGTTTGGATAACTAAAATCCTCGGGTAAAGGTGATGCGCCTTCTTCCTGGCCAGGTGCATTGATATGATAGACACAAAATTGGTCTAAAATAGGCCTCATTTCAACAAAATTGAAAAAAGCTTGAAAGTTAGCAGCGTAATTTAACCCAAGGTCATGATAAGTGATAATGGCGCGCTTTTTCCGGTCCCCTCTGACTGCCACCAGAATATCACCACGGGAAGTCCTCACCCTTTCCTCCACGCATGCGCCATCGCTTTGCAATCGTCTATCTGAGGGAATATGCAGTTGAACACTCTTCAAATCATCTTCAAGATTGTCCGAAGACATCATGTTGAGTAAAGCAATGTTTTCGTGTTTCGTCGTCGGCATTGTTGTTACGTGTTTTTGTTAAACTTTTCTTAGTATCTTCACAATTAATAAATTGATTTTAATTTTTTTTCAATTTATGTATACGTTTATTTAATTAGCCACAAACTGTTATTTATGCTTTATATTCTTATATCTTCACAACACTAATTAACGCAATGCATAAATCGATGTCAACAGTAATGCTAGTGCTCCATTCATTTCCGTTAAATTCCTTACTAATATTTCACACACATTTATTTAAATATATGCTTTGTGAGCTTGACGCGTTTGTCAGAATAATGTAGGAAATGGTCAATAATGTCTTGACCGAATAAACGCATTCCCCAGCTAGCAGCCGATTCGGAACTGCTCGGCTGTTTTCGCTGCCGTTCGTTTCGACGATCATCGCTCGCTCGCACGAAGTTCGTAACAAACAAGGTAGTCAGTGCACATGCGTAAAGCGCTAAGTCGATTGAATCGACGTTCACATGTATTTATTGCTTCTAATATTACTATAGAAACCCGTTACAAAACACATAATACAGCGATAGTAACGCTAAAGTTAATAAAATAGATATAAAGTTATAAAATAGAAATAAACGCTTTAATTATAACATTAATTGTAAAATTTTGAATAACAAAAATTCGATTCAGTATCGTATACTTACTATTAAAGGGTGGTTGTACCTACAAATATAATATAAATGACTTGAAAAAAAAAACTTGAGAATGGTTGAAACATAGAAGTTTTTTCGCTGGATTCTCGGGTGAACTAAATTGCTAATTAAAAATATATTCCTAATAAGCCGAATAGGTTATCAAAGATAAAAAGAATTGAAAGATTTTACTATGGAATTATGATATGAATTCACTATTCGATGAATAACTTATCTTTGGATGAATATGCATATTTTTTTTTGTTTTGTTCGCTATAGTCCTGTAAAATACACAAGTAAAAAATTGGAGACAATTAAGAAGAAAGATGGAAAATTTGGGCAAACTGCAAAAATCATATTTTTATATATCTCAATTATAACTGACAATAGGAGAGATATATTTGTTTAAGATATAGAGAAGAGATATTATATATTTGTTTAATTCTACTTCTTTGGTTTTGTTCATTATGCTACCGAAAAGATAATAATAGAGTTACATATCCCAAATTTAAAAAAAATGGAATTTTACAATATGATCACAAATTTGGGACAATAATGCTGAAAAACCTAAATAAAAGCAACAAAAGTCATAAAAGACATTAAAAAACTACCAGATACCAAAGTTACCTATTTAAAGTGACCAGTCTAAATTATTATTAAAATGCAATCATACCTGTATTTATTTTTAAAATGAAAAAGTAGTAAGTCGTAGTTCTAAAAACTACATATGTAGGTATAACATTAAACTACACCAATTAAAATTTTTAACAGTAACATTTTAATAAGTATCGAATAATGTTAAAATGCTCTGGCACTTTTCACGAAGATATTTCTTTTGCTCTTTCAGAACAACAAATTCCATAATTTAAATTCTTGTTAAGCCTTTGAACAACCGTTTCTAAAAAAATTGAACTATCCTTTTTGTTTTGCAATTTGTATTATTTTTGTTTTTTCTCATATCAGTATCTATCTCTTTTTACACAACCGAACGTTTTCCTGGTTGTTTGAGAGACTTATGTATAATATAAGGTTTAATTTATACACATTGTGTAAATCTATTTCTATCATGCGTCGACGACGGTGGTTGGAACTACAATGAGTTATTATTTTGCGGCTTTTATGCGCAAAAATCGAAAAGGGACACAAAGACAATATACAAAGAATAGCTAAAAATAGATTTGCTTCAGCGTAACAACAATATATTTTTTCAACAAATAAATGAAATCACTGCAAAATAATTCCTCAAATAGAGCTCAATATTCTAATTACACATTTATATGAATTTTAGATAATTATAAATAATTGTTTTTACACAAATTACATAATTATTTTATAGAAATTAACATTATCCTTAAATAATCTGCCAACGGATGGTGCCAAAATACATATAAAATTAGTTTTTTATTGCATAAAATAATTAAATAATGATATTAATTCTAATACGGCGATATATACAATGTAAGTTGTGTTTTTTTAAATGGTACCCGCCGAGGTTTTCCCGCCAACTTACATCAGTGACGTTTGGTTTTTATTTCATTTTCATAATCGTATATTATTGTCAGTTATATTGTTTAATTGTGGTGGCTATAACCATCAGGGCCGTCTTTACCCGGGGGATCAAGGGGTGCAGACGCACCCGAGCGCGGGATCCTAGGGGGCGCCGAATGCTAGAAATTGGAAATTTTATTGAAATATATGATATTAAAATGTTGATTTTTGTTTGTGCATTTTTTTTGTAAATTACAAGGTTTTAAGACATTAATAAATAAAAGATTAAAATTATATTGCGTTTTTTTCCAACAGCAGGGGCACGGGCTGATTACCCGCACCCCGGCACGGAATATGCTTAAGACGGCCCTGATAACTATATTGTATAATATATAATATAGTTCGATAAATGCGTATAAGTGAAGTAATATGAAATAAATGCGTGTATTGTGACTGTTTAAGTTGACTGAAAAAGTCCATAGAAGTTTTGATATAATAGCCACCATTTTATCAGTAGTAGCATCGTGTGACGTGTCATCCACTTCCCTTTAAAATGGTTGAGGAGGTCGATGGCTGCCACATGTGTCACCTGGTAAACAGGTGCTGCTTACGGAGACCGGTGTGTCTGGGGCTGTTTTTCACATATAATTATTTTTTTTCTTTGAAACTTTAATATCACTTAAACATAACGTTTAATTCGTGCAATATTTTAATTTAGCAGTGTTCCAGCTTTCCTCGGAGATATTTTTTAATAATAATATGTTTATTATGAGGACAGTCTATCAGATTGAGTGGAGATATTGCAGGCAATTATCTAATCCGGGGGTAGCCTACTGGAAAAGACCTAAGATCTTTCTTTTACTCTGTGAGATCTACCTATTACATACTCGGTGCTTTTTCATAAACAAACGTATTATAAAACAAAAAATATTATTAATAAGTTATATTAAAAAAAATGCTTTGCCTTATCATAATCAACTGAACTAATAAAAGCGATCGACCGGTCGACCGCTGTCGATTGGTTGGCTACCCCTGGTCTAGTCCGTTGAATAGAAGTAAATAGCCTATTTTGGTCAGCTTATTCGCAACTCCAAGTAGGTACAAAGTTCTTCAGTTAAATTTGCAGTGAAATATATAAAAACTATATATAAGAATCTATATGTTAGAATTTAGAAAAAAATTGAATTAAAGTACCTGAGGGACTGGACAATACAAATCCTTGTTTAGGATAGCTTAATTCAAAATTTAAAAGGCTATCCAACTGCTAACATTTTCTGTTAGCAGTTGGAACAAGAATGAGAAGAAATCTAGTTCCGATAAATAAACTTTCCAAAAAAATCTTTCTAAAAAACCAAGTTAAAAAATTCCATGTTATGTGTGCCTACACTTTAACCATGCGAGATATAAAAGATTAAAATAATTTGAATAATTATTAGAAAGGTAGGTATAAATTGTTCATGGTCAGGAATAATTACGAAGCGACCTCGACATGCCCTTCGCCCTTTGAATTTCACAACAACACGAACGCTTTTTAATACAATAGCAAAGCGATACCTCGCTGAGTAACCTATGTAGGTATTGATAACTTAACCTATATAAAAATAAACGAATATATAATACGACGAATAAATAACGTATACATTTTCTAATGGCTAGGAGGCGCTTCTTTGGGGAGGCCTATGTCCAACAGTGGTCTGCCGTAGGCTGAGGCTTGATGATGATGATAATAATATTTTCTACAAAAAATATCATTTTCATCATCAATACACCCATAACAGTACAATACAAGACCTTGGCCTTCCTTAACATTAACTGTTACCGTAATCCTTATACTTGTGAAAAAGATTAGCAATCGCAGATTGATTTTTATATACACCCAGCGGCCCCTCTACTTGTATTTGCTCCCATAGTTGTCTCGAAGAATACATAGGGGAGGATATGGGGTGGCCCTATTCATAAATGAGAACCAAACAGTTAATTTTTAAATAGAAATATTTAAATAACTTCTTTCTACTGTTAAAAGTTCGTCAAAAACAAGATTTATAAAATTAACAGAAGATTTGATCCTACTTTGATTTGAAAATTAATTGTGTTTTTAATTAAGTTGTCTTAAAATTTTGCGAAGATTAACTTCAGTTTAATCCAATTTGATTGACGTTCTAAGTCAGATACAATAATTTTGTTCAAAGTTTTTTAAAATATGGATATAGTACCTACTTGCAACATGTATGAGTAGAAAATGGGATGCAACCGTATATATTTATCTCATTGTTCAATCTCGCAATGTAACATTCTTTGGACATGTTTTGCGGCGCAGTAGTGCTCCCATAGAACAAATTATTTTACGAACACACAATATTATTTTTCGAATTAGTTGACTCTCTACTTCTCATTTCATTTACATCAGGCGGATTTAATGCTACAAGACGTTATTTTCCAGTCAACTTTCAGGCGAAACTGGGAAAATTGTTTGGGAAGAGTGCATATATTTTGACAGTGGTAGAGCCACCCTGCAGACGAACACTTTGTCAATAATAGCATAATATTTGTCTGTAGCATGAATGGGCCGACTCGCCCGCAGAAGTACCACACTCTCGCAGAAATCCGGCGTCTGAGTGGTAGCTTAGCTACCGCGCTTCGTACGGTGATAGGCTGAGTTCCGGAGGCCCAACACCCTCCCCCTCGTTTGCCTTACTATCCAATAATATTTGTATATATATATATATATATATATATATATATATATATATATATAACTTCATTTAAGCAAATATACACAGTCGTAAAATGTTATGTCACCCACATGTCGCTCAATATTCCGCAGCATCGCATGTTACATTAAGTTTTACAACCAAATGTTTACGAACTCATCTAGAGATGTAAAGCGAACTATATTGTTCGTGTAAAAATGTTCAAAAATTGCTGTTAACTTTCCCATAAGCCCAGATGTGAGGTTAAGCTAAATATAAAAAAATATATCGTATTGATAAATCCTTTAAGAAAATAAGGACACTACGTTTTCCAGCCGATATATGTTTTACTGCTAGACAAAAAACCTCTCCATTTCTGAAGGAATCCACGCTTTTTGAATCAGTAGGACAACCATTAGGAATAAATAGCTATAGACCATACATTTGTCCCCATGCGAGCCTAAAATCGCAACTTCATCATTGAGCCAATAAAGTCTTTCTGAACCAATAATAATTATACTTTATCATCTACCCTATTTTGTTTACTCTGCTTCTGTTGTAAATGTTTATAAGCTGTGGTAATAGTTAATGACTATGATGCTTGTTTGCTTGTACTGCTATAAAAATAATGAATTAATCAATATAGTTCTTGGTCAAATAATGGATATTGGAATTCCCATAAAAATGAGGGATAGTAAGATAAGATAAACGTTCGCGGGCGGATTAGGGATCGCATATTGCTTCACTTCTGTCTGTCTTTTGGTATTTTCTACCATGGGACTAGCTCGGACTCATGGATTTTTAATTTTAAAAAATCTTTTATTTCGTTCAGCATACATTATATTATCATTCCCAAATTGTGATTAAAAGCGCGATAAATAATTGAGTTCGCCGGTGAAAGTCCCACGGGGACAAAGTAATTTTGATTGTTTATTGATCAGATTATGCATTAAGCGCCAACTCCACGATCGAGTATATCGCAGCAAGTCTGCCCTGCTAGCGTCGGGTAATCTACATGAGTAAGAAAATGAGATTGTTCATCCGTCTATGCAGACCTAAGGTGCATACGGGCAGTACCAGACGGGGCGATCGAATCGACATAGCGTCGCGACTCGCGACAGATTGCCCCGTGACTACAACGACTTTTCGCAAATATCGCTGTGTGGAAGCACGGATATAGAATTGTTATAATAAAGTGGCAGGACGATAACATCGCCGCGATAAACTCGCTTATGTAGTTGGCGCCTTACGCAAACCTTTGAGATTTTACTTTGTACTATCATAATTTTCGCAGCGAACTGACGAGGTATTTTTTGTAGCACTCATATACGGTCATATTCATTCATTTTTATCAATTATCATAAACTATAGCAATAAATATCAACTGCTGGACAATATCCACGCTAAAACTTGAGAGTTCGCTGAATCAACACTTGACGAGCGACTTGGAGATCGCGGATTGGTTTTTATTTTCAGATACACACTACTGTCTTTTTACTGATATTTGCTCCCATAATTGTCTGTGACTGTGAGTGTAACTGCGACTGTGACTAGTAAGTGTGAGTGTGACTATGAGTGTGAGTTTAAGTGTAACTGTGACTTGACGAAATACCTGTGAAGATTGCTGTTTTTATTGTATTTACCTGATTGTGAGAAAACTTTCATGAGTTTTGTGGCTCAGAATTGTTTACAGCTTATAAGAATACAAAAAATCAATTCCTTTTAAAAAGCACAACGCAAAACAGTTACGAGTACAAATATCATCATCGTCAGTCTACGGCACTTCACTGCTGGATATAGGCGTCTCCAAAGGCGCGACACCCTGTCCAATTTTTCAGCTTCACGTCACCAGTCTCTGCCAGACATACATTATCCAACATATTTTTTACGTGAAAGCATATATTCTATATGGACTGAGATATATGCTCATTACGAAAATGTAAAGTATAAAGCATAAGAGGTCAAAGGGCCTGCCCCGCATGGCACTTCACTAGGGACGGCAAATTTGGAATACAAAAAAATGGCAAAAATAAAGTAAAACTTCTTAAATACTTGACCCAACACTTGAATACTACGAACTCATTGTGGGTGCCATTAACACACAAAGCGCACATGGGCATATTTCCAGTACGGAAAATAATCCTCAACTTTTGACTCCGAAACAGAACATACACCAATTCTTAATGCCAGTAGTCGCTATAAATCACATGGACATGTTTTGGATCAAAGACTTCTAGGAAATACAAAATTTCTCCTGATTCGTGCTCCAGACTTTTGGTTCTAAACTGGACCTATGTTGCTTCTCTTTTATTATGAGTAATTATAAAAGAAATAAATGTTTCCACATGCATCGCACAGTTAACTTTGGAAATTGTTTCGAATGAGAGAATCCACAATAATCCAAACTTTTTGAGATATTGCAGGTCAAAATACCTGTTAAATGAAGCTCTAGTCCGTTCCTACTTGATAAACTAGAATGGAGAATAACATAATGAGAGCTGAAGTAAAATAACGTCGTGACGAACAAAAATGTTTAACACAATATTTTGAATAAACAAAGTGGAACGTGAACAATAAAAAGCTTAAAAATCAAGAGCTGCTCTAAAAAGAAATAGGGCAGAATATTCGCTCCGCAAACAATAATTTCAAGACCTAGATAATTAATGACAAGTTTTTACCTGGGAAACAAAAGGCACACTAGACCAACCCGGTGACCTACTTCAGTAAAATTTTTAGTTCCCTTACTAGTAAAATGAAAATGAATGCCGAAACACACGCACGCTAATAACGCTTTTGTTCAAGAAAATATTTAAAAAGCTATATTTAGCTTCTTATCTATTTTCATATGCATCAAACTCCTTTGTAAAAAAAACGGGCACCTTATAAAATTGAAAATGTTGGTAAAATTTTCAAATTAATATCGAAAGGTGTTAATGTCACCAGAGTCGGAGCCAGCATAAAAATTGTACACCAGATGAACATGTACACAGATTATTTAATTAAAAAAAATGTTTCTACCATCTTATCACATTGGCTTTCCTATGGATAATATTAATATTTTTAGTCACTTAGATGACTAGAAATTTCTTTTTTCTTTTTTAGAATTATTTTTAACACTTAAATCATAGAATCGGTATTTTATTAGGAAAATCCGTGTGGATTTTCCACTGACTTCTTTTCCACAAAATGGAATTAGAAAAATTTCCACAAAATGGAAATTTTTATGGATATAGCGAAATTAAGACTATGAGTATTTGTATGGCGTTTTAATAAAAAAGACGATTAACTAATAACGAGTATGATCACCTTCTTGGCGTGCTTTCCACTAGGTTTTTGATGGTGTCCTGTGGATATTCACAAGGCCACCATCAACTCAGCGGAGGTTACACGTTTAAGCTCCCTGGTATTTTGGAGTTGGTGGAGGCAGTTGGAAGATCGTACTTACCTTTTTAAGAGGTCTCAGACGTGCATAATGGGGTTAAGGTCGGGGGTAAGCTTGAAGCTGGCCAGTGCAAACGACGAATACCGACCTGTTGCATACCGTCACCAGAACGATGGGCCCAAGTATTTTCATTTACGTAATTGGCATTTTCATCAATTACAGTCAGTGCGGGTTGTGCATTTTGACGAAGGATTCCTGTTATACACCTTTGCGCATTAAGTGAGCCATTTTCAATGAATACTGTTTTGGTTGTTTGCGATAGCTGGAAGTTACGCCCGCCCAAAATATACGAGATAGTTCAATATAAGGCGTGAAATCTTCAAAACGCACGTCAGCATAGCGTTCTCCTGGTCTTCGTAACACTCGTCGATGTCGTCGTCGTCGTGATCCTCACCATGCAGACGAGCCTCATCGGAGAAGAGTACGCTACCAATATAGCTAATTTCTAGCGAACCTCAATCCAGCAAACCGGTGCTCACGGAGTAACTTGGGGGCCCAAGATGGTCGCCGATTGCGTATATCAGCCGCTAAAAGCCTCTCAAGTAGCTCTTCAAGGTTTATTTTAAGGTCTATGTAACTGCATTTACGGTTCCTCAGCGACTGAGTCCTATATATATGTATATATATATATATATATATATATATATATATATATATATATATATATATATATATATATATATATATATATATGTGATATCTGTTTTAAATCACAATAAGTCAGGATGATAAGACAAACAAATTATTCTACTAAAAATAACAAAAATTTAGATTTAGTCGCCTAATAACCTTTTAACAATAAATCCGCGAAAAGTAAGTAAAAAGTCCAAACGAAAAAATTTGTTTCGAATTTGGGATTGTTTTTTTTCAATCCCCGAACTCTTTATTAAGTGCCAGTAACATAGTTTGACTATTAAAAACTCTTTAGAACCAAATTATTACCAATAATGTAGAAAAATCAAAACCTGTGTATTGTATGTGTGTATAAAATATATGTGTATTAATTAAAATTCAATTACATCTCATTAAAAAAAATTAAACTTTTTGTTATAGTAGCCGTATCGCAACCCCCTCATGGTTATTTCTAGAAGTCTCAAATGCCCTACGCATTTTTATGTTTTGAAAATAAACGCCTAAACAGGTATATTAGCGTAAAAACTTGATCGAAATCTCACAGCGACTTTTAATTTTCAAACGGAATTTTTATTCAGAACCCTTAGTATAACAATCAGGTGCTCTACTAGAAACACTGAGTTAAGAAATCGTGTCCTTGTACTATATCAAAGTTAAACATTTATTCATAGGCAAAACATCTCTTTATTTTCATACAAATGATGCCAATTTTTATAAGAGATACTCATGAGACCAGTTTTATAAGGAATTACGAAAAATTCTTCTGTAAATATCCTTGAACATGAGGAGAACTTCGTCTGCAAAAAAATCTTCCTAAACGTGTTCATTAAAAGTCATTGAAGCAAGTCACGTATTGGTACCAATCAGGCCCCAATTTATTTCTTTTTTAGCTGAAAAAATATTCTCGCCAGTTCGTCCTATATTTATCTAGCAACTTTACCGAATTTCAGTCACATCATGAATAAAAACGTAACTTTTTACTCACATTTAATATAATGCTAACTTTCAATTTTAGAACAGATACAAAAATATTTTTTGTATCTGTTCCTTATATTCTACATCTTGACGAGTACCAAAAATTACGAAAGGATATGAACTTCGATATTGATACAGTCATAACAATCCATTGCTGCACATTGACTTCTATCAAAATTTAAATGCGTTACCGTAATTTCCACAGTCGGGTTGGCGGACGGATAAGGGATCACGGATTGGTATTTAGTACTCAGGTAGACGCTACTGCCCATCCATTGTAGTTCGTTCCTAAAGTCGCCTCGTACGACACATACACTCACACAAGTACGATACCTACACCTACACCCACACTACAGCAAGAAATGGGCTGGTCTTATTCCATATCAGGAATCATACACGTATACAATCACAGAATCTTTATTTCTAATATATGTATTATATGTACTTAATTCCAATTTTTCTTATAGATGAGAGAGGAAATCAGCCAGCGAGTCACTTGACGGTAGTAATCACTTCTCTCCATGAACTGGCATTGTAAATACTTTCATAAGAATCACAAATAATAATAACACAATGTTAGAAACTAAGTCCAATCAGCGAGTGTCGGGGCAAGGAACATAAAAATGTCATGTAGCAGGTGTAAATAGGTAAGTGACAAATCAATGGAGCAATTGTTTTCCACGACAATACGGTTCGTTAGGGAAGGCGACGGCCTTAGATACCAGTATGTAGTTACTGTGGTGTATGTGTAATTCAAAAACTGCAGCGATACATATTAACTTCTGAAATAAAATTAAATAAAAAAATATCATTAAAATCTAATTATTTAATATCATTAAGTTAGGCCCGTAACGTGTACTTTGAATACCTATGTTGAATCCGAAAAGTTTTATTACATTCCGAATCTATTTTGTGAATATATACAGAATCTATACAGTAAATATGGCAGGCCTTGTAGTAATAAATTTTACTATATTTTTTACGTTTGCCTTTTCAAATCACTCGCAAATCATAAATATATTCGTCTCCAGAAGTACTACTTTGGCTCTAATTCAGAAACATTGCTCCAACAACTAAGAGAAGTTCTTATTAACTGGCAGAGAAAAGGGACGAAAAGGGCCCATTCTAACAAAGTGGACGGGTGGCAAATATATGAAGTTTCGGATGCGACGGATTAAACTATCAGACTATCAAAGATGGAAGCAGATTTGTGTAACGTTTACTACACCGCCAATCCACGGTCTGCCGTGCCAAAGGATGCATGGCTAAGGGCGAGCTTAGTCGCAAGCGTGCCGAACGTCCCGGGATCGGGCTCCCCCGAGTACTATGGTGCCTTACTTCAGCATACAGGGCTCTGCTGGGGCTAACCTCCATCCTCCCTTGCGGGTCGTGGGATTAACTAAACGAATTTAATATACCTAATTTGTTGAAAAAATGACGACGATGTGGTTCACCACCCGTCACGTCCTGATTCTCACGAGGGCAAGAAGCGACCAATCGAGAGCCGTTTCTTTGTGATGAATGGTAGCAGATGGAGCTCTGTGGTCTCTGCCAACCCCTACAAGGGATAGGTGTGAAAATATAAAAAAAAATACTACACGTACGAGAGCGTCACGATGCTGAGCAGCAAAAGACCTGAAAGGGAGGTGGACATCATGATAGCTTCATAAATAAATTCGTCTCAAAACCGCAAAACGATTTTCTTGGACCACAGCACATAAAATTGTTTAGTAGTAATGTTTTGTGAACGTCGCTCCACTAACAAGAGCTCGTATTGAAGACAATTTCTATCGCTATTTACGTAGGTACTCTTTTAACTGCATAGCGTGGTTTTTATTTTTCAGATTTTCATTTATTTTTTAGCAAGTTTGAATCAATTTTATCACCGAACAGTTCTAAACTTAATACATATTTTAGTAATAAGCTTGTGGATATAATGAATGGATAAAAAATTTAATAGAAAATCATTGTAATTGAAAGTACAAAATTGCTTTTTATTGATCGTCTTCATGTTATATACAACGAAATAGCGCATAAGTTGTTAACCTATATAGAAGCCGCTTAATGGTCCTTATCATCAGTCTAAAGCAGGTCACACCTGGATCAGACCTTCCCGAAGTTCCACTATTTAACTCAGTATTTCTCAAAGTGGACTATAATGCACCCTGTGAATGCTGGTGACTAGGGTACGATAAAAAAACCCAAAGGACATTTGGGGAAGAATTAAAGAAACTGTTATTAGATATATATATGATGAATACACATTGTGTCATTTTTATTGAAACTTATTTTTATCGAGAAAACATTTTATTATTCGTGTTTACTCGCGCACCACCTATTGTAGACAGATATACTATTGTATTGATATACAAAAAAGTGGATACCTGAGGAGTTTCTTAAGCCGTTGCTTCCACGTTCAGAGGAACCTGGTGGTAAAAGCTTGATTGTTAACAGACTAACATATGACAGAGGAAATGTAATTTCTTACGTAATAAAAATAAAGAATTTAAATTCCATATACATTTGCTATAGTGTACTCAACAGCTTTCTAAAGTTTTTTGGTGAGCGAATTGATCGAAAATCAATGATCTACTATAGATCTTTAATTCACGTTCTCCGTTATACTTGTAAAAATTAAAGTAGGTAACACAGTAATTCTTTACTGTGTTACCTTATTCAGTTAAAAAGCTCGGAAAACTTATTCAGTTAAAAAGCTCGGAAAACCAAGCAAGCTCAAAAACTGCCAACGCAATGAAACCGACGCCCGTTGAAAAAAAAAAACAGGAAATTTGCAACGCTTACGTCTGACGTAATCTCTCGATGCAATCGCGTTAAAATTCCTATTGAGAAATATGTAGGGTACACAAGCACTATGGAATTAACACGAAAGCTCTATTAAAATTGTCACTTTGCGATTATGGCTGTTTTCAATATAGTACAATGATAACACATATTTCAAATTGTGATTATTTAATTCAAACAAAATTAATAAGTGACATGAAGTTTAATAGTGATAGAGCCACGCTGCAGACGAATACTTTGTCAAGAATGGCATAATATTTGTCTGTAGCATGAATGGGCCGGCTCGCCCGGGTAAGTACCGCACTCCCGCTGAAAACCGGCATCTGAGTGGTAGCCTAGCTACCGCGCTAAAGGCCGAGTTCTGGCGGCCCATTCCTTACCCCTTCCCATTGCCACTCCCAGAATGATACTTTCCTTAAAGGTCGGCAACGCTTCCGCACTGCCTATGGCGCTGCAAATATCTATAGGCAGCGTTGATTGCTTTCCATCAGGTGACACGCCTGCTCGTTTGCCTTCCTATCCCATAAAAAAATGAATGATACAGTACGACATGATCGAGTTAAAAGGTCGCGGTTTCGATTCAGCATCTCTACAAATACTTGTAGTAATAACTACGTCTCATTTTTCTCGCCAATTTATCTGTTACACTGTTTTATACTGATGGCGTATTGTAGATACAATATGAAAATATTTTAGCAAATAAAGCATGTGTGAAATTTTATTAATAATTGATGATATTTTTAATGAAATTGGACTTTACTGTTTAGTTTAAAAAGCATTGTTATAAAGTTAGTGTTCATTTTGTAATAAAAATGGTATTCCATTTGTAAAAGACACTTTAGTATTTTACGTCACAGTCGTTAGTTAGAGGTGGGGCAGAGTATAGTTGTTTTTATGTATTTATAAAATGGCCGCGACTCCTTCATTAGGAACTGGCTTAGGGTTGAGGATTTTATATTAGATTCGACATGAAAGTTCTGCGGGATTATTCTACTAATATTATAAATGCGAAAGTTTGTGAGTATGGATGTATGTTTGTTACTCTTTCACGAAAAAACTTCTGGACGGATTTGGATGAAACTTTACAGTAATTTAGGTTATACATCGGAATAACATATAGGCTACATTATTAATGGAGTCAGGCGTTAATTTGCGGAAATCCATCACTATGTGGACAGTCAAGTTTTACTTAGCTAAGATCCGCGAACTTTTCCGTAAGTTTTGGGATTAAGTTCCAAACAAATCCACTTCATCCAGCAGAAAAACACACATTATTAATATTCTGTTATTGTTTTGCTTGTCGCGGATCTTAGCGAAGTAAAACTTTTGACTACCCACATATAGGCTACAATTTGTAATGATTTTATGTAATGTTGGTCGTAATACTCTAACTATTAAGTAAAAAAATATATATTTATTTAAATGATCTGTCACGAAACTTAATGTAGCAGACCAATATATACGCGACAACATTACTTTGCCCCTATCGGTTCTATCCCATTCTGAGTACCTTACATCTGGCTAATTCAGATAAGTATTTCTAATAAAAATGTATCAAAATGTCTTACGTTGGATAATAATAAGTTATTAATGTAATTACAATTATATTATATTAATAATATTAATAACTTATATATATATATATATATATATATATATATATATATATATATATATATATATATATATATATATATATATATATATATATATATATATATATATATATATATATATATGTATATAATAAGTTATTAATATAATTGTAATTTAGGTTATTGTCATAGTTAGAACCAATATAAATTTGTATATGTATATTAAGATATAATTGTGACCGATTGGCTCAGTGGCAGGGCCCTCCGCCCGCGGAGTCAATGGTCACGGGTTCGATTCCTGCATTGGAATAAATATTTATATGGATTTATAAATGTTTATCGTGGGATTCACTAAGACGAATTTAATATACCTAATTTGCCGAAAATGACGGCGACGTGGTTCGCCACCCGTCACGTCCTGATTCTCACGAGGGCGAAAAGCGACCAATGACGAGCCGTTTCGCTGCGATGAATGGCAGCGGATGGAGCTCTGTGGTCTCTGCCAACCCCTGCGGGGGATAGGCGTAAATATATAAAAAAAGATATAATTGTGTAATTAAAAGATGAGGTATCTGCGGAGTTTCTTTCGGCGTTTCTTCCCCGATCAGAAGAACCTTACGAAACGGTAGTAGTAGGTCATCAGGCACTCGTAGATCACTGCATGAGTATATGTATGTGTGTACCGTTTAAGGTACACATAAAACTTGACTTTCCGGCCATGTGTACCATGAAGGGTACTGTAGTGATACATTATTAAATGTGTCACTTATGTATAAAACCTTTAAATGTTATTATTTTCTTTTCTTACATTCCTTATTTTAAAATAAAAAAGATATAAATTTTGATATAAAAAACAAAAAGTATTCGATCGACTGACGTCTCGAATACAACATATCGCCTTTCGTAGCACAATAATTTTTATAAAGTGTGTGAACATAATACATATGTAAAATATAACAAGAAGAATAAATTAATATTCATTTCAAGAAGTTTTTATTAGATGATAAAACTCCCTAAAGATCCCGGGTGTCGCCGTAAGAAGAACGGCAGGCACGCTACATGGTGGAGGCGCCGCGTAAATAGAAGAACACATTATAAAGAAGACTGCAATAGATAACAGACTACGCAGATTGAAGACTGCGAAAGAAAACGAAGGACTGAATTATTCACATATTTATAAATTTTTATTGATTATTATATTTTATAAATAACCATGACGAAATTTAATGGATTCAATGGTGACGTCATGGAATTTTTAAGACAATTCGAAAAAATTAGCGCATTGAATAATTGGGATGATGACAAAAAAGCGATATTAATTGAAATTTATTTGGAAGAGGCAGCTTTGTTATTCTATCAAAGGAAGTATACAGATGGAATGTATTATAATGACGTTCAAACAGCACTAATTGATGAATTTCCAAACTTGAATGATTATATAACAGAATTTTATGACAGAAAACAAGAAGTAAATGAAGAACGGCTGGCACGCCACAGTACACCATTATACTAAAAATGGAACTACTATAAACAAGCTAATTACATACAAACTAATTATGTAATAAATATTGTGATAATATATCAAATATTAGTTAAACCATCAAATGACAGAGGGCGGTCGAGAGTCAGGAAAAAACGGCTTGGCACACAATGTTTTAATCAATTTTTTTTTATTGTAGGCATTTTGTAAAACAGCAACAACCATTTCTCAAATTAACCTTCCTATACCCGCGCGTTTGTCTGAGAGACCGACAGAATGATTTTTCAATTTTAAATAAAGAACGAATAATGCTAGTTTGATGAACTTGGTCCCACGTCACGTCAATTTCAAGGTCGTATCAAATTAGGCAAGTACTAGAAAGTTCATTAAACTAGCATTATTCGTTCTTTATTTAAAATCGAAAAATCATTCTGTCGGTCTCTTAGACAAACGCGCGGGTATAGGAAGGTTAAGTACAAACTCATAAATGAGGAGAATTAAATCTGTTTACGGAGCTTGTTATTTAAACAACGTGGCGCGGTAATCATTATTTTAATAAATACGAAACACTGGAAAGAACGATAAAACCTTGTCAGCTATTAAAATGTTAGTTATTAAATAAGGTTCCATCTTAAAACTTACGTTATCATTTAAACTTGATTGACTTATCAGACCAATATGAAATGTCAGCCAGCCTTATGAATTATAATTGGACTGTTTTGTGCAGAAAGGTTCCATCCCAAAAATTCAGGAATTAAATTTATTTGAAATTGAAACAACTTATATTAATGTCAAAACGTTAGCCTCATTGAAATCGTAATTCAAAACATAAAACTGTTTTTCTTTGATAAAATATCAAAGAAAGACAGTTTTATATTATGAGATTTCTTTTATAAAACCATTATTACTTTAAGTATAAAGAGGGATTTTGTTAAACAGAAAGGCCGACGATATACCATTTTGAAGTATTGATGATTGATTGGTTTCAAAAAGTTTAAATATTTCAATAAAGTTGGAGATTTAAGAGTCGACTTCTACCGTACCTTATAAGCTTTTCATAAATATGGGTTGGTTTTTATAAAAGTATTTCTGATCTAAAATGAGTTTTTATCACATGAGAACATTTTTTACAGCCAATTTATATTCTTTCTCGCCATTTTTGTCAGAATGAACAATAATATTCATGACACTTGTCCAAGGCGGATTGGTAAGCATTTAGAATCGGAATAAATATCTATATGACATATACATGTGTATTCCGATGCGGGAATCGAATCGGCGACCATAGACTCCGAAAGCAGTAGCTTTACCACTAAACTATTTGGGTCGTCTGTTGCATTCTGGGATATAAGATATGAAACAACGATTCAACAGAGTATTTTATACGTTTATTTTTATCATTTAGTCTTCGGGAACAAATTAAAATGAAACATTTCAAAAAACATATGAATTACGAAGAAATTGATTCATTCATTATAAAGTACTGTTCAAGAAGACTAAAACTTATATTTAACTTGTATTTTCTTACAATAGTTGTGAATTAAAAATAAAAATCATTTCATGAAGAAAACAAAACATAAGTGACCTGTAATTTACTCTACTATTATAACTATAAACTATAAACGCCTTTAATTCATACTTTTGAGATTTTAAGAATATTTACAAATTAGTATTTATAAAAGCTGACAAAAAACTTACTTAAAAGTTAATTTAAAGTTTTTTTGTTAGAATATCCGAACCCTTAGAATATCCGAAAGTATTCTTTTCTTATAAAATTAGTTCTTCTTATACAACAAAATCAACTCGTTTACATTTAAAACGTTTAGGGAAGGAGTGGTCAGCGCCGCCACTGAAGTTTGTGGTGTTGTCAACCGCATGAAAGGAAAAAAGATGAGGAATATATAGAACGATAATGAAGTACAAAAAGCTGTGACCGGTAAAAAGAAATGGGCATGGCTGGATGGGTTGGCTAAAAAAGCTAATCAAAGAATGAAAAAAGTTTCGAATGAGGATGTCAGTGATGCGCGAGAAGAATACTAGAATAAACATAGAAATTGAAAAGGATAGTTAAGGATATTGTGATTAGAAAGATAGAGGATCAGAAGAATGAGTTTGATAGGAAGTTGTCTCTTAATTTCCAGGCAAATAAAAGGCTATTCTGCTGAAATCCTTTATATCAGCAAGGGGTCAAACATCTACGTCATAGTTGATTACAATTAGAGACGACAATGGAAGTATTGTAAAAGAAGAGGAAAAATTTTTAAGAGGCGGAAGGAATCATTTGGAAGTCTTTTTGATAGGACAGGGGTACAGGAGGAGGAGGAAAATGAGGATGAAGAGATGATAAGCATGGATTAGATCGTAAAGGCTTTAAATGGAATGAAATTTGGTAAGGCTCCTGGGTATGATAGGATTTCCGTCGAAATACTAAGGTCAGGTGGTGAGGTGTTAGGCAGTCAGCTGTACCACCTTTTCAATTCATGCCGGAGTACCGGCAAGGTACCGGACGATTGGTGCAAAGCCGTTATAGTACATCAAGATAATAGGTAGGTATGCAATTCTTAAAATTACAATTGCAACGAAACTATATTCGGTTGTTGTTGGGATGCTCGGAAAGGTTTTTGAATTTTGAAACGGTTTTCTGTGTACGAGAATACACTTTTTTTAAGTAGCAATGCAAGTGCCTTGCAATAGTTACGAGGCTATAAGCCGAGTAACTGTTAAGTAAGTTATCTGCACTAAGTGTATTACTCCCAAAAAAAATTCAGTTTTGAACATTTGTGCATGAATCTTGTGTCATGTACAAATTCTCAGCTTTTAAATTAAAAATTAGTTTTATTTACAAAACGTTATCCTAGCAATTTCTATGGAATTAATTCTATATAATTATCCACTAAATATAAAGTCCAATTTTTTAAAACACTGCAATGAAATTGAATTTGTTTCATCTGGACTGCTCTGTACTCGGACGGACGCAGAAAAGGTGTACAGACATCTCACCACCTCAATATAACGATGATGTACCTGGCACCGCTGCAAGGCTTCCATAACAGCCCAGACAAGCACAGCTGATGCATAATTTTACCGCCTTTCTTGATATTTCAGTGGAACAGTAATTATTATCCCGAATGCTATCAATTAGATAAGCCAACTTGTATAAAATTGTCACCTTTATAAACAAGGTCATCAGATTGAATGAGTTTAAATCTTTGCAAGTTACAAAACTAAAGTTACTTTAGATTGTACCGAAAAATCACTATATAAAATTACTTACTTAAAATACAATTTATACCTAAATATAATACAAACAACATTATTTGAGATAGTTAATTTTTGGTCAATCATAACTTTTAGTAGACTTATTGGATCAAATTAAAATTATGTGAATAACTGTTAAATTGTTGAATGAACCTCTATGATGAACTCTCCTTTATTTTGGTGCACATCAATTTGATTGATAATAAAGGGGCATATAAAAGCAAATGAAGCAATCCACAGATCCATGGATTGTTAGTGAACTGAATTAATGTGTGGAAATTGAACATCTATGTTCAACATCTTGAGCTAGCAAAATCTTTTTCAAATATTTTTCATGACTTTGAGGATTAGGATTATATTAGTGTACAAAGTTCACATAACTTCATTTGAAATACATAATATACATATGCTATCATCAAAATTTATACCACCTCAAAAATATTGTTATAGCTATTACAACATTACACATTAACACCATTTATTTTTAACTTCTTGACCCGTCGGGTTGTGCCTTCACCATCTGAACTATCAGTGTCATGTGAGCTACCTTCTGACTTAATACCAAGGCCCAATTCGTGTGCGTCCATGTAGTTTCCTGTAGTTCTCATTTTTTCCAAAGCCTTAACTGTGAAAATGGATAAAACGAAAATGTAATTATTATGCATGTCATTGATATGTAAAGAATAATGGGGAAAAATGAGTAGTGAAGTAATTGCTGCTTACGAGTTGATTCATGCAGTTTATTTTCTACATCAGAGTAAACTGTCTGAGGAATCTCGGCACCCAACTTTGGAAAAGCATGGTGGATTAAGGATTTGATTCTTCTATTGGACTGTGGACAATCTTTCCTATCACAATCACTTATAATTAATTAAATTAGTTATGTCTATAACTAAATACAATTAGTTATAGACATAACTAATTTAATAGTGAATTCCAATTATGTGCACATTAGCTATATGTCCTTTTTTAGAAGAAAAAGTTTGGCAGGTGACATTTATGCAAAGGCTATAATAATCATATATATATTATCATTACTCAAAGTAAAAATATTTTTCAAAGTAAATAAATTTAATAATTTCAAACAAATAGTTTATTAAATTTAAATAAACATAAATGAATGTGTGTCAAGGATTAATGTCACTTGAGTCTTCTTAAAGACTCAACTAATATCCTTGATAACAATGAATAGCAAGCAAAGAGAAAACGGACTAAAATAATAGAGAGAATTTATTAAAAATCATTTACCAAAACTTAATAATGGCCTGCAACCTATCTATTATCATGTTTTTAATGGAATGAGAATCAACTGACCATAGACATCTGCCACACCATAAGCATTGCAGAAATATTAATAACCGTTAATATGTAGATATAATATTAGATATGCAAGAAAATTGTTTTTTTTTTAAAAAAATGCAACATAATAGTACAAAAATGCTAACATATATATTATTCAACATATTGCCCATCGCTAGCTACAACTTTTGCCCATTTTTCTGGCATAGCTTGAATACCGTTACAATAAAAGTGTTCGTCTTTTGAGGCTCAAGTCTTAACAAGTCAAGTCATTTTTCTATATCTTCATATGAGCAGAATGCTAATAATCAGCCAGATTATGTGCTATTGAACGAAAAAATTAATAATCACCCAACATCTGGGAAATATGTGGGTGGGGTAGGTCTTCCTATTTGAGCATGGAAATGCTTGTAGATTTTAATGGGTTTGGCCACATGAGACAGAGTGAATACCCAAAACAGTAATGTAATTTATTATGACTATAAGTCACGATTTAACAATATTTTAACTTCCATACTCACTCTGGTTCTCTAACAAAGCATTTTGTCTTTTAAGGTCATCAATGTCTTGTTGGTGGGAATTGTTTTTCCGCCTCATGAATTGGATATATTCTGCCGCCTTTTTTAGTATTTGAGCTCGACTTGCCTGAAAAATAAAAAATGAAGAAGTTAATATTTAAAGTGGAGGTATTATTTTATAGTTATTAATTATAATTGTACCAAAAAACAACTCACTTTAGGCTTAATTTTAATCCAACCAGAGTGCTCCTTACACTGGTTGGATTCTTACTTATTTCATAGTTTTAAGTGATTTTATGTGTGCTTCTATGAAAAAATATCTATAATCATCTTTTAATTATGAAAAAATTACACAATATACCCTTCATAGTATATTTCACTTACCACTTTCTCACCCTGCAAGGCAGGAACAGAATCTCTTAGAGATGTGAAGCTGTCTTTTATGTGATCTCTTCGTTTTCTTTCCAAAGCATTATGGTGTGCACGTTTTTCAGCCTAGGAACAAAATAAATATGTTGGTATGTTGATATGGTTCCTTGACACATTAATATTATAGAAACTTTACCTGAGAATAATAACCACTACCACCTAAACTATTCCTAGGGTGTATGCGATAATCAGAATCATTCTCTGCCTGAAATTTAAATGAATTCGAAATCAAACAATGCACATTGGAAATGACACAAGACGGGTATATCACGTTATAATACTAACATCACTCTCGATATCAATGTCACGATCGTCGTCACTAGTCATCTTGTCTTAAACACTAACTGCCACTTAATCACTAAATAACATTAGACTATTTAGAAGTACATATGGAATAAACAAATCTTCGAAAAATAATTTATCAAGAAATTAAAAAGAACAAAACGCGTGACATCAACTGACATAACAAATGAAGTAATTGTTAGGTGTTCTGTTAATACAATGTTTCTAGATTGGAAAATTAAAATCCAATGTAAATCAACATTTAATTAAATTGAAATACACATTTTCCAGTAAATGCATATTTTACTACTAATATCAACAAATATCACTTTAATTTAGTCCACTATTTAGGTAGTTATCCTTTTATTTATTTTATCAATTCTTTCAATTTCTTTTTTATTGTCTATGTCTATAACTTTTATAATTATTTGCAGGCATTTTAAAACTTACAACTTAGAATATTCTTATAAGATTAACAATTTGGAATTTCGACGAGCTTACTCATTGATGTTGTGGTTTTATTTTATATATGTGTGTTTTTTATTTTATAGTTATATGTAATTACCATAAACTAAGAAGAATTATCGAAAGTATCAGCACATATTCCATTGCCTAACTTTAATGTTCATTTAAAAATAATCATAAAAAAGCTGAATCATCTGAATTTAAAACTTATCTAACTAAAAATACGATTTGAGATACCAGTATTGTTAATTTCAACTTAATTTTATAACATTTATACAAATATAAACAAATTTATAACATTAAAACTGAAATGGACTCATCTTCAAATTCTTTTCAAGAAATTGATGTAAATGACCCGCTTTTTAATAGAAACGTGCAAAATAAAATTATTTCCAATTTGGCACGAATAATGAAAAACATGGAAGAGATACGAAAATTACGAAGTAAGTACATCTGTTAATTTATAACAAAATACACATAGTCTATAACTAATAATGCAACAAATAGGGACGCTAAAACTGAAAATGTTTTGAGTATACTCGACATTGATTTTGAATTTATCATTTAAATTTACGCTTCATTTTATGTGGTTCTGCATTTATTCTTTTAGCTAATGCCGATTTTAGTGGCATAGAATTAGTTTAATATCATCTACAATATTGATAAAATCAAAATGCTTTCGTTCTACTGTACATAGTGATTACTTGTTCAGTGGGACTTACTTTTTAATTTATTTTTATTTATTAATGGAACCAGGCGTTACTTTGCGGAAATCCATCACTATATGGACAGTCAAAAGTTTTACTTAGCTAAGATCTGCGACAAGCAAAACAATAACAGAAAATTAATAATGTGTGTTTTTCCGTTGGGTTAAGTGGATTTATTTGGAACTTAAACCAAAAACTTACCGAAAATCGGCCATCAATTTGGTGTTGTGTATAGTGGTTAGTGGGTAGAGAATTGATGGCCGATTTTCGGTAAGTTTTTGGTTTAAGTTCCAAATAAATCCACTTAACCCAACGGAAAAACACACATTATTAATTTTCTGTTATTGTTTTGCTTGTCGCGGATCTTAGCTAAGTAAAACTTTTGACTGTCCATATTCTTTTTTTTTAATTTCGAGAAAGGATTGTTTTTAAATAGCAGACTTAACCTCAAAATCCATCTAAGACGAGATCTTGACCTCACCTACAGGGCTCGTCCCTTGGTTTCATGATGCGTCATTCATCATTTCCACGGTCCTCAAAATTGAAGATAGCCTTCGTTTATGATTCATCATTTTTGTTTCTCTCTCTCTCTCACACACACACACACACACATTGTGTGTTGCGTGAGTGTGTATGTTTGCGCGCTTGCGTTTGTGACACCTGTAGATAAGATGACTCTAAAGGCAACACGATGTGATTAAATTCTTTATACTACTACTACTACTATACTTATTTAGATTTTTTAATATAATTTTCTGTTGATAAGTCAATTGACCCTTAATATATTAATTTTTATATTGTGTCATAGAAAATGGATATTCGTTCTATAGTTGCACAAATATAAACGTATACCTTTAGAAAAACAAATTAATTATTTTTAAAGCTTCAGCTGCGGAAATGGAAGTTGAAATAGCAGAGTTGTATCACGCCGAACTTAAACTAAACATAGCAAAGTTGATGTTAACATTTGACCAAATGGACAAGTCAAACTGAAATATTTTTTTAATAAATTCCTTGCATTATGTAAAGCTTTTTATTTTTATCCTACTTATGACCTATTAAGATCGTAAATGGTTTCATTTACTACTTTTAAAACCAAGAATATTATAAAATATAGGTAGATGATGGTAACGAAACACAAAAATGTAGAAATAGAAAATTTAAATAAAACGATAACTAAATAGAATAAGCTCAGTGGCAGGATTTCCACTTACGAAGTCAATAATTGCGGTTTGGATCCCCACATTGGAATAAATATATGTATGGCCTACACAAATTTATTACTAGTCTGGATACCTCGTAAATCCACGATGAATAAACGTGGTGGGTGAATGTCCGTTCCTTCAGAAATGTAAAAACTGTATAAATGTAAATATTCAATTCAAAGGATTGCAGTATTATATATTCCAAATGACAGGCAATGTCTCATTCATTAAGTGTTTAACACATTTATTACCAAGAAGTCAGACACGGCTAATGAATAAGTGCGCCATTTCTAACAATTAAAAAAGTTGAACATTCCAATTCTAAATATCAATAAAGTGTAATATAATAAAAATATGTCAATGCCCTATCTTTATAAGGAAAACTTGCAATATAAACCTCCTGTAACGAAATCTGCGAGAAATCTAAAGAAAACATATAAAGTATATATTTCATCTGAAAGGTGTATATATATATATATATATATATATATATATATATATATATATATATATATCTAATTGTAATACTATAGAGACTGATGGTAATTGCTATGAAATAAGCGTGAAGCAAAGTAATAAAAATAAATGAAGGATTTAAAGAAACTAATAAATCAATTCGATAGACAAGTTAGCCTGTGAAAAGTAATTAAGAACGCAAAACTTGTCCAACAATGTACTAATTGCAGAAGTATAAATAATGTAGTTTGCTGCATCTAAAATACTTGCTGAAAATATCGTGTGTCGTGACTATGAAGTTAGTTGTGAGCGTTTTCTTTATAGTTTTTCAATTAACAAATGCATTCACTTCAGAATATAAATATGACTACGGTATGTAAAAAATCATACATAAATATATTATTGTGATATCTAAATTCTACATGCATCATTATCATCAACAGTAATAGCAGACCGTCGAATTTCATAGAGGTAGAGGTCTATATATTACCATACAGGTCACACACCACAAGTCTATACACTGCGACAGAACTTTGCATTTTGGACAAATAATTCTACTGCTCATAACTGGTCTGAGACAAATTAAATGTAGCCTTTATTTTACGATGGTTATACCCTTGTTAATTGATTATAAAAGCCTCGCTTGTTCATTGCACTGCACACATCTATAAGTTTTAGTCACATTCCAGTCTCGTATACACATAGTTAAAGTTATCTGGTGCACCTCGGAGTAGGCCTTGTCTAGCAGTGGATTACTGGGTATATTAACTCACCAAGAGTAAAGCATTTAATTATTATTTTTGGACAAATTATATTATTGTCTAAACTCAAACTATAGTATTTTAAACGATATCTTCTATCTCGAATAGCATCACAATCTGTAATAGAGCCTACGCTGTTATAGCAGATGTTATTTTTTTAATTCCTGCAATACTGTAATGCCCCTGGCAGTTAGTGTTTGACGTGTTTGCCACGTCTATTATTTTATGTACCAATTTATTTTTTAGTAAAGCTTACTAGCCAAATTCATTTAAAACATTGTAAATACTTATATAGCGTAATGTTATATAACTATAAAAATACTTATTATTGATCAGAAAAAAAAATTCTTAACGGCGATATAAAGCTCTAATTTTTGTATTTAAATAATCAGCATAGTAAGTTTTATACTTGAAAGACGCAAATTTATAATTTAATTTTAATATGATTGATAAGGTGTAGTTAAGTGTGTAAAATATATTTAAAGAATGGAAATTTAAATACTTATATAAAAACGTTTCTGCAAAATAACAGCAGGTAAAACAAAAATTACCGCCTAAGCGACAATTACATTATCATATTTTATCAGTTATTTTTACTAAGTACATAGATACGATTTCACAGTTATTAAATGGTTGTTTCCAATTTCAAATTCAGCCCATTGTATATTAGTTTATCAAAGTCGTATACATCACTTTATGTTTTGATATATTTTTAAATATTTTATATAAATTCTAAGTTTACACCATATCATTTTCATCATAAATAAAGTATCTATATAATATCATTTTAAGTGCACTGCATTTAATTTTAAGAAATATATTCCGATTTGTTAAATGTCGCAATCAAAACCGGAATTAATTGGTGGATTGATCATCTGTCAAGCGTGGTGGTGGCATAAATACTCCCACACTAAGACTATTTTATGGCCTATAGGGAAAAGGACTAACGTTCATACCTTCAATATACTATTACAATTTTTAGAAGTTGTTCAATAACACTCAGGGTAGATATAAAACTATAGGGCTGTACCTTTTATTTTACAAGTAACATTTTTTTTAAATTATTTTGTAAATAGTAATTAACTCTGTTTTTATAATAAAGGTGTTGACACGGGTTATGTGATTTATACAAAGGATGGATCAATTCCCCTATTGCAATATTTGACTGAAATTCCTATTGCTGTAAGTACACGCTTTAATTTATTTTTATTTGGTGACTTTAATATAATGTTAACTATTGTATACCTTCGGGTTTAATTGAAGATTGTCTAAGTGTCAGCGTGTGACCGCCGACGGTCTTGCGTCTGAGCTGGCCGTGCATAAAAGTTTTAAGAGTTACCTTTTAAAAATTTAGCTATTCATTTTTATTTCCGTGTGCATTATAATGATAACATTGAATGTATAACTCAGTTCTTTCAATTTAACTCTTTCTTTCGGACTGGAAATGAAAGAGACCTTGCAAAGTTGATGTCACAAATATGTGGTCTAGCGCCGCCGTTAATTTATATACAGATTTAAATCGACGGAATCAAGGAAAGACTACGTAATATTACGTTGGACCGACCAAATAAAGGCTGCACTTAATGGTAAACGTCGTCCGGTTGCCTTCCTCTTTTATAAAAAAGAATAAATGAATAAAAAATAAAATATGTGTATACCAAATACAAGCTTTTTAACACATAGTTGGAAGTGACGGAAAAGATTAATGATTTTAGCAAGGTTAAAAATTTCTCATTTATGAAAGAACTCTAGAGGAACATTAAAAATCGTATATAAAAAACTTCGATGTTACTTGACGCTTCTATGTACATTTTTTACCAGGTTCCGCCAGGAGTTGTTGTCACCCATGTCCGAGTACTCGTCTACGCTACGTCGCCACCTAAGGTAGAATACGACGATACATACAAAAAAGTCTCCATACAATACAGTTGGGCGCAAGTTTGTATGTCAAAGTTCCGTATTATCGTTAAAGGTATTGAGCGTTAATTATTTCAAAATAAACGACAATTAGCTCAACCAAAGTCTCGGTGGACTTTTTCTCTATTTTAATTTGTATTAGAGAAAATATCTACTACCTGCTGCGAGCTAACAAAACAAAAATATAATTAGTAAAACAGTATATGAAATCTGTATATTTATACAATAAAAATAGCTATTGTTGTATGTGTTTTATTTATTTGACTCCAGTAACAAACTTTTACATAATTTTATTAATTGACCCCTGGCCCATTGACACACTAATCCATTCTTTAAGCATTTGAAAAATAAAAAAAAACATTTTTCTAAGTTACCGCCTCGTATGGTAATTATAGGGATCTACAGGCCTAACTCCGTTCTCCTTCCATATTTCTGTACTTCTTTCTTTCACTTTCAATCTTCACATCAATGATCTTAGTGTTGCAGATGAATAAATAAATACTAATATATTATTATTATCTAATTGTCAACTCTAATTATAGTTCAGTGGCGAAGCCTTTACTTTCAGAGTCAATGGGTCGTTGTTTTGATATCCGCACTGAGATAAATATATGCACGGCCAACAGGTGTTTATTCAGAGTCTGGAAGCCCCGCCAATTCGACTTGAACAAGCAAAGTGGGTTCAGTCCTTCAGAAATGGGAAAGCCCGATGCCCAGCATTGAAACATATGTCTGTATGTGGGTTGTAGAAATAACAAAAAAAATGTCAGTCAAAACCTAGAAACGCGAGGCAGATCATTGTAAACATAATTGATTAATTTTATAATCTTTAGGAGATACTGTAATTCGTGATACAGGATTAAAAGTAGGTATCTACCGGTTTGTTCACAAAATTAAATATAATGTATGGTCGACTTACCATGCGTAAATAGATAAGTGTGCTGAATTGTTAGTAAACCACAAGCAACTAAACGTTTTACAGGATTGTAAGATATTTGCTTAAAACAATATAGAAATTGTAAAATAGATTTATATTAAAAAAACATATTTTTAACATTGATTGCTAACAATAGTTAACATCGTCAACTGTACAAAGATATCAAAATAAAGTGAATTTACGTCTCTTTTGCTCCAACAGTTTGATCGATTATCACTGATATGGTATTAAGTATACTGTGTGTGTTTTATTAGATGGCTCCGAGTATAATTAATCGCGAGACCGTAGATGGATGTCATCATGCCGCTCACGGTCGGTATCGCGATGGTCTCCCGAGACTCGTAATCCGGCTGACGGACCTGCCTCGTCGTGTTCTCGCTTACCACTCGCATGCGGTGCGGAAGGCGCGGATTGGACCAGCCTTCCCATGAGACTTGCGCTCTTATCCTTACGAGGTCTTGTCCATTCGTGAGCTAGTACCCGATCCAACGTCAGCCGTAACGTAATGTCTGGCTCCAGGATATGACGCACAACTGACTTAGCAGCTGCTGACACCGTATCACGAATTCGCAATCTGAATACCCAGTTGCGGGACATTTGATCCTTTAGAAGTTTACGCAGATTCGAATCGTCAAACGGCATTGATGCATTTAACATAATGAACAAAATAATTCCTAGGGACCATACGTCTGCGAGTTTCGGATTGTACGGTGTGCCACTCACCACTTCAGGGGCAGCGTACGCTGCAGAACCACAATATGTCTGGCTGAGAACGCGTCTATTCTCACCGTCAGTACAAAATCTAGCAAATCCAAAATCAGCCAACTTCACATTAAAGCGTCTAGATAGTAATATATTCTCGCATTTGAGATCACGGTGTGCTATATTTTTACTGTGAAGATAGTGCAGTCCACTAGCCATTTGTCTAAACCAAAGCTTGGCTTGATTTTCTGGTACAACACCATTGCGCTTTATAAAGTCAAGTAAATCCCCATTATCGGCATATCTCATAAAAATAAATACTCTTGGACCTCTTTGTAAGATGCTGTGTACTTGAATAATGTGAGGGTTTTCGATCTTTGTAAGGATATCAAGTTCACGTGGGAAAAATTTCTCTAAAAAATCACGAGGTGCTTTTTCTTTGTCAAATACTTTGCAAGCTAGGTGCATACGCTTCGGGGTAGACGCATCGCAGTATTCCGCCAAGTGGACGGTGGCGTATGATCCCTGGCCGATTTTTTTGCCGATTAGATAGCCTCGTTGTTCTAAGGCATTTACCTCGGAGCTTCGAGGACTGAGGCGCTCAGCCATTGAGCTCTATCCACTTTATCCTAACCCGGTTAGGATACATTGGACATCTCACTATTTACGATATGCCCAAGGTTTCAATATTATTCCTGTCAAATTGTATAATCGACGTTTGCTTTAAATTGCCACTCACCTCTCATTAACGAGAGTAAATTATTATAATAAAACGTTAATTTCACGCACAAGATTTTGTCAAAATATTACATCACAAAGAATTTGGATATAAAAAAACGCTTTCACTCCTAAGAAATCTTCCAAAAAGACGTATATGTTACATTGATGTTTTTTTTTCTTTTGCTTCTAAAATTAAAACTTATCCAAACATGCCTGTGCCATGTCATCTAAATAGTTTGAGTGTGCCTTAGTTGCAAATTTTAAAAATAATTATATGAATATTGTAAAACATTACATTTATTTTACACTTTTTGAAACTGTATTAAGCTTACTATCAGTTTTAACTTCGACTAAATTTACACCTTTACGTTATATATTGTAAAAATCTAATATAATTGGGAGGCAGAGTAAAAATGTTATATATATACTACATACTATTTTCCAATGGACGAAATGATATACACGACTGTAGATTGTCAAAAGTTCAGCTATTAGCTAGGGAATAATTTCCGCGAGCATGTTGTAGATATAGCTTCAGCAAGAGGACATTATTTCACGCTCAAAAGTAAGGTGAATTTATGTATAGTATTTGTTTTTACGTAATTTTAAGATGAGGAACTCTGTACAATGTATGTGTGTAAGAAATGTTAATTTTTAATTTAATTTAATTAATATTATTACCTTTTACGTAATTTAAGTTAAAATGAGAATGTAAAGATTATAGGTTACGAAATTTGTTCGGAATACTGCAATGCAATCACTGGCAAAAGGTATTTGTAAAGGACAATGCAGCCCACACTTTCTCGTTTCCCGCCTCGTGTCTCGTTCCCATGGTTTGAAGAGCTTAATATTAATAGAAAAAAATTTAAAAAATTTACTCAGACTCCGCTCAGGCCATATTATTCTTAATAGGTTTTCTTACATGATGGGCACGAATTTGTGGAAGATGTATATCACATTATCATGGAATGCACAAGGAATGATGAAGAACGATTGCTCTTTTTCAATATATTGAACATAAGCCGGCTTAACATAGGGATTGGTAATATATTAGCCTATCCGCTGTGAGGCCGCCTTGTTGCTCTATAGGGCAATAGTTTTTTTTATTGTAAATTTTATGTTGTAGTTTTAGCTAAAATAGATTTATATTGCATAATCATGTAAAGGTGGCATCTTCATTGGAACAACCCCTTTTTTTCAATAAAAATTAAAAAAAGAGGAGGATAATAAAGTCTGTATAATGCCATGTTAATGATATATTAGTATGTTTATATATAATATTTAACAACTTTTTAACTATATTTACATATACATATATTCATAATAAACAAATATATCAAATGAAACACATAAGTCCATTCAACTAATCTAGTTCTGTTAAGAGAACGCATTTATAGAAAATAAATAAAAGTTATACATGGCTGTACATCACGTGCATCACGGCAGTTTTAGGGTCCGTCGACTACATGCATTTCGATTCTATGAGACCTTTAAGTACAAATTGTATTTTATTTCAAATTTGTTTGTTTTTGATTTTGCTAAAATAATTAATTTAATATTAAAAATTTATTACTACAGCTACATATTGTAAATAATACAGGTTATACGTAGTAAGTAATCGTAGTTTTGGAATTATAGGTATCTGTGGTTTTTCTTTTCCATCCTGTTCCGACCCGATGTTATTTCACTTTGGTTTATTTGTTTCTGTCATTTTAGGTGTTTTCATACAAAAACATAAACGTTAAAGTTTGGAGAAATAACTGATTTATAAAGTATATAAAGAAGTTTTTTTTAGGAATTTACAAATAAATTTTAATACAAGATGATGAACCAATATTTAAAGGAATTAGAACAAGTAATTTTTTAAAAATATTACATTCAAATTTTGAAATAAGTATTTTTAAGTACGATTTTATAAAGGCTTTACAGACATTCTCATCAATATTTTTTTCTGAATGTAGGATCCGTTTGACCCAGATGAGTTTGTGGAAAGGATGGTTCGAAGAAGTATGCAAGAGTCCCGCCTACAAGATGATCAGTTTGATCCTGAAATGATACATGACATTTTTACCCAAGCGATTCAAGATCTAAAGGTAAATAACACAAAAAATCATAATGATATTGATCCTTTTTTACCATTTGTTATACTGATTTACTAAAATAAATTTACTTCTCTGTAAAAAATGATGAATATTAAAACTTATTTTTTTGCATCAGCAAAACTTAAAACAAGCAAAATTGTCTCTTTTTATCTTAAACCCAAAACACGAAATTTTAATCTGGAGAGAAGATATTATCCTCCCAGCAGATTGTAAATGTATAAAGTTTCCAGTTGTATGATGCTGCACCAGAGGTATAAAGTTTCAAAAATACTATATAAAAATTGTTTTTAAAATTATTTTCTTTAAGGATTTCTTAATCCAATCCATAGTACAAACCCTTATGAAAACCATTTTCACAAGGATTTGAACTCTAAATTTCTGAGTCAAATTATTAGAAATTCAGGTATGTAATCACTATGTGAAGGTAACAAAATTATATTTTTTCAATATAATATATATAATTATATATTATATTGAAAAAATATAATATATATAATTATAAGGAGATCTAATGAAAAATTGTCAAAGGGTTGTTATCCTAAAGCTAGTCAAAAAATATATTTGACAGGTACTACAAGAAAGGCAAGAAAGAAAATGTTCTAGATTAGAACAAGCAGTTCAAGAGGAAGAAAAGCTTTATGGTGCCAAACTATCTGAAATAATGGATCAACATTCTGTAAGTTTGCTTTTCAAGTAAACCTTTATTTACCTACCTCACCTTTTTAAATGGTTTTAGTCAAAATAATAAGTAATCCCAAGAACAAAATAGGGAAGCATTACCTATGAGCCAATAAGCTTTTCAGAAAAAAGGAAAGGAAATGTTTTCTGTTAACTTCATATATACACTATGATGTCATAGTTTAACTTAATGAACCTCCCACATACATATTTTTTTATAAACTTTTATTCTTTGTCCTCAGCATTGTGTAAATGTATTCAGTTCCTTGGATGAGAGAATGTCTCGCTGTGGAGGTAGAGCTCTAGACATTGGAGAGAAACTCGGAGCAGCAAGAGCACCGAGAGCAAGGGCTGCAGCTGCGCGGGACCTTTTATCTCATCTAGCCAATTTCTTAAGTCCTGGGCCTGTTCTGACTGATTTATTTAATAATCCGAGTAAGGTGATTATAGCCTTTATTACTTCTTATGTTTCATTATAGATCTAATAAAAGGAAATTGAAAGAAATTAAAAAAGTAGTGGTAGTCAATTAGTTGTATGTATGTCAATTACCTTTAGATATTTATGATACATCATCTATTGTACCAAGACCTCTTTTAAAATTGAAGAAAAAGAGCAAGAAATTTCACTATTGTTATAACTTGTAACACTAATACAATTTTGAAATTTTTGTTATATAATATATTAGGAAAACTCTTTTATAAAAAAAATTATTTAATATTAAATAACAGATTTTTATTTCAAAAAATTAAGATATTTTTTTAAATAATTCATATGAATACTTTTAAACTGAATTTTGATAAAGTAAATGCATAAGTGATGAGCAACATAGAAATTGACAATCCTGACAGGATTGATTAATGATAAAAATCCTTTAAAATTTTAAAAACAGTGAACTATTTTTAAAATTTTTTAGAATTTTAGATTTGACAGTCTCACATATTTGTTTCATCTCACATACTTCTTTTTTGTTTGTAAAGTCTAAAATTTCTTAATATCAGTAAACCTTGTTTTACAGTTAAATGAAGCAGCAGATGTAATACAGAAGTTATACACCATTGCACAAGAGCTCCCACCAGACAAATTTGAAGTGGCCAAAAAGAAAATTGAGGCAAAATATGATGAAATAGAACGAAATCTCATTGAGGACTTTGTGCGAGCTCAAAATCAAGGAAACTTGGCAAAAATGAAAACCATAGCTAATATTATGACAAATTTTAAAGGATATTCACAGTGTGTTGATGCATTTATTGAGACTAGTCAAATGGTAATATTTTAAAAACTGATTTATTAACAAAAATTACATCTAGGTGCCCGGTGATATAATTAGGTAATTGGTTGAATAATCAGTAAACACACACTTACAGATTATTTTCTGCCAATATGGAGAGAATGTCCTGCCTTCACTTTATGCACATGGTTTCAATAATGCTGCTATGCCTCAAACTTCTAGAGAGACCATGGAGCCTTTTCGTGATTTCTTCCCTAAAAAATTTATAACCTATTTTGGGGAAATCCTCTGGCTGTCCAGGTCGCCCCCTATAGACTATTTTCTGTCGCGATACCTCAAATGTAAAGTCTGTGAAACAAACTCGATTACCATCTCAGCATTAAAAAAAATATTGTCCCCGAGATTAACAGCATCCCTACATAGTGAAGTAGTGTCTTCAGCAAGTATCACAGAAAACTGGCTAGATTCCAAGAGTGTGCCCAATGTGGCGGTCAACATTTAGACGTAACATTTAGTTCAACCTAATTGTGCCACTGGACATTCTATACACACACACATATATACATATAAATCTTATAAAATGTCACACTGAACATGATCACAGATATTTCATAAACATATTACACAATATCTCATAAATTACATACTTGTAATTTGATAAATAATTATTAATAAAGTCTATATAGTGTCATGGACAGTCAAAATATTTCTAAAATTAATTTATTTTCAGAACACCTTACTTGGCAAAGACATATTCTCCTCAGTGCTGCCTTTGTGCAAGAAAAATTATACAATTATTAGCACTGTCTTCCCGAATCCTGATCAAGTGATGAGTAAATTTGTTTTAAATATATTCCACCTAAAGTTGCAGAAATATATTCAAACCAAGCTTGCTGACAAAAATGATATCGAGAAATATTTAAGAAATCTATATGATATGTATACAAGGTAAGCAACAGTATCCACGAAGACCAAGAAAAATAATTTCAAAAATATTAACTAATTATTATCACAGTGTATTAAATGCATAGTATTGATATCCTGCAATGTTTTCAAATTTTTTTAAAAGTACTAATAGGTGTTGACTATATTTCTAAAGTGATTAAAATATTAAATGTAATGTTGTGGTGTATATTGTCTGAACACATCACCTTATTTTAAGAAAAAAATTTAGTTCTTATATATTTTCTCAATTTTTCTTTATAAAACTATAATTGTTGATCATAATTTTCGTTTAAGTTGCTAGCATTGCTCTTTTCTAAAGCTGGCAATTCATGTTGGACGAGCTTAGGCCACTACTATCTGGACGTTTTTGACTGAACGCCATTAAGCGATTGGCTGCAAACTTAAGTGCAGCCAACCGTTTAATGGCGGCGAAAGGACAAGCGTATCAACACTCTTGGCCAAGCGCGGGCGATTGTCTTTGAATTGTTTTTGATTGTTGACTATAGTTACTTCGGTCCAATCCTCCCCTACACGTTTAACGTAGCGTCATGACGAAATTAAAATCAGCACACACACATGTGTACCTACGACACGGCATCGAGCCGATGGAATCTGCGATTTGTGCAGATTCCCAAATATACGCAAATATACTAGCCTGCGGGCCCAGTATTCGATAAACTTTTAAGCCAATAGGCTACCAGCATTACCATCTTCGAATCAAATCATTAACAAAAAGTGAAAGCCGACAGATCAGATATACATAAACTTAAATGTTAGATTTAATACGGTGCGTGAATTGTACCAGACTATCGTAGAGAATGTCCAAATCATTGTTACTTTTCATGTATTTGTGGTACAATTCACACAACGATCGGATCCAAAAGCGCTCCTTTTCATTTAATTGTAAAATAAACTAAAATTTTGTATCCGTGCACGTGCTCAAAGTAAGTTGCATTAACAGCAAAGTTAATGCAAGTTAAGATTTAATTTGTGTTGCTGGCTTAACATTAATATGGTTATGATAAGTGTGGGAAGTAGTTGTTTTATGTTTTCAGTACACAAAAGGCGTGCGACGAGCTCGTATCAGCTGGTCTAGTATCCGCGGATGGTAACATTTCCACCGGGGAATTGAGGCGCGAAGCGTTGGTGAATGGCGCCATGGCCGGTGCTCATGAAGGTTATGCAGCATTGGAGACGCGTCGCCTTAAATCGGCGCTGTCGGGTACCCTCAACAATTATTACAACGAGAAGCAACATATCAAGAAGCAAATACAAGGAGGAGGGTAAATTTGTTTAATGTTTAATATTACTCCTCCTACAAACTCCTCCTTTTAAGGAAAGCAGGATCTGCGCAGAGCGTCTGCCTGCATGATGCGTGTAGCCGTAGATCGGGCTAGGTAGCGCGTCTTAAGGGTAGATTATATGTACACCTAATTCTTTTTTTAAACGAATTTATTGGAAACATATCTATAGTGTAAAAACATCTAACGGAAAATCTACAATAAGCGTATCCGATAAAATACTTCGTATTCGCGTTTTAATATCGGTACGAATCGATTTATAAAAATTTCTCAAACTATGTAATAAAATCAGATTTTTGTTGTTTTTGTAAAATTTACTACTTATAATTAAGCCGACGATATAGTAAATTTTTTTTTCGTTTTCGTTATTTCGTTAATTTATATTATTTATGTCCAAGTCTATTTTTACAAAGTTATGTAATATATTCTACATTATTTGTTTGTGCGTTTCTTATACCTTAAATGACATGTAGCGTAAAGGTCTGGTGTCGAAAATTTCGACATACAGAATATGCGTGATAGAGACTTATTCATTTATTTTCTGAAGTTTAACTGGATTATTTGAATGCAGATTCCAAGAGTTACGTCGTGATCTGCAAGCAGTGATCGGTACCCGAGCCAACATAAACATCGCACAGATAGAGAACTACGGCGGAGAAACTTTCCTTAGTGAACAATTGGTTCAGAAGATGCTGAATGACTCCAAGATGTCCTTCTTAAGGTGTAAGACGGTAAGTAAAAGTTTTAGATTTTATGATAAAACTTGTAATTTAGGATACATAATATATATTGAGTAATTCATTCTAACTTCTGAAGTAAACCATGTTGAAATCTGTTGAATTTATGGGCCACTTATTGAGGTGACATTACTCATAAATAATGAACATATACTGATGTGAACATATAATAAAATGATGATTTAACCGAAATACTTTTTCACAATTTTAAGAAAATACATGAATATAATTTTTCTCCTAATTTTATTTAAAAAAAAAACTGAATACAATATCTAACATACAATAAAACTCTTTAGAATATTGAATTAAGAAAATTATATAAATATTAAGTTATACTTTCTCATTACTGATGTTTGCAGTTATGTACATCTAGCGAGTTACCTGCAACTACGGTGGCACTGTTCGATATAGTGATCCAGAATCTGCTCATCGAACACGTTGACTACGCTTTAGACCTTGGTCTGCAATCAATTCCAATAGCTGAAAACAAATCCCCACCACAGGTAAAAAAAGACACAGTTGAGTGTAAAATATATGCACCTTGTTATATGAGTACAAAAAAAGTTTAAGGCTATGTTACTTAATAATCAAACATTTTACAACAAATTATAATAGATTTCAGCAGTATTGGTATTGTTACATATAGTTTTTTTATTATTTATCATAGGATTATATGTGGTCCATCTCCGCGGGGATCGGGCGGTGGCAAAAAATCGGTTTCTCTGCTCGATAAGTGGAAGTTCTGACTGAGCCATCGCCCATTTCCATCTGTCTGTACTGTTGATTATATAATAATTTAATGTCTGTTCATGTGTGTTGCTGCAGAGGGAATTAAATGAATTTATCTATCTATATACATATATCTTGTTTTTCTATCAACAACGTCAGCAGCTTACTAGTGAATTTGCCAACTTTGGAGTCAGTGGTTGCAGGTTGCATTCTCACATCGGAAACCCTATTGATCTGTTTGGGAAAAATATGGTAACTCTCTCGTAAATAGGGACACCTCATGGCCCATACTGGAACATGTAATAAATAAATAAAGCCTTTATTACTGTGTTCCATTAATTAACATTGAAGAATTCGTTTATTTTGTACAATCGACATTATAATTTCCATGTAAAAGTCTATAGTTCCTTTTAATATTTAATGTTTCAGATTTATTTCTTTGATATAGTCAATCAAGCAAACAAAATTGTTAAAATGTTTGGAGAGCATTTTCAAGAATCAGTACTGCCATGTTTGAGGTTTGTATTGAATTAAATATTTAGTAATAAAACGATTAACCACTAATTAATATGGAACAACTTCTGAGAAACACATAAAATTACTGTTTTTCAGTTCAGCATCCAAACAGAGTGAATGTATCCAGAAAAACACAGCAGTAACAGAACAACTGGAAAACAAATTGGATGCGGGATTGGAACGTGCTATCTCTGCAGTAGTGGGCTGGGTAAAACTCCACTTGCAGACTGAACAGAAAAAGACTGATTTTAAACCTGAGGGGGATATTGATACTATTGCTTCACAGGTATGTTTCATCATCTGATTCATAATAAGTTCATGTATTGAAGTAAGTAAAGTAGCCTGTAGGAGTTATGCTAAGTAGCAATAATGAAGAAGTTTTTTTTCTATCATCCTGACGATAATGTATCACCAACCTACACCAAATTATTTTTTTAACACTAACCATTCTGCGGTTGTCTGGAAGAAATTGCTTTTTGCAATAAGATCGCCATTTGTATTATATATAAATATTACAATCAATAATTGTATAACATTGTTTTTGGTGTACAATTAATAAATTCTACCTGTCTAAAGTATCATTAAAGCATTGGTGATAATTTACTGGTTCATAAAAGCACAATAAAATTTTTCTTCTTTATTTTCGTAGAGTTGACTGTCCGTTTCAATAATGAATCTCTGCAATTTACGCCTTACTCTCTTAATACAATTAATTTATTATTGATATTGTTTTTTATGATATAGGAAGCGAGTAAAGCTTGTCACCTCAGGGAATTAAATTAATACCGCCCATAGAGTCTGCAACACCATAGACAATTCGGAAGTATTGCCGGTCTTTAAGAAATTTGTAGACTTTATTTGATGTTGTATTGGTTCGGAAACTATTTTAAACCATTGCTATTTTAAGGTAAAGGTTTTGTTTGTTTTCGTTCAGGCTTGTTTAGCGGTGGTATCCTATCTAAACTCTGTGATGGACAAGATCTACGCAGGCCTGGAGGGTGACAATTTGCACGCAGTCTCGTTGGAATTAGCAGTGCGGTTACACAGAGTTATTTATGAACACCTTCAGAATTTCCAGTTCAACTCAGCTGGTAAGAATACATTGACTTTGACTAAAGTAGACAAAATCAACAATCCTTTATTCGTCTAGTGTTTCTATGGATAGGTAAATTGCGTGTTATTTATTTATATATATTAATAACTTGATGTACTTAAACATTGAAAGTTAGATTATAGTAAAACATGAATATGTTCATTTATTATTATATTATTATGTTTATTTATTATTATGTTATCTTAATTTACTATTATTATGTTATTAAACAACAGTATTGCGTCAAAGCATATATAAATCAGCGACCTAATACAATCCAATTTTATTTACAACATTATTTCCTATAATGTTATGTGAAATTTAACGATTAGTGAAAAAAAATTGTGAATCAGTTTACAATTGGGTTCATTCATTTATCTATATAAATAAAAATGAATATTTCTGTGTAAAGGATCTTGGGGATTTGTATGGACACCGTCCCCACCCTCCAAGTAATGTGTTTCGTGTCAATATATTTATTAGAACTAAAAAAAGTCAAAATTCCTGTTTTTGTTTCAAAATCGTTGGCATTTATCCATATATAAACGAATGTATGTCTGTCTGTCTTTTATGCATATTACACCATTCATCCGATCCGAAACTAGGATGATTATCTGTGTACGCCCGCAAAGATTCCGGACAAAAAAACACTTTTTTAAAAACGCTTTTATCTTTACGTAACATTAAAAAGCATTTTTTCCAAGTGCCTGCAATAACAAGTGTAAACTACATATAACAATATTCGTTTATATCGAATGTCCATAGCGAATATTAACTGAGCGTTCCCATAACCTTGATTCGCCGCCAAGATACACAAACATGATTCTAAATGCCGCTGGTTTTTGTATAAACTCCATTGATTTTTAATGGAATTTTGGTTTTCATCTATCAACAAAATTATGACTAGGTTATATATATAATAGTTTTTATTCATCCACTCAAGTTCAAATACATTTTTTCAAACTTTTAGTGTACAACACTTGATGTTAATACAGTATTTAAAATAATTATAATAATTCTTTTCTTTGTTCACTTAAGTGAGAGTTGACTTTAATTTTTTATGTTACTAGTTTTAATATATTAGTGTTTGGACACACTTGAATACATCAAGTGATATAAAGAGAATGGCCACCTCAAAATAGCTTTTTTAAAATGTTTGCATGTCACTTTGTCTATGCATCTTTGGTATTGGCATTCCCTGTTATGGTGTCGTCCTATGGTGGCGAAAGTAATATATATCACGTGATCCACTTACTCGTCTATACTTACTTACCCCATAAAAGTGAACTACTAATCAAAGAGGGTAACTGAAAGAGGCTTATATACACTAAAGAAAAGTCATGATATTAAAAACATTCTCTAGCAATAATGTGCAATGACATATTTACTAATCTTGTCTACATAATTAAGCAGTAAATCACGAATCGGCTAAAATAATCTTTATTAGCCGATTCGTGCCAAATGCAGGACAGGGTCAAGTAATGTCGCCGTTTTAGTTAAGTGTAGCTCTAACTATATTAAGTTCATTTTAAGTTCCGACTCTGATGTACGGTAGTGAAATTTGGCTTTGGCAGAAGAATCATGAAAACAGACTGAATGCCGTTGAAATGAGAGCATTAAGAAGTATGTTTGGGGTAACTTCGATTGAAAGAATAAGGAATGAAGATATAGGAGATCGATGTGGAGTAAAAGAAGGTGTCGTAACAAAAGTTGAGAAAGAGATGCTTAGATGATTTGAGCATCACAGGCGTGACGATATATGTGTATGTAAATATATTTTCACTTATTCTGATTCAAACATTTAGATAATTGATAACAACTTCTTTTTGGACAAATGCCAAATTTTAATGAACAATTTGTATGTTTCGTTCAATAATATTTTGAATGCAAGCATTTTGTTCGATTATTGACTCCTTCAGAATTTAAATTATTGTTAACAAAAGAGATAGGGATATTTTTTATGGGATAGGAAGGCAAATGAGCAGGTGTGTCACCTGATGGACACCAATCAACTCCGCTCATAGACATCCGCAGTACCATAGCCAGTGCAGAAGCGTTGCCGGTCTTTAAGGAAAGTGACATTATGGAAGAGTCTCCGGAACTCAATCGCTCATCGGACGAAGCACCGTAACTAAGCTACCACTCAGACGCCGGTTTTCTGCGGGAGTGTGGTACTTTCCCGGACGAGCCGGCCCATTCATGCTACAGACAAATAATATGCCATTCTTGACAAAGTATTCGTCTGCAGCGTGGCCTATACCACTAATAAATAATGTGCATAAAAAATTATAATAAAATCACAAAAATTAATGGAATTAGTATTTACTAGGCAATATTGCATAATTGGTTGTTAAAAAACAGGTTTTATACATTGGGTGATTTTTTTTTGAAGTGGTCAATTTAATAATTATAATATGTATGTTTATGTAAAGTTTTAACAGTATTTTAATAAGTAATTAAATTATAATAATTTTTACCTGCCTTTCTTATCTTGACTAAATTGGGGAACGCTATGTGTTAATTAAAAATCTTATAAATAACCCAATCTACTGCATTTGTTTATATATTTCTCTCAATAACAATATTTTTACTATAAAAATAAACATTACAAAAATAATATTATTATAAGGGTTATTAATCCTGCATAGCGGGGTAAACCAAACCAACGAAGGAGGCCACAGAGCTTCATTCGCTACGATCCCGGCACACCCTTTTCGCCTCCTCCACACTCATCCATCCTTTCATCCATTCTTCCTCTCACGTTCATCACAGCGAAACGGCTCTGCATTAGTCGCTTCTCGACCTCGTGGGAATCAGGACGTGGCGGGTGGCGAACCACGCCGCCGTCATTATTGTTATGTCCAAATTATTATTATTATTATCAAATTGTTACGCAACTGCCTGACTATAAAGCTTCTGGATGGCATTATCAGAACGCGATGACACCATGGCATGCGGCTTCGTTTCCAATAACCTGGGACAGCTCAACAGACATTAATTACAAAATTCCCATCACTCTCGTTCAATCACTAAACTATCTCACATGTATTAGAGTTTATTTATCTTTTTATAATATTTTTTAATAAATTAAAAAAAAATGGAACTAATACTGCGGCCGTTCATAATTAAATAGAAATATAATGAATGTTTGATTGATTGCTAGGTGCCATGATAGCGATCTGCGATGTAAAAGAGTATCGCTCTGCAGTTTGCGGGCGTGGGTCTAGGTCTGTGCCGGCTCCAGCGCACGCTCTGTTCGACACTTTACACGCCCTCTGCAATCTGCTGCTAGTGAAACCAGAGAACTTGCACCAAGTTTGTGAGGGGGAGACCCTAGTGAGTATGGCTCTTCTATTTATAATAGTTACTGGTTCATATGAGGCTCAAGCAATGAAAAGGGATCCTCATATATGAGTCGCTCAGCGGAAGAGTGGCCCAAGCCCAAACTGAAGTTAAAGGGCCTATAAAATAATAGGTTAAGTATGATAATAAATATCATATAATTTTCCTACGAAAGTAATCATAAATTTGAAATGGAACACGAACATTCATCAACACCATTTATCAAATACTACCGAAACTAAGTTTTAGGCCATTATAGTTTTAAAGATCTATAGTTCTAGTATACAAAATCTACTTAACTCTGTTTCTGTAAATTTGTGGATTAGGCCACTCTTCCGCTAAGCGACTCATATAGTGTCAGTATGTTTCTCTAGCTCTTAGGTTCCCAACAGGGGCGGTACCGCCCCCTAGTGGAGCTTTTTATGGGTGCGGTAGCGGATCAAAAGGCAAATGGGGGCGTAATGAAATACCTCTCTTTTCATGAAAAAACATTTTTGTGTAGCCGTCTAAAATCTTTATCTTATCAAAGGTAGTCCATAAAAAGTTGGGAACGTATGCTCTAGCTGAAATATTTTATTATTACAATTTTGGGTACAAATATAAGTAGAATAGATGAGTATATCAACATTTTTAATGTGGTACAAACACGCTGCGGGCGGTCGTGGTAGAAGAACTAAGAGAAGTGCAAATGCGTCGCCTACCATAGGATAAGGATGACAAAAACAAGCCTACAAATTGTTTAAAGGCCGACAACGCTTCTGCAATAGCTATGGTACTGCGGACGACTATGGGCGGCGTTGATTGCTTTCCCCAGATGACAAGCCTGCTCGTTTGCCTTCCTTTTCCTAAAAAAGAATAATGGGAAAAGAAGAAGGATTTAATGGGAAGAGAAGAAGGAAGTAATAGAAGCGGAAAGAAATCTTCGGATCGTTAATAAATTAATTCGTTGGTGCAACCAATGCTCTACCACCACTAAACGTTGAAAAAATCTCTGCTATAGATAAAGCTGTTTGTGATTGAGCTCTTGCCGTCTATTGTCGTCTTACCGGCTATTATTAACACGAAGAAATGTTATACATACATAAATATTATTTCTCCGTGTTAATAATAGCCATAATATAATTAAGCCATAATTAGCATAATATAATACTAATATTATGTATTTGTTTAACAGGCCGAACTGGACCAATCAATTCTCCACAATTTCATACAGCTACGCTCGGACTACAAGAGTCATAAGTTATCCAGTTTACTCAAAGGATTGTCGTAATACATATTTGACGAGAAATCTTATTTATATCTTTACCCTACATTGTTGCTTTGTATGTAAATAGAATTAATTTATAATAAATATTTAACCAAATTTGATTTTTATTGCATTATTACTATATATCAAAAATTATACTAAATGAAATTTAAAATAATATTTCATATTACTCGAAAATATATACGAAATCAATTTTCAATAACAAGTTCTTTAGTATTTGTAGTTCATCAAAATGGTATTTTATTATTCATACTTAATTTTATGTGCTAGTCATTCTTTAGTTTTGTAGCTCAAAAATATAATTTTCTGTTACTGTTGGCATACAAATCTACCTGACTATATATTCAACGCGTTGATTAACTTGTTATTAAATTACAATAAATATAAGGCTCAGTGGCGGGAAATTCCGCCCGCGGAGTTAATCGTCGCGGATTCGATTTCGCATCGGAATAAATATATGAATGGATTACAAATATTTATTCCGAGTCTGGAAACCCGCATTGGACAAGCGTGGTGGGTTAACGCCTATGCTAAGCAGTGAGACATATATGGGCTGTTAAAAAAAACAAGGCTAAAATTAAGATCTAAGGCTTCTTGAACCAGGCTGGCTAAGTAACAAACACGATGGTTTATAATAGCAATGGAACGACATTCAATAGATATCATGGCAATTAATGAGACGTGGCTGAGGAAGGGTAAAGAGGACCGTACACCTATCGTCCCAAGCTACCTACCATTTGTGACATATACCTCGAATAGACAAGGCCCGGGTCCGTGGATGTCCGGAGGTGTAGAATTATATATTAAAAAGGAGTAACTGGTAAGATCTTAAATCACCTAGACAATACCATTGTTGAGCAAATGCGGTTAAATGTCACCACTTGTTCCCAAAGGTTGGTTACTGGCACTGCATATAGACGCCCCCTGGTTAAGTGTTGATTTTTTTATTGATGCAGTAATCGAATCGATTAGTTTATCTTCCTGGATTAATCACATTGTACTATTAGGAGATTTTACAATAAACTTATTGAATACAGAATGTAAACAGGAAAAATACTGTAAACTTTATAAAATTGGTTAATACCAGCAAGAAAATTTTAAAATATAGGAATATATATTAAATTTTAAAAAGTATTGACGATAAAATTGAAACGTAAATTAGTATTTGAATGCCTGTGGCAGACCATTGCTATCCATAGCCCTCCCTCTGAGTGCGCCATCTAGCCTAATTTACGGCAAAATTTCAAGGACCCGCCGTGCGCAGTTCGTTGCTCATTCGATTCATGTATACCTTAGCCAAATGGCAAAAAAAATAATTTAAACAAACGTCAGGGTCATCACAATTCACACACTACAAATCTTTAATTATCTACTATAACATTACACATTACATAGTAAATATAACAATTAATAAATAAAAGTAACAATTATTATTACAGCTCACTGCACACGAATTACTTACACAACTGTGATAATATAAAAATGTTGTACAATATATAACAATTTAGAACAATTAATTCAAAACAGGGATGATAGATTGGGATATTTTTAAATCAAATACAGATGTAAATAATATGATATACATGTTTAATATTATCATCATATTTTTTTATTTGCTTGCGCCCTCGTATAAAAAAATCAATTAACAGTTCAGTTATGAAGATTTTCACAAGGTCTAAAATCAAATGCATTGGATACTGATGGGATTTCATTGCTTATGCTTCTCATGACACTTCTTTATAAATTAAGAGCTTTCACAAGTATTATTAACATCGTATACTTTCCCGGATGTGTGGCAAAATGTTTTGGTAAAACCAATTCCTAAAAAGAAAACTCGCAAGAGTTAATAAATTTAAGACCAGTCGGTATACCCCCCTGTATGTCAATGAAAAAGTAATAAGCATGCAATTGACTAAATATCTAGAAAAAAAATCAGATTGTGCCATCAACGCAGCCAGGATTCAGAAAGCGCAGAAGCACTGTCACTACATTAATGAATATAGTTGATGACACTTTGAGGACATAGGAGAGGGAACAATTTTGATTCTGCTCTGATTACTCCCGGGCCTTTGATTCAATAAATATTCCACTGCTGCTATCTCAAATGTCTTACTACGGTTTTAGTTTACAAGCTATTAAATGGTTCGAAAGCTACTTTAGGAATCGTACCCATATAGTAGAGCTACAGCTCGAAGATGACAAACGAAGAGAACACTTGCGTCGCCCACTTGTTCTGTACAAAGGGGGCCTCTAATTTTCTTATTATATTGCGCTGATTCGGAAAAAAATGTAATGTTCTACAAGTAAGAACCATATTTATGCGAACGATATTCAAATATACATCTAATGTAAGCAAAATAATATCGATGCAGCCATGAATAACTTAAATATCGATTCAAAGCGCATCACATTATAATCAATGTCATACTTTAGAATTTAACCCAGCAAAATCTAAATTGATAATCCCAGGGACAAAAAAAGTACACAAAATTGAATTATAATTGTAGGCGAAGAACAAATTGAACGGATACGTATTGCGCGTAATTTGGGTGTTCTCGATGTAAATATTATTATAGATTCGAATAACATATAGGTTTAGTGCGTAACTGCTTCTATCGACTTAAAGTCCTGTATTGAAATCGAGATAATCTCAACACACCTCTCCGTATAACAGTCTACGACTCCTTACTTAGTATTATCGAAATTTTACTACAGGAACACTGTATGCGGACCCCATCTATTAGCTCGAACAGAAAATCGTATACAGCGCGTACAAAATGCTATCGCTAAATTTTATTATAAACTTCAAGTGATACAAAATCGCTTCATTCGTCGAGCCACCGGTGCTCAGTGGTTCCAGCGCAATATCGACCTCCACTGCGACCTTAACTTGCCGAGCGTCAAACAACACTTTAAAACACTCTCTAAGAAACATTTTGAGAGATCCGAATCCCATCCGAATCCTCTGGTGGTACAATCGGTAAATTATTCACCCGATTTAAACGCGCGCCCGAAAAGACGACGCCCGCGTAACGTGTTACACGATCCGGACGACGAAACAGCGTCGTTCGGATCCACTCACGACACCAACACTCACACGCACCCCGGCTCTAGCCGAGCACGTAGAGTAGGGAACACTTCTACACCGGCCGCTTACACGAGATTCTCTCACGTACCCGGTCGGTTCTCACCCCTAGACCTTAGGGTCTATGGGACTAATAGGGACTATAGTCACTAAAGTTCAATCCTCCCCTACATGTTTAACGTAGAATCATGACGAGTTTAAAAACAGCACACACACATATGTGTACCTCCGACACGGCGTCAGGCCGATGGAGTCTGCGATTTGCGCAGATTCCCAATTATATTTTACTTGCCTAGCCAATAGGCTACCAGCATTAACATCTTCGAATTCGATTCCAATAAATTTTATTTTAATATAGCTGCACGGGAATATATTACGCCTTACATCTATAAAGCTAATATAATAAAAATTAGATACCGCAGTTAGCTTCATTGCCCTTCTAGTTAGTAAGATTCATTATGAATCTTTATCATATTTATATAATATTAAAAATTACTTACTAAAATTAAATACACCGCAACTGTGTGTCGGAACAACTAGCTACCACCTTTTCGTAACTTGCATACATAATATAAATATGTTTAAAAAATACAAAAAACTAGTTTTAAGTATGCGTTTCATTTATTTCTATAATTTTGCTATCTTAAATATTGTTTTTAGTTTATTCGAAAAAAGGCTTTTATATATTATATTTAAATAGGAAAAAACAATTATTAAATATATTGTCAAAAAACTATAATCAAAGTATAAATATTATTCGAAAAGCTCTGATTGGAGTCCCGAATTTGGATGTCTTTCAACGTTTTCTAACTGCGCGTTTGAAACTGCCACAAAAAGCAATTATTCCATATAACACATTAGCGGTTTGTTCTTCACGGCGAGTTTTAGAGCTCAGGGACGATGTTTATTTATTATGGAAATTATAAATGAACTTGATCCCTGTCTATGATGTGTCCTTGAATAAAACCTAAAATGAAAAAGATTGCTGATCTTAATTATATCTCGATATAAATACGATTTTTTTATTACTATTATCATTTAAAGAAGAAAACACAAAATAACTCAGGTCCACCTAACATCCAGAAACCAGGTAGGTTTAAGGTGATTCTAGCGCATAACGGTTCATTTCAATAACATCAAAAAAAAAAAACAATAATATTAAATACAGGTACAATAAAATACAATACACGAATACAATATATAAAATATCGATACTAGAATCAGGCAGGCACACTATCCACACAACAGAGTCCGATAAAAGCATCTAATATCAAATGTCATTTGATATTAGATGCTTTTATTAGTTGCTTAAAAATGATTCATTACATTGATTAGATAATCAATGTAATGAATCAATTTTAAGCAACTAATATAACTTTGTTTACAAAAATACGTAAATCCTTTGATCTATTTTTCGAAATAATGACTGCGTGTTGCTAAATTTAACGATTTTGAATCAGTTACCGTGTAGATCTCATTTGAAAATATGTGAAATCATATTGTAGATTGAATTTCGCTCGGTATGCAAACGACTGCACTTTATATCGCCTGTAGCAGATCTTCAAACCGTATCATATTGTATAACGCTCGCGAAGTGCCTTATCAGTGGTATACGACATGGGTACACTACGTCCATTCATAAGCCCTCCCCACCAACGACTCTATTTGAATGAACACAGCTGTGTGCGTTCGTTTCGTCGCGAGCGCACCTACGACCGCACTCAACTTCACGCAGTGTCATTTCAGCCGGCTTGTAGGGTGTACGCCTTCGTCAGCGCCAACTTACCGCGTTCAAAACAGTGTTATGCCCACTCGTTCAGTGTGACCTGTTCACATATTAAAACTGTGCTGTGTTTATTTCGCTAATCTGGATAATATAGTTAAAATTGAAAGGTAAGCTTACCCGCTGAAATGTTTATTTTCATTCAGTCCCGACGCCTACGCGCGGAGCTGTGTCGCGATTTGTGAGCGACGAATTTACATAAGTTCATTCATTGAATGTTAGGGCTTTATCGTGCGTGTGATATGAATGGGCTATTAGGGCTCAAGGTACTGAGTCTGAAGAACAACACTGAGGTTGATTCACTAAAATTATGTTACTAATCAGAGTTCGTAATCTTTGCGATCAACGCATAAGCGTACAGTCAGTCGGCCGGTACGTTATCTAGGTGAACCCGGTCTCCCCACCGTTTCAAGTGGTGTTTTTATCCCGGCGCTACCTGAGTCGAGCGATCGGCTCGCCGCAAGTCGATCTTACTAATAGCATCGCGTTTGTAAAGAACCAAACCAGACCACATCTTTGTAATATAACTTCGAGTAGATATCTGTCTAAAGCTAAGCGGTTATGCACCACACCCAACGATTGAAAATCACATTTTGTGATTATAAGTTTTAATGTGGGCCTCCGTAAATGGGAAATTGGCGAAAAACAATGATAAATCAAAAAGTTTACGTCGTGTTTACTCTTCCATGCGACAACATAATCCGTTGATTTTGAACAGCACAATACTGGGAATATTTGCGAATTTTGAATTGAACAACAAATTGAGTTAAGAAAATCCAAACAGTTCGTAAATAGATAATTATTTTGGAATCTGCTTCAACAGCCGACTGTGGATTCGATTCCGTGTAGAAACTAAATAGCTCTATGCTTATTGTGTATAAGGATTCTTTATACATTAAATGCAACAGATTTGAATTAATGTGATTCGCATGTTTTTTATACCATTAGCTTCACACGAAATTTGGGGCCGTAGGTTTTTTCCACAGCATGATATGTCATATATGAATATGTCCCACTGCTGGGCATATGCCTCCCCATTTCTGAAAAACCGTGTTTTCGCGTTTGCGGGTGACATTACAGCGGATTACCATTTACAGGATAACCAGACTCGGAATATATATCTGTAAACCATATACATAATTATACCGATGCGGGGATTGAACCCTTGACCATTGATTCCGTAGCCGGCAACCCGCCACTGAGCCAATAAGTATAGCATTCGCCTATTTATTACTACATTACTGAAGTGTAAAAAAAGAATATAAAAGTACGCATATTATAATATTACAGGGTATAAAGTGAAATTATGAAATATTTAATTTATTTATATTATTAAGAAACAATACTAACCGTTAATTTTCCTGCATGCGGTGTCTTAATAAGTTAAGCGCTAGTAGCCATTTAACAAAAAAGGTGGTCAATAATTTAAGAACACATTGTTTCAAATATTTCATAAAACATTACTATGTGTTAAGAGTTAAGCACAGAATTTAATTTAATCCAAGAACAAAGATGTTTTAAAAACGTTATTCTGTCTTTTCAATGAGTCCATTGGTATACCTAGCTATGTAAGTGCCTTTACCCCTTTAGCATATAATCTGTAAACGTCTTTATACATGACTTAACCCTTCTTTGCATAATGGTGGAAATTTCCATCATAACACTGAATGCCCAAAAATTATATAAAAGAACAAGTTCACTTTAAGTTGATCGTGTCTGGATACCTTTTTAATGTCCATTGCATAAAAAAAACATAGCTGTCAAAAATAAGCAAGTGTCACTATCAGTAAAACGAGCTTGAAGTTATCATTCCGCTATTTGTTGTAATTGCAATAAACGTATAATTTTGTTTTATTATATTTTACAATTTCTTGTAGTAAAAATAATAATTGTTTAGTTAATTATCATAAAGAATACAATATATCTAATGATATCCTCTTTTATTTTGTATTTAGTACTAAGCCAATGATCTTACTTTGCATCATAATGGAAATTTCTATCATATTGTTTTTTACTAAATTTATACTATAAATATATACTAAGATTTTTTTAACCATTTTTCCTTTAATTTTGAACATGAATTATGTCACCTTGATTTATTTCACCAATAAAGAAAAAATCATGCAAAGAAGGGTTAAACTCTTAAGAAATATAATGTAACAAAATATAACAAAAAAAACTTGACGGCAATATCTAGTTACTATTCTATTCAAAAACATCACACAACTAGTAGACAGCATGTGTTAAACTTATTATGAGTAATCATTATATTATCTGCAAAATGTGTGTAGATCATAATTCTCAGAATGACTTATCTAATAGCGCATAAACTTATTACATCGTTATAACGGTTGTATTGTCTCTAAAATTGATTGTTGTCCAAATTTTTATGCAGTTTTTGGTGCTACTAAGACTTAGTACTCGTGCTAGCCAAGTGGATAGGTGACTATAGATATATATATGACCTCTTTCACAAAAGACAAGCAGGCTGATTAATATGTATCACCTGTATATATACAGGTTGAGTAATCATCGCTGTATATGGATCATCGCAGTAACGAAGACACTGCACATGGCTTGATTGTCTTCGCGAAAGATGTAGGAGGAGGCTAGGAGGAATGGAAGTCAAGGCAGGAAAGGGATTGTCGTTCGACCCTCAGAAAAACAATCATTCACTTTCTTAATTATATTACAAATAGGTTGGGAAATAGTTCAGATTATAGATGCATACAATAATCATACGCAATTTAATCAAAATCAGTTTTTAACATTAATAGATTGAATAACAGTAATATGAGGAAATAAAATCAGTTTTGCTATTACGAAAAAATTAAAAATATTTATCGCAAAACCAATTTTCCCTGTAACACTGTCTGCATTTATATTTTAAAGAGTTTTTTTCATTATAATTTTGTGAAAATCTCGTAACCTAACATTTAATAGCGTAAAGTTGTCTAAGCCATTTCTCAGAACATTTTCCTTCTAATGGAATTCCTGTATAAGAGTTAGACTCTTTAGGATTAGTCTTTACAATCAGACGTAAAGACAAACAAAACTACACTCATTGCTCTACAATAAGATACGCAGTCATTTGTGCCTTTGACACATCTATGACAAGTACACCCAGATTTAATATTTGTTGAGCATACAAATATATATTCCAACACAGGATTCGAAGGCATACTCCTTGATTAAGAAAAAAAACCTTTCACCATTGAGCTATTTAAGTCATTATGAGCTTATTAGTATATTTGAGTGTAAATAAGCATGTGAGCTTAGAAAAAGGCAATTATATCGACATAATAGGCAGACACTCAAATTTAATTCACACGAACTGATACGCTATCAACTTGAAGCCATTTATGCATACATTATAATACCAGTTTAAATGCTTTTAGTTAGTAGTTCGCTAGTGGGTGTGGAATGCGTGCGTGGAGTATCTGTCTTCCAGCTGGCGTAGTATAAACACTATATTTTATGTTTAAACATTGTGTTTCCAGTATGCTGAAAAGAGGATTGATTATTCACTAATTTACTACTCGGTTTGAAACAAACTAGAATTTTAAGATTCTTGTGTTATCATAAAATGTATTTTTACATCTTACGTCGTACCTCTCGTATTTTAAAGTATTAACCATTATATAATCGTTTATTATAAAGTCGTCTTCCCTCATCTCATAATTTTTGCTGATCGCCTCGTGCAGATCATCCAGCTAGTGAGGGGTCATCCCACAACGGTTGTCAGGTCTCCGACGAACATTACCAGCCTATTGTTTTTAGTTTCATTTTAAAAATCATCATAAAAACTTCACAGCACTCTTAGGTACATCATCTCAGATATTGCATCAGTTCGGAAGTACCAAAAGTGTGGCCACAAACACCTAGTGCACGAAAAAGAATTCATGACAAAAGATCGTGCCGCATTATCATATATCCATCTGTCATGAATCGTAGGTATCATGTTATAGGTTGTGTGGATCTAATTTTTCTTAGTGACGCTCCTTGCTATAATGGAACTCAGAGGCAGAAATTATTGCGAATAACTACTCGAAGCAGTGAATAACTAACTACACGTGAAAAATACGGTGAAAAATTTAAAAAGAAAAAAAACATTTTTTGTACAAACAAATAATAAATACAAAAAAGTGCGCTTAAATTATACCAGTACGTATAAGAGAAAATGTAAACTTATAAAGAAACAAAAAATATTACTATATACCGGAATACACAACACAGGGAATCCTAGTGTGGGATCTAGTGTCCTGTAACATATGTAAACATTTTAAAAATAAAGATATTATTATTGTCTATGGTAAATTGAAGATTGTGTAATTACTAATATGTACATTATTATGTTGTTAAAATATAACTTATTATATTGTTAATATGTTCTTAAAAACAATCAAAGCGTGGTGCGACATTTACATATAGCTTTTAACTCATTTTGAGGAGTGAGATATTATACTGAAAAATAGTATATTAAAACGATATTAAAATGATACCATGGAGGAATTGTTCGTAATAAATTCTGCTGTTGAATTCCACCAACGCATAACTCACCACAAAAATAAATTTCATCCCTACAAGCTGGATGAGTGGCGATCCAGAACGGTGTGTTTCATTGGTCTTACAATATTTTATTTATAATGAAAACCTACCAGCACCTCTACAATTACAAAGTTATATTGAATCAGGCCGTATCGCGGCAGATAACGAAAGATAGTAGAATATGAATCTGAGATAATAAAAACTGAATCATTAACAGCGACCCGTGTCGTCAGGAAACAAATATATTATATATAATTTTTATTTATTAAATAACGTCTGTAACCTCGCAGGTGTATTAAAATTTTTCAAAGTTCATTGCCACTGTATTTACTCTTTATACATTTCTTACAGGAACACACAAAAACTTAACTCGTATTGTCCATAAGCATCGCAACTAGTACGGCAGCTTACATTTCTACACGTATGATCGCAACAATCTCGCAGTGGTTATTGGAAGTGAGAACACTGCGTGTGAAACTAACCTATCACATATGTTATTAAAATGATTTCAGGAAAAATCACTGCATTTGTATGTTATATTTTATAAATGCTGACTCCTGTTGGAGGTAGGCAATCATTAAAGTTAATTGAATTTTAGCCACTACAACTCGGTACAGAATCCAAGTAGTACTCACATTATATCTAGTATTAAAAAAGTTCTTTTTAAAAAGGGGATATTTTTTTTAAAAACGATTGTTCGGTATTTTTAATCTAGACTAGATTGTGAACAAAAATTATTTCTGTATTTTTTTTAATAAAATAAAAGAGCAATATTGGTTATTTTTCATTAGAATGAAGGCAGACCTCGTGATAAGTAACCACCGTCCTCTATCATCATTTGCAAATGAGTTTCCTAGTTCCAGGAAATATGTTAAATAAAAAGAAAGTAAAAAGGAGGTAATTTGATAATGGGAGAAGAGAGGAATTTGTCTTCTTTATTATTATATATATATATATATATATATATATATATATATAGTCTCTATATTATTAGCTTTTCTTTTACCGTTTAGCAGCAATTCAAAATCTATACTATTCACAAATACACACCAATAGGGTATATTTATTAATCTCATCGCGTAATTTATATGTTTATCTGAGTATCTTGTCATCCTGACGCGTGACAAAAGTTCATATCATAATATTTTTACAGAAAAATCACTAACGCTCCGCAATGCGCCATTATCACTTTATCAAGCTCTAACATACCTTATCTGCGAATTCGAAGGTTACGAGCGTGTTCAACTTCATGATTAAAATTCAATTTTCACACAGCTATTGTGAAACTACTCGTGAAAAACGCTTGAACTTGGTACTACTTTCATGTACTCTTCTTCTAAGAGTGCCTCTCCGAATAGAGAAGGTTGGCAGCCAAATCAACATCTTTCGCGAGGTGCAGCAATTCTGGAGCACTGGCTATCCCGGTTCACTCCCTGATATTATGTAGCCAAGACTTTCTTTGTCGATCAACTTGTCTTTTGCCCGCGACTTTCCCCATTATGATCAATTGCAACAACTTGTACCTTTGACGGTTTGCAAAAGTGTGCGTTTTTGCTTGACTTGTCGGAGAATCTCGTCATTGGCCACTCTTTGAGTCTAGCTAATAGAGAGCATCTATCTTTATGCCCAAATTTCGAACGCTTCTATACGTTTCTGAGGTCTTCTTTAAGCGTTCCTCACATCCGCATAGAAGAACGGGCCAAATGTAACAGTGGAGCATTCTAATGCGCAAGGAAAGTTTGAGGCAGCGATTACAAAGGACACCTTTCATCTTGTTGAAGTAGCTACAACACCTTCCATGTATTAGCTTATCTAATTCATTGTTTATTATTAATGTAAGGTAGTAGATGACGGTCTAATTGGCTCAGTGACGAAGATATCGCTCTCTGAGAAAATTGCGGTGGGTTCGATTCCCGCTTCGGGATAAATATATGTATTGTCGCATATACTACGTCTGGATATCCCTTGGACAAGCGTAACAGGTTCAAAATCTATTACTCTAGAAATGAGGAGGCCCGTGCTCAGCAGAGGCACATATATAGTCTGTAGAAAAGCACTCATCACAAATATTATAGTATTCACAACAGTAGGTACAAATAACTTCAGAACTATGTGATACACTAAGAAATCCCAAAAATATCTACAGCCCTTAAGATACACTGTCTTCGGGATGGAGTAGATGTATACAAATTATCTTAGAACAAGCAAGTAAGAGCAAATAAAGATGATAAAGGTTGCGGATTATCTGATGGTAAATAAACATCGCCGCTCATAGACATTTTAGTGCCATCGGTTATGCGTTGCCGCCCTTTTGTGAAAACTATGGACAATTTGTACACCTGTCTCTTGAATATATCATCTTGGTCGGGAACACCGCAGATAATAGAATCTAGTAGGTACTATAGTACGTACTTCAGTTATAACTGAAGTACGTTGCTGTTATTAAAAAAAACATAGTGATCTTATGATAAAACTATTCTTTAGATACTTTTAAATTGATTGATGATTTTCTTCATTCCGATTTAATTATAGCGACATCTCTTGAGAGATCGCGGTGGCATCAATTGCGCAAAATATTTATATGTAATATACATTAGAATGCATCCAGTAAAGGCATTATCTCTTCCAAATCCTCTATAAAAAGGGTATTTAGCCATGAATTAATCAAACTCAGGATATATTTGACGACGACCTATATGACGCAACGGCGTCCGTGGGTTCGATTACCGCATCAGGATGATTATTTATATTGGTACACACCTACAGGTATTTATTCTGAGCCTGGCTGTTTATCCTTCTCATTTGTATACTGTAGTTAATTCTAGTGTCAAGCTATGAGTGAAAAGTATTTAAAAAAATTAGTCAAGTAAAATTTTTGAGTAAAGTTTATATTTAATATCATAGATATGGCTCGATTTACTAGGAAGCTCTTAACTTAAAGGCATCTAACCTATCCTACGCTAGTATTTTTGATGTGAATATTTATAAAGATAAATATTTAGGCTAAAAAAATACTTTCAGAAACACATTTATTTATTTCAAATTAGGCAACGATTTGCATTATATTCAAAAATATCAACGTTTTAATCGCTAAGAACGCAAGTCTACGTGATTTCTGAACAGCCGGTAGTTTTTTCTATAAGTGTACAAGTGTGTGTAGTGTAGAAACATCATCTGCACAATACAGTTGTATGCGTGTGGGGTGCAGTGCAATACACCTTGCACGCAACGGGACCCGAGCAGGTAGAAAAGTCACTCGCTGACATGATTTGGGACGGATCTCGCTGGCGAATATGGTTTTTGAATACACATCGCCATAAAAGAGAGAGAACTGGAATGAAGACAGCCGTACAGTTGTTTCCCAGAAACATTAACGCGATTCGCTGTATTTATAAATACAATTCTAATAATTCTTTATACTATATAGACTGTGCTACATATATAATTCTGTCTCGTGCGTTTCGACATCAATTGACGATAGGCAGTTATAATAAGGTGACAGGAGAAACGTTTTATTTGCTAGTTAAAATAAATTTACAACTGTTTTAAATGTCACTGAGTTCCAGTTTTACGGCGCGAAAGGTTTGTTTATTCCAAGCGTATATTAGATTTGAAAACATTACTAGTCTACTTAAACACTACTACATTTTTATGCAGCATTATTATTTTAAAGAAAAGAGCCTTTTTAAAACAAGAGTTGTTGAAGATATTTTATATTAAAAATTAATTTCAACGATTTTATAGTTCTTTACGTAACAAAAGAAATCACAGTGGGTCGCATTCGCTCAGGTATGACGCGGTTTATAAATAAATATCTAAGTTGTGCTCTCATCAAGTATGCCGATCGTCACGTATCGTTCCATACAGAGCTGGCACAGAAACAATTCAGTCCAAGTACTAAATATAGTACAAAATAAAACAACTGTCGCTTGCCCTTCATCCAGAGCACTTATATTTCGCTAATTTTGTACTCAATGTCGATGAAAGTAATGTCCATTTTTATTTAACGCGCGTGGGCAGTGTAATTGGTCGACGCTGTCGCCTGCGCGGGCGCACCAGAATTTTTAATTATGAATTAATTAGTAACGTCCAACAACAAACTTGCCTAATCGACGGATTAGCTTAATAAATAGTTACGATAAATGGTTGTTAAGTTGCTTTGTTTCGCTCTAGGGGAATACAATCAAATGAACAGAATCTAACATATTATAAAAATAGTAACAAATAATCGTAGAACGCTTTACACTCAGCCGTATACTAGGATTCTCAGTGACGTGAGTGCCATTTTAAACACACAAATGTGGACAGTGTGAATTTTTACTTAGCTAAGATCTGCGAAAAACAAACAAAAATAGAAAAATAATAATGTGCGTTTTTTACTGCAAGAAGTGGATTTACGGGTAACTTAAATTAAATCTTATCGAAAAAATTATAATTATGCAAGAATCAGTTCAAAAAAAACCCCTTTGCCACTGTTCCATTTGGATGGTCAAATTATATAATTTTTTTTCGCTCTTTATTTCCAAACAGAAAAATTGTTTTGAAAGAATAAAAAATAATAAGCTAAAAAGAATAAAAGATAATAAGATAAAAAAAATTAAAATAGAATATGACAAAAAATTATACTAAAAAGGTGCATCTAAAATAATAACTTTCATATTCCGTGAAGATTTTATTTAATTTTTGAGTTTACTAAATGTATATCATGGATATTAACGCAAAAAAAGCGAGAACGCTGTAAATAACACAAATGTAAAAAAATAAATGATTGCATATTCGGTCAAAAAAAATTGACAAATGGTCTCAGCTCTACGACCAATAGCAAATTTTGTACAGCGTTGAAACTGACTGTTTTTGAGTGATCAGATAAGTTTTTTTTGGCTCTGGTAGTCATTTTTATATTGCGGTTTACATCATTTTCACTTTTTTGAGTCGATATCAAACAAAAGAGCTTTAGGGATAACCAAAATATATTTTTGTGAAAGACATGATGTGTAACTGGTATTTAAAGAGGTGACCTTAACACGGTGTTTTAGTGAAAATAAACAAGCGGTGCAATAATAAATGGAGATAACCTACGCATAAGTACTACTAGGCAACGCGCCGCCCGCGCGCGGCTGTGTCGAGTTCACCGACTCTGATAAAATATTAAATATATCTTCATTCAACTGTTAGGCTCGTTAACATACTGTTTTGTTCATAACACAACTATTAATATATTTTTCAATATTCACTTCAAAAGATCTTTTTTATGAGATAGAGAGGTAAACGAGCGGGCGTGTTACCTGATGGAAAGCAATCAACGTCGCCCATAGACATCCGCAACCCTAGAAGTATCACAGTTGCGTTGTCGGCGTTTAAGATATGAGTAGGCTTATTATTTATAATGTATTTATTACGATAAGACATGCGTTGCAATACCTCATAAAGAAAAAAGTGCTTAAGAATATTTTTACGCCACCAATTGTTAGGCATACATAGAACAACTAGCCAAAGTTTCATCACAATCGAATGAACGCTATAGGAACGCATATAGAACAAACCAACAAAAAACATTCTTATTTATATAAATAATGTACACAATACTTATTTCTATTTTAGTGTTTAGGACTAAATTTTAATTTCAACAAATATACTTTTTAAATTTTGAAATTGTTTTAGAATCGAAAACTTGAGAGAAATCGAAAACTATGGGTTTCTATCAGTATATGTGGGTGTCGGTCGTAGTACAGGCCAAGGTTCGTTAATCTGTCGCGATCGAGGTGTCAGACGAATATTGAAGAGTAGGCCGCGCTCACAATGGACAAGGGAACGATAACACCCATGTTATGGCATTCTTCTCACGAATATACAAATACCAGTGCTAATATTGCTTTGTAAGTAAGGCTAAAGATAAGTTTGTTTTAAAGAGGACGAAAAATTTACAAATCTTTGCAGAGTATCTAATTTTTCCATCTTTGTTTTATATTTTAGATAATTTTGGACGAAGAAGCGTAGACAGTAGAATGTTTTACATTTACATACACAATTTATGCCAGCCTAAAAACTGTTTCAATTATAAAATGCCTAGGGGCAGAAAAGTTTACTAAAATCTGTATAAAACTTTTTTAAAAAATCACCAGTACTGTGCTTTAAACTAATTACTCAAATAATCTAGACTTTATTGGCGTGTAAAACCAAATTCAAAATAAAAATATATACTTTTGTTCGGCTTCATTAATAAATGCTGTGATACAAACGCCAAAGTTGACAATTTTAGATATTTATAGTTAATATAAATATAATTTAAAAAATGGCATTAGAAGATTTTTTTTTAATTTAAGAATTTAAAAACTGAAGTATAAAAAGTTATATGTATATTAAAATGTGCCTATATTTACCTATAGATTATTTGTAAGCTAAATTTTCATTCGTTAAAAAAAGAACCTCATTATAAAAGATTGTTTATTGGAATTATGATCATAATTCTGTTCTTTTAATCAAAACACCCTTTCAATAAAGATATCACGATCGGAGTTTTTCAAGCTGGATTTCACAGAATTGTATCCCTTCAACAGATCTTAAGATATTCGTATGAAAAGTCAAAGCACGCAATGCACTGAAGATTGTTTGATAAAGGAAGGCGCTAAAACGGCATTTCAATACAAATGTTTTGAAGCTACTGTCGAACTATTTTTTTTACCTTAATACAGTTGTCACTTTTTACATTAAATTTATATTAAAAGACACACATAAGCGCAAATAAATAAATAAAAATAATTTTCTACTCGTTCATCTCTGAATGTATTATCTCATTATATGTATTATGTCATCTACATATAATACATTGTTGTCTAAGAAGGTTAAATGAATTTCTATCTCTCCAACTAAAATGGAAGAAAATACATTTAACATATTAACAGTCCGTTTAATATCGATAAGCAATTGTTACACAACAAAAAAAAAATATACAATTCTGATCAGTTTTTGTACGTTTTTCTCGGACAAATTTCAAAATATTCTAGAATTTAATTATATAAGCCCATTGGATTTTAACTCATAACGAGTTACTCAGCAAGAAAAAAGAAATTGTTGAAAACATTTTGAAGTTTGTTTTTATTAGATTTAAAAATAGTTATAACCCTGAATTCAAGCAACTTGAACAATAAAATAGTTCATGTATTTTATTACAAAATAAAATATTGTATTTTATTTTGCTTTAACACGCTTAGATATCATCAAACAACTAGATTTACGCGCATTCTGTTGATTTAGATAGCTACTTACATTAAAGAAACACACAAGTGAAGCAAATGCATTGCCAGCTTGCAATGCGCTCCAAGTTTAATTTCTCACATTAGTCATAGAGTTATGAGCTTCGGGCGGGAGGGGGTGCGGGGCGGCTGCTAAATATAGAGCGGCTCCAACAGGTGGTCGACTGTTCCTCACCCTTCCACCCACAACTTCCACATATAGGGACTCATTTTATTAGCAGATGACAGTTTTGCTGTGATTTTGCCAACAGAAGAAAAATATAAAATTTGTAAGGATTGCATTTTTAGGACGTGGCTTCATTTCTACCATTAAACTATTAATGAGTACCATATTTTCCTAGCACTGGCACTGTGAACTTAGAATATTTAACAAGAATTCGACTAATGCACTCTTCCAGATTGAAATGATATTGCAATATTGATAAAAAAAAGACATAATGGGCTCTCGCAAACTACAACCCATACACATGAAAAGATACACGATACTTGTAATCAAATAAATTTTTAGTTTCAACCGAAATTTGAACCCAAAACCCTAGTCTTAAATTCCAAGAACCTACTCCAACGACTAGCCAAGCAATTGTTATATCTGTAATAAGTATATGTACTTATTGACCACTGAAACGATTTGTCAATCTTTGTAAATAAATCACTGTCTTAATAATGTTTATTTTAAGAACATATATATATATATATATATATATATATATATATATATATATATATATATATATATATATATATATATATATATATAAATGATTGCGTGGGTTATAGAACGTGCCTAGATCTGTTGTTTCTTTTCATTTTGTATTTGTGCATAGAGAATAAATTATTTTTTTAAAACTACGAGGCGAGCAAGCGTGTCACCTGATGGTAAATAATAACCGTTGCCCATAGACATCTGCAACATCAGAGGCGCTGGTGATACTGCATGCCTTTGAAGCGTAGATGAAGAGAAGTTTTTAATTTGCTTACAGCGTAGTTTTGCCATTCAATACTCACATAATATATGCATAATGTTAAAAAGACGATTGCTTTTTGCTGACATTGATTTTTTCAGACGTATAGTATAAGTAGTCATTTTCAGGTATATTTTTGTTTCTAGAGCCACCATAAATGTAGAAAACTCTCCAAATTTTATAATTGATAAGAAGTAATTGACGTATTGGACATAAAACTACCACACTTGTTCAGGGCGGATTGATTGGCTTCAGTACTTTTTCTATCATATGCACAGAATTTTTTTGAAAATAATTTTAGGATAACGAAATGCTAATAAAAAAAATTAAAACCATATATAACTACGAAATTACTTACCAAGCGATACATATACATCTTCAAACCTTTTGTAATGTTAAAAACAGAAAAATTTTCTAGTAATAATTATTGTTTTGGTAGTCATAGGATTTCCGTGTCCCTATTGATCTGCCATTATCTGGAACATTTCTAACGAGGAAACGGAAAAGGATGTTCCGCGTAACTCTTTATTTTTAAACTCACTCTCGCATCATATTCTATTTCAGTTATGAAAATAATCATATTTCAGATTTTCTCGAAGTGTTTACATGTTTTAATCGATTTCTATTAGAGTGAATAATTTATAGATAAACTTTGGTATCCTGCCACAAGAACTTCATTCAATTTTCTATTGATTTATCATATGTCTGGAACTGAATATATTTAATGAAATATTGTATAAATTTGTATTTTTTTTTTTTACAGAAACAAAGATTTTTTCTCTACACAAACATCTAATTTTATTAATGAGATATGTCTGTGTGACCCCGCCCACGTTTGCCTAGTGAGCAAGTGATAGCAATAATGTTTTATGTATAAAAACTTGTAAAATAAATGCCTTACACGATTTCACAAATGTAAATAAATATATCTAATAGCATTTGCGTTACAGGCAAACGTTTAATGTACAGTTATGGCATTTTATACATGTCGCTATTTGTACCTAATAACTATTCTGGATAAATTATTATATATTATGTTTCATATAAATTTACCTCATCTTTATATACATATATTATTAACTTTATAACTTGACATGATCTAGAAAAAACACATCATACTTCATTGACATGTTTAAATTCTGTTCATTAATGATAAAAACATTTTTACTAATATCTTGTTTTTTATGCATTTCTGGATTTTTATGCAAAATATTTATAATAATTTGTATTTATTCATTATCAATGTCACCAGAAAAATAGTGTATTTTACGCAAATTTCACGTTACATGTTTATATTTATTACCTGGCTTGAAATGTGTTGTTTAAATAATAGAAATGTGAAATGTTTAATAATTAAATATTTTTTTCTAATAAAGAATTTATAAAATCATTTTTCCTAATGTTGTGTCTTTTTCATTAATACACATCAACATCAAGTTTAGACAAAGCTTAGCCAAATTCAACTCAGGTCATGTTCGTTCCTAGAATAATTTATTTGCAAGTTTGTTTCACAATGAGTTGATTGTAACACAACTCTGTATCAAAATGGAATACTTAGCTGCCCTACGAGTTGAAACTGCTAACTTGGGTTACAGCAGAGTTACAATTCTCGGAAGCGACGCTCGCGTCTGGCAGCGGCCGCGTGTGAGTCGAATGCATTTGAATCGTGCAGCTGGTAAACACTTTTTACAAACATTATGATGAATTGCGCTCAAGCAAAACTATTGCATGTTCTATATAAAATATTAGCTGTAGTTTCACTATATCTATATTATTTTCACACACGTTATTTAGTTACGACAGTTAGACACATACGATTATTTAGTTCTTCATGTATATATATATATATATATATATATATATATATATATATATATATATATATATATATATATATATATATATATATATATATATATAGTTATTATCAAAACTCTGTTGTACGTTACTTCTAATTTTTAATAATTTAAAATCTCGAAGAAATACTTGCACTACAATTTACTAATTTTTCAATGTGTTTCCTTTATTTTAATTGGAGACTAAATATTATTGAATGAATTGTAATATCTAAACGCGTTAAATAAATTGATTTGTCGTTGGTCCCCAGTTTTAATTAAAAATCTGAAAATAAATCGGTGTGTAATCCAATCCAATCATCATTCACAATTTGCCACGCGCGATATCTTGGCTGATGTCTCTGGCGCGACCCTGAACACGCGTCTAAATTTAAACGGACTGCATCCCTTCTTTTATGCCCATAGACAATAACTGACGTTTTGTTTTGACTTTAATTACAGAGGGATCGAGCAATGACTTATTTATATGAGACAAAGATAAGGATAACGAATGGTTCCCCGATTAAATTATTACTAATAATTTAAATTAATATGAAGTTTGTATTTGTACGTTTATCTGATAAGATTTATCTTACCTTAAGAAGAAAACGAGCCAAGACATTGTTACAGTTTTGTTTATTCAAAATTATTTTTAATATTTATTTTTATCTATTTACAGTTTAGTGTTTTAATTAATGTAAATACTTAAAGTTTTTGATATTTAAACATCGTATTTTTCAGCATAAACTATAATTCTATTTTAATCGAAGTATTGATATATTTTTATGAACCACAACCATTCCAACAATATGGAAATCACACATCACCTTACTTCACTGCTTTTTGTTCAGGGGCTATATATCCCGGTTGATTCTCAGCATCGTGTGGCCAAAACGTTGGTCTGTTCAGAGGGTCCAAAGCTTTATCGGGATACATATCACAGAACATTTCCATGGTCATTTCTTCATATTTCGGCAGAGCTTTTATTCTTGACAGTTCTTTATTGGCTCTAGATAAGAAAATGGAATAAACCTAGATAAAATAACAGATGAATTGCTGTTCAACTTTATTAGCTTAGCATGGGATTATGCTTGTGCCTTCACAATAATTCTATATCTATGGGCAACTTGATCACTTACCATCAGATAACCCGCATGATCGTTTGCTTGCTCTACTAAACATTTTTGTACATTGTGTGATATTTTTTGCAATACGCCTGAGTGAAGTCAACGAACAATAAGTGAAAGTTCAACTATTTGCTTGCCTCAAACATGGCGATTATGTTAGAGTCCCTCACTTGTGACGGAGACTAATGTCCAGCAGTAGTAGCACAAGACTACAAATAAACAAATAACCACAGGTTGTCCTATAAAATCAATTTTGTTTGAACAACTCCCGGATCATCGTCTATAAATTTAAAGAACTTACTCATCTATAATCTTCTGTTGCTCTTTGCAGAATGTCTCAATTTCAACCTGTAAAGACTTCCATTGTTCATCAATTTTTGATGTTAACGTGTCTTGAGGATAGGGAATTTTAATTTTCTCATATTCAGATTTAAAATTTTCGACGATTTTCGCAGATGGAACTAACTTTTTGTAATAGTCCCAATCGATTTTTGGTAATTCTTCTGGATTGGCAAAAACTCTGTAAATGCATATTTGTATAATATTTAAAAAATATATGAAAATAGAAATTAAAAATTCTTCATTTCTTCTACGATTGCAGATTCTTAACAAGAACCCATAAAGCTGAAAAAAATAAAAGAAACTTCCTCGCTATTCTCTCGTGTTTTATATTGTAATAATAATAAGTTATTTATTCACGCATCATAATTAAAAAATAATAATAATATAATTTATTTATGGCGTATATTCGTATATGCACATCGAAACAATGTCAAGCCTGTCACGTACAAGTTGTAGTTCTGTGTATCGCGTTCATAATTTTTACTCATTTTTGCGCATTATACTATATGTATATGTTTTAGTAGATTGCTTTCGAATATCAAACAAAAAGTTTTCATTATTTTTGCGTAATATTAAACAGCACGTTAAAATCAGTCTCAGTATCCACTTTTATATGAAGAAAAAAATAGAAAAATTATATAACATTCTCATTACGAGATTGACAAATATCAGAACGTAAAATATCATGGATGGAGTAATTATAATAATAATTTTATTACCGTTTTAAATATCCGTCAGATTTTGATTTAAAAGCCAAATATTTCGTCCTCTGGTCAGGCGGGACTCGTTTATCGATCTCTGACCAGTTTATTGATGGTTTAGTAAATCTTTTCGCCATGCTTAATTTATTTAAATATACCAATAAACACAATCTCTATACAACTGTCAATTAATCTAAGTAATTCGATTCTTTGGTTGTGGTAAAGCAAAACCTTAAAAAATGACACTATTTGACATGCTTTCTGTATTCAATTTTTTTAGTACTGTTTCAAATTTAATGCCAGTTTAGAAGTTATAAACTATATTTTTATTTTATTTTTTACACTTTGTTGCACATAAATAAGATAAATGCATTTAATATGAATTTACAACAGGTGTGCTTATCTCAGTTGGAGATTTCTTTCAGCAATCTTTCTATTTATTTAGAAAATATACTTTTACCAATGGGAGTGCTCCGAGAAATTGTTCGGAATAATTGCCTAGGTGAACTTGCACTACCATGCAACTCGCCATACAGAAAAGTTTTATCCCTACCATATGGATGAATGGTGAAACTTCTTTCCCTATGTTGTGTGATGTGTGATTCTCTGTGGATCCATCTATTTTCAGTGATATTTTTGAACCGATATAGCATTGGAAGTTTATAAACGATTTTCCAAAAACGACGAAGGCTTCGGGTATGCATCTGATGTTTTTGATCTGACCGTAAATTGCTATTCATCAAGCAACAGGCCAGCTTCGTTGCTTTCCTATCTCATAAAAAAAAGCAAAGGACTACATTGTTTTTATGGGATTTGTAATTAAATACTTGCAATAAAAAATTAATTATTTAAAATTAAAATGCACATATTGCTTCTTTAACTTTTATATTAATTCTTAACATTTTTTCGCTTTAAACATATTAGGAGAATTTTGAATTTTGAAACGAAGAGCTTTCACCGATTAATTCAGGTATAAATAAGTCGATTATCTGTCATGCAACGCAAGACATCGGGCTGGCATGCGAAATCGCGTGAGTCCGATACGGGTCGGGAACCTTATGGTACCTTATGATATATTAAACCGCGAATATGATTCTTATTATATCGTGTTTAGACGCATCAAATTACGTTTGCCTCTGGGGTATGTCCGGGCGACCGTTTGAAGAGACTTTTACACCTGAAGCTACTTATGTAAATTGAATAACAACCAAGTGCACACATTCTCGCCAATCGGCATTGGACAAGCGTGGTATAGTTAGTATCCATACCTTCTGAAATGGGGTAGTTGCCTATAGGCCCAACTATGATATATATGGGCTGTATAAAAAGGAGGCAATGTGACGCATAATTAATACAGGTATGTGTGTAATAATGCGTAGTAGCAAAAAAATGTTTTGTCAATTTTTTTATATGATGTCAATATGATAATTCTCGGTTGCTTTTGTTTGTTTGTGAAATCCCGGTTGCAGTTAAAATGGCAATATATATTGATGTTAATATTATACAATAATAGATATTGTATAATAATTTGTACAATTCAATCTTGTTTATCTACATTTATGATATTTTTTAAGTATCGCAAAATAACCATGTTGTTAATATGAAATTAAAGGAATAATATTAATTATATATTGTAATAGGACCATCTTTACAATGTAACTCTTTATTAGGTTATTTTTACCTTTCACAGCGTTATACACCATACTGTAAAAGTTTTCGGCATTTCAGGAGAGAAACTCCTTTGTGATGCGCGCGGTGAATAATACAAGTGCTTTTTAAATCTTTCCCTCAAATAGCTTACCTAAGACTAACTTGAACAGGTTCCTGATACCAATAATTCCATTAGTTTGTATTAATGTACCTACAACAAGAAAGAACGTCGCTAACATTATACGTAAGTCTGTATGAATATATATATATATATATATATATATATATATATATATATATATATATATATGTGTGTGTGTGTGTGTGTGTGTGTGTGTGTGTGTATACAGACGACCCGCATTATTGCAGCCTAGTAGATTCCACTCCATACTTGTACCATTTGCAACAAAGACTATACTAATACATTCATATATACTTGTATCATCTTGTCGCAAGGACTATTCTAATTGTAGGACTTATAAAGGCAGTTACTTTAGATAGTGTAACGCTTATTACTTTGATATCGTCAGTCTTTGTGGAAATTTACTGATAAGTGTTATCGAATCTTTGTTTGTTTACGGCGAAATTCGTGAGGTGGTTATTTTATTTCATTCATAAGTCCGCGATGAGCCGTTCATATTTGTACCATAGGTGTAAATGACACTAAATATATTATGGCATGACATTGAAATGTGTTAAACAAAAATTTCGTATATTTTTAGTCATAGAATTGTTGAGATAGAGACGTCGTCTTTATTTCTTAATCCATTTTAAGCTAGCTAATATTTTAATAACGAGGGTTATGAGATCTAAAGATATGTATATAAAGGTAACAAGCAGCAATAGCTCAGTTGGTAAGGATAGGAATTACGATATGAGGTCGCCTGTTCGTACCCTTTATTGGACTATTGATGTAAGTCATTTCCTAACAAGCATATATTATATTAGTTAGAGTGGTATACAAGATTCTAGAAATATTAAAAACATTGTCAGTGAACTAAAATTAGCCCTTATTGGTGTGCGAAAGCTGGTACTACAATATTACGGCAAATCCTCCCTGATTAGGAAAGGAATACACGGTCAATAAAATAATATAATAATAATAATACATAAATATTAGGAATTACAATTTCTTTTGGCTTAGGAAATTTTATCGTAAAAATTATTTATCGTAAAAATAATATAGAATATGGAGAAAACGGATCACTCCGCCTATCTCTAAACCACGCCGCCCTCAGCAACATAAATTCTGATAGACTAGGGCCTTTTTTTATGGCATTGGAAGGCAAACGAGCAGGCGTTTCACCTGATGGAAAGCAACCAACGCTGCCCATCGACATTGCGGTGCGCAACGCCATAGGCAGTGCGGAAGCGTTGCCGACCTTAAAGGAAAGCGAAATTATGGGAGTGGGAATGGGAGTGGGAATCGGAGGGGGAGTGGGAAGGGGAGGATGTTGGGCCTCCGGAACTCAGACCGCTCACCGTACGAAGCGCATTGCATATTCTCTAGGTTAGGACAAAGATGTGAAGAGGGGAAGGAAAAAGAAGTTGGGCATCTAAATCCCTACTCTAATAGTACTAATCCGGTAATATTCTGTGTGGGTATAGTACTCTCCAGATCAAGTTGGCGTATTAGGCATATCATTTATATTATTATATATTGTCGAAAAGCATTTTACAAATTTCCATAAAAATCTCTAATTTTTTATACACTCAACGCCATCATTTAAAAATATATCGACACACCTTTAAATATATAATATATAAATTAATACTTAATAAAAAAACTACTAATAAAAAGCTTTGTACACCTTTTTATATATACACATTTAGCGTTCGGAGGAGTTGGAGATTTGGGATAATTAAAGTACACATGGAAAAGAAGAGCAGAAAGATTAAATAAAAATATTTATGTACAACGGTAGAGATTCAACCACTGGGACGACAAGTTCGTATAAAATTTTCTTAGTGTGTAAGTGACGTATGAAGTTGTAACGTCTCGTCTCATAACGTCTTTACAAATTACTTTCAAAATAAAGTGCCTACATCGTTCTTCATCGAGTCACCCTCTTCATCCCCAGCACTAATGGGTAACAAATCTACACACTATTTCAATTAAAAGACAATGACGCGCGTGGTGTCCGTATCGTGGAGTCGTTTCCGCCGGATATTAGCCGTAGCGACAACGGGTACAATTGGGCGAGCTTCAGAGGCGCCGAATTCTGCCGACGACATATTTACCGAATCAAAACTACCGTCCTCACTCTTTGATGGTCACATTAGCAAAATGCTTCAAACAAAATCCTCCCTTATTCGTTAAGGACGCAGAGCGAATGTGATTCAATTTTCATTGACAGCATATCGTAGTAAATGAGTATAGGGATTTCAGTTCAGTTTCAACATGGGATTCTATCACGCCACTTTACATCTTATTTGCAATAGCTGAAGACATAAATTCTTACAAATGCTGTAGGAAGGGACAGTACACATGTCTGAAAGAATCGTTTCCGCCGGATCAACTCGTTACGTTCGAAAGTGTTAACTAATTTAGATTGCTTTGATGAGATTTAAGTATTACAGTTCCTCGGAATCGTATGAAAATCTATATTATCGATATTAAGACCTTAAATAAATTCTTCCTTTTTTGTGCAAAAATATATGTTTTGTTTAAACACATGTGGTAAAAACATGTCACAAAATATTGCCCACCATTAAGCACTACTTTTTACCATCTTTTTGGCAGCATATGAATCCCATGTCGGACAATGACTGGCCTTTTGAGGCTATCCAAGAATCGACCCATTATTATAGTTTTTGTATGTTTTGTATAATATTATTAAAAATATAAAAGACTGGTTGAAGGTGGAAAGCACAAAAGTTGATTCGCATAAACGAAAATAGGAATAAATACAGACGAACGGTCACTGACTTTCGGGATGGAGATAGCACATGAAGAAGAAGGAGATATTAATAGACAGGTTGTTTAGACATTAATAGGCATCACTGTGCAATTTAGTAGAAATTTTCGCACACGATCGGAACAAGAACTGTGAAACAACGTACCACCTGCAGTGTTACTTAATAATTACGATATTGGAATATTCAAGAGCCAAACATATGGGTTCTCGGAGCGCTAGCAACGTCTTGGTGACGCTTCTGACTTTGTGAATTTCTATGGGCGGTTGTGAACACTTACCATCAGGTTTCATGCATGCATGCATGCTCGTTTACTTGCGCTGTTATAAAAAAAATAAACATCAGGAGGACCATTAATAGACCACTGCTGAATATAGGCACTTACTGAGTAGGAAGGATTTATCTATAGTTGCCGCACTGCCGACAGGCGGGTTTCTGACCGCGGCTATCTCGCATTGGTAATGTTACTGCCCCTTATCGGCCTGTTTATGCACTCGGCAACCGTAGAGATTACGCTAACCGTCCACTTTCGGACATTGGAATCCCTCATTTCTGAACAATTTCAAAATCCAACATTGGATTTGGATTGAGGTTGTATATATTGATGATCAATACATATTTTTACATACATACATACATACAAATCGTCACGCCTGTTTCCCGTAGAAGTAGGCAGAGACCACAGATCTCTATCTGCTATGATCTTGGCATACTTTCCTTGCTTCCTTCTCACTTATCACTCTCCTCATGTAAGCCCGCCGGTAAGGGTACTTTTGACCTGGCCTTTCCTAAAACTTCGGCAACTTGGTCAAAGTATGTTTCCTTTGGTTTTCCCCTACCCTAACCTCCCATCCACATCCGCAACATTGTTGTGAACATTCTAAGTTACCCCACACATTTAAATTATTTTATTTTACACAGATTACATTTTTCATGACTTTATTGAGATAGTCAATATTTTAAAACTATTTCAATGTAGAATAACGTTAAAAATAATTTATCTACATTCATAAGTAGGTTTATCTTCCTCAAACGTTATCCAATTGTGATGATATCACGATAAAATGTCTAAAAATATTCAAATAACAAAACATGCCGCTAATAAGGACTTTATTATCTAATTGTAGTCATGTAAACGTCAACCAGTTGGAAACATATCTTAATCCATGCGTGGGCATAGTGTAAAATTATTTTTTATGGGATGAAAAGGCAAACAAACCAACATGTCGCTCGATGAAAAGCAATCAACGTCACATAGACATCTTTTACACCATAGGCTTTGCCGGCCTTTGAGAAATGTGTAGGCTTGTATTTTAAAGGTCTCAATATCGTATCCCTTATTTTTACGTACAATTACACACAGTACATAAATAACACAGGGATTGATATAGTATAATATAAAAATACTTAATTGTATGTGTATATACGTATACTACCTTTACTATATTATATATTATAAGGTAATATAGGTATATATAGAGTATAGATAACACAATATATTATTATTATGATTTGTAGTGATGTTTTTTTTTCTATTACTTTTCTTTGTAATCATTTTAATTTTGTTTTTTGTTTTATACATAATACAGTAAGCAATCTGTATAATAGTTTATATTTTTGTATATTTCTTTATTTTATATGTAAATTCTTTGTTTACTATTTTGTGGATTATGGAATAAAGTTTTAATTTATTTCTTTCAGTCCCAGCACAATGAAGCTGGAATGGGCCGAAAACGAATCTGATTTTGGATTGGAGGAAGCTGCCTTCTACGAGGGCCCTACCCCTATGGCCGCACCCTTGCGCAAAAAAGTCTCCTTTAGCTTGAGACTCGATTTGGTAAGTGCTGTTATTGATGAATATGATGAAAACTTTTTAACAAAGTTTTAACTTAGTTATCGTTCCTATCCGTGACATACATACATATCATCACGCCTGTTTCCCGTAGGGATAGGCAGAGACCACAGATCTTCATCTGCTATGATCTCGTTATACTTTCCTTGCTTCATCCACACTCATCACTCGCCTCATGCAAGCTCGCCGGTTAAGGCTACTCTTGACTTAGTCTCTTCTAGAAACTTCAGCAATTTGGTCAAGGAATCTTTTCTTTGTTCTTCCTCCACATACGCAACGTAAATGATATCCGTGACAAAATCATCTAAAGATTTTTTCTTATTTATATCTATCATATACTTACTTCTATGTACATCACTATATTCCTCCAGTTATATGACAGGAAATATCGGCTTATCATTGAGTAATTCGCTCGTCATTTGACAGCTGTCACATAAAAAAACAAGCTTTTTGTGAAGCAGAAATTTGGACATGTTTCTGAATCATTATTTATTTAAAGATTCCGTGTTTACTCTTTCAAAATGTTTTGTGCCAGTATTGATTCTAAAGATAGACTACTGTTAATGATCTTTCTACTTGTCTTGGTTGAATACAACCGGACGTCCGAGTGGCTCAGGAAAAGCTGTTCGATTAAATGCTAAGTTTAACGAGAAAACGTTATAAGACCGGTTTAAAACAGGCTTCTTAAGTTTCTATATCACAAATAAATTGATATAAATACTTCACTTCTTCCATACACATAGGCGAAGGTCTCAATATAATACAGCCATTATATATTCATATACATTATCATAATTTTCTGATAAAATATCTTTAATATTCCATATGCCTTAAAAGTTATATTTTACCACTGTCATTACAAAAAACTACAAATCGGTATCTTTTCAATTAAAGATGTAGAAAATTTTTTCGGTGCATAAAATGGCTTTCTCCACGCCTGCCATCTGTGGACCAAACTCTTGTCTGTGACCCATGACGATCTCATTCGTCTTGATTAGATACAAAAAAAAAATATTAAAGAGATAATCACAATAGTGCTACGACGTTTATTTCTACAAAAAATGACTAGATATTTTTCATGAGTTTCAATTTATTAACGATATCTAAAAATATATATTGGTATGTACGAATATTTTAGACACTGTCAGTGTTAAAGCACAAAATACTAAAGTCTAATATATCCATTTCAATAAAAAAAAAACTAAAAATATGTAACAAGTAAACATTCATTTGGTAAATACATATTTCATGATCGAATTTCAACATCGGGCTTACGTTGGTAATGGTTAGTATTGGGCTACGATCTGATGTCGATGTACCTCCTTTGGACAATACCAAATTTTTTAAATCAAGCAACACAAGTTGGATTGTCAACCATTCCAACTTTCTTGAGATTTCTAGTAGTATTAAATATTTTTCTGTCTGGTAAACCTGGGCTGCACGGAGGATGTACCTTTGAAAATGTAAAATAGTCAATGGTGCTAGCAACTGTGTGAGCGTGCGCGTTATCTTGGTGAAAAAAAATTCCGCGAATTCTAAAAATTTTTTCGGTTGTCTTTCGTAGAGTCTACTATACCTAAAGATGCCTCATGTTGGGGTGAAACACGTGTCGTTTACAAGATGGAAAAGTGATAATGTGTGTTTGGTGTTGTGTATAGTGGTTGGTGGGTGGAGAATTGATGGTCGATTTTCGGTAAGTTTTTGGTTTAAGTTCCAAATAAATCCACTTAACCCAACGGAAAAGCACACATTATTAATTTTCTGTTATTGTTTTGCTTGTCGCGGACTTGTGAGTCTGCTTAGCTAAGTAAAACTTTTGACTATCCATATCCTAAAAAATATTTAAAAAAAAAATTACACATAAGTTGCCTATGATATTCACTGGGGAGTTTTGTAATGAAATTAACTGTTAATTCAAAATAATTTCAGGAAAAAGGTATTATATTTAGTTTGTGTTAGTTAGGTTTTTGAACAAACTGGTACTAACACCTTGGTACATACTGGAATCATTAGAGAACTGAACAAGTTTTATTCAAGCATATAACATGAATTTGGTTAATATATTTCTTTTAATTTTTTACTTCTATTTATTTTCGCAGTCCACACACATATGTTCCACATCTGGATACAGGCCTCCCCATTTTTTGAAGATTAACCATTAACCCACCACCCTTGTGGTTTGGCGGGTCATCCAGACTTAGAAATAAATCGAATAAAACTCGCGATCATTGTCTCCGAAAGTTATAGCTTCACTACTGTACCAATTAGGTTGTGGCTGAGCCAATTAATTTATTTTAGAAACATATTATTAAATTACATTAATATTATATTTTGAGCATTTTTCTCTGTAAATGAAGAATGGGTGACTTCTGTAGAATTTGCCTTTCTTTATATCTCATTCAAATATTTTTATCATTTTTTTTTAATTTTTTTCTAATAAGCATATATGTTATTTTTCTCATTTATTGAAATGTATATTTTGTCATAATATATATTATGTTTTATAATATTTTATTTATTGTTTTATAACTGGCCACTTTTTGAAAGAAAAAAAAACGAAAGTTTACATGGTAGTCTATGGCGCAGTACAAAACAATATAAATAACGATTTTGTAAGACTTAACGCCAACTTACATCAGTGACGTTGTGTTTTTATTTCATTTTCATAATCTTATATTTTTATCAGTTATATTGTTTAATTGTGGTGGCGTATTATGCAATATAATTCCATTAAGGTGTATAAGTGAAGTGATATGAAATAAATGCGTGTATCGTAACTTTTTAAATTGACTGAAAAAGTCCGTAGAAAGTTTTTTGGTAAAATTGCCACCATTTTATCAAGACGTAACGTGATGAGCTGACTTGTTACATTTCAAGAGATTGGATATTATTGTATATTACTTGACACTGGCATAATAGTTGTAACTAATTACCATCAAAGAAAAGCAACGATTTTGTAATATCTGTATTACTTGATGGCATGCATTCATATTGTTCAAAGTTAAAAGTGTCATTTATATTTTCCTAGACCGACTATAATGTTCAGAGTTTATTTCTTTGTGTCCTAGTACCTTTCATCGATGTGTTGTACTCCAGTAAAAGTTTCCATACCAGTAAACAGTGACAGGACAAGTCCGGGGCCAACCGCCACCGGATGCGACCACGCTCGGCTCGGTGCAACGGACCATGAGCAACTTTGTATCTTACACCACTCACTGTTATCGATCATTAAACAAAGAGTATACATTATTTAACATAATCATACCACAATAAATTAATAGCATATACTATACTACGAATTTGCCTACGAGATCAATGGTCGCGCGTTCGATCCCCGCATCGGAATAAATATATTTATACCTACTTTTTACGATATTTAATTCGCAATGAACAAACGTGAGGTATTGTCTTGTGGTGTGACTTTAGAAATGGGGAGGCGTGTATTCAGTAGTGGACAGCCGTGACAGTCCACAGCTGGGTCTTGCTTAGAAATTAGCGATACCCCGACCGATATTCATAAAAAAAAATACATAGGATTCTGATGCGGACAATGAATATATAAAAAATGTATAAATAGTCGTGGGTTTCAATTAAAAACCGATGAAATGATATAATATTTATTAAAAAAATTAACAAATTCATAACGAAATTTTAAATTTTACAAAATAATACATTCAGCATGTAATCAATAAATAAAAACAACATTTATGAGATTTTTATTGAGGAACCATAACGTCCATTAATTATTCAGTAAAGAATGCTTTAGTAAATATGTTTGGACAAGACCTGCCGTCGAGAATATCCTTTCAGATGCGACAGACTTCCTTTGGAAATTGCAATATTTTAATATTAATATTTTCAAATTTGATTACAACAACCAATTAATACACGGATATCTATACTCTACTAAGGACATTTATACCAAATCTGGTAACCCGGCCATTCCACATTGGACAAGCGTGATGGGTTATTTCCGTTCCTCTAGAAATAGGGAGGTCCGTGCTTAGTAGTGGGACATATAGGGGCTGTAAAAAAAAGTATGCTGCCTAATTCAAAATAAGTCGGAGTATCGGCAAATAGATTTCGCTGATTCTGATATATCGCAAAACCATGATATCGCCGATATATTGTATCGTCGTATAGATCGGTATCGGATGCATCCCTATCAGAAATTAAGGGTTCCCGTAATCTCTACGTTTGGTAAAGTGATTGAAAATCGCAGATTAGTTATAATTACTCAGTTACTCACAACTGCCTGTCTTCTAGTATTTGCTTCTGTATTCGAATCGTGCGACACCCATGGTAATATATGAATTGTCCCTATTCTCTGCCGAAGCCCAAATAGATAAACAGATAAACTACAATATATTTAATACATATTAAAATAATTTTGTACTAATCGAAGGAATACTATAGTATAAGCGTAATATTCACAGTGTTTTTTTTTTATTTTCTACGTTTTCTTGAATACTTTAAAATAATCTTCAATATTTAAAAATCACATCTTGTTTTAGACCTAATTCGATAGTTAAGGCGATTAGTAAATATTTTTATTTATAATACATAAGTTTAGTTTTATATCATGCTTAACCTTATGAATACACGTTATGCGAATTTGTAAGAAGAGGATGAAAAATAAATTAGATTAAGAAGATTATTTATTATTCTTAATTGTAGCTTACGTACGACGAACTTAAGATTTATTGCTTTATACGCGCTACTTATTTTATAATCAAGAGGAAAAAAATACAAAAATATGTAATCGGATAATTGATAAAAATTTACAAATGGTCTACACAACGGAAGTCCATTAATTAAAATATATATTTAGCTATAAATTCCAAGCGAACGTGGTTATTCAAAGAAATTTAGTAAATTGATTTATTTGAGGGTCCTATACAGTTACAATCAATCATCGCATTCCAAAAGAGTAAATAAAAATCACAAGTTACTATTTCAAAGTCAACGGCTCCTTTTTATTTTGTGACTTTTATTTTTAAACTCGCCCGTGACACTGACACTAAGCTGTACTAATGAGTTTCGACATTAGCTTACCGCGTCAAAAAAGTGTTGAGACTTTTTTACGAATGGGTTACTGCGTATTGTTAAATAATTTACAACGTCACACGAGTATAAAGTCGAGTTAATGAACTTGGAGAAAAATTAATGTGGCAGCATTTTTATCATCATATTCTTAATAAGATATATGCCCATAGTTGGTCGTGCGACCTCCTAATTTCTAGGAGAATATCTATGACCTTCCATGCTTGTCCAAGGTGGATTGGCGGGATATCCAGACTCGAAATAAATACCTGTAGGCCGCACACATAAACATGCATATTTATCCCGATGTGAGAATTAAACACGCGCCCATTGTCTCCGAAAGCGATAACTTCGCCACTGAGCTATCTAAGTCAGCCGAAATTACACACAAACTAAAACGATAACCTTCTTCCGTTTACAGTCGGTTGATCGGTAAGTCTATAAAAGAATTAAAACAAGAGTATATCTTTAAATCACTACGGTACAAAGTCATTAATAATGAGCCGGACTAAAATAAAGGGCTAGTCGACAGTTCAGTTAACACCTAACTCCACAGTGAGGTGTCACCATAAAGCATAACTTGATTTACGTTGTAAGAAAACGTAGGAGGAACGTCGGGGAGAAAGGGTTATTCATACTTAGTAGGGCTATTGTGTACAATAATGAATACGTACGTTTTAATGTATGTATTAATTCCTTTACGATTGTTATCTTAGGCGATTCGACTTTGAGGACCTTTTCTTAGAAATTCCAGTGATTTCAACTAAGTACGATAAACATATAATTAAGTACCTTTAGTTTGTATGCTAACACAGAAGACGCTTTCTGATGCTTATCCTCCTTATTCAAATAAAATGATTTTTTAAATAAAATTGAAAGAAAATTTAAGAGCAATGTCTTCGAGACAAAATATATACACAAATTACAACCAAAGGCTCGAAAACTATTTTTATTATTTGAAACAAATTTTAATCTGGACGGATTTTGTACTCAGTAAGCCTTAGCTAAGAAGTCAGGTACTCTAAACGACTAAGACAAAGGGACCTCCATAGTGGTTTTGCATGACTTTGTAGTCGTAGATATTTACGCTGCCGATTTCATACAATACGCAAAAAGATTACGTACATAAACGAACAATATATTTATGTGAATAAAATGCCCGCATTAATCTGACTTCCTACATACGTTCGCATATTTGTAAAAACGCTTAGATGCCTTATTTCTGTGGTTCACCAAATAAACTTTGCATACACTACTAACTAGTACGAGAAGCCAATTTTCAAATGGTAGAGAAACGTTTTTCACGTGATTTCAAACGTTAGCGTTATCAGAATAAGGTTGGAAATCCAGTTGAAGCAAGCAATATTTTTTAACACTGGGTAATTTTAGCATAATATTTAAGAAATATAACCCAGCTCGTAATTTTAGAGGTTTTGTAATTGTCACGAAGGCATCTAAAATATTTTCAGACGCAAATAGCAATAAACCTTGTCTTACAAAACCGTTTCATGATTAATTTTCCAATTTTTATTTGAAAACTAAATTAATGTATATATTTTTATAACTAACAAGCGTTTTGCCTCATAGAAATACCGCTTATAGTCATCACAAATATTGCTAAAGCATTACTGGTCCTCGAAAAGGCTTCTTTTAGACTTGTTTGGAAGATTCCAATGCCATATCAGTACAGAAAGACCGCTAAAGGTAGCAACATTATACTAGATCGCCATTTATCCAGATGGCAGGGATGAAACTTTTCTTTGTAGTAGTGTGAAGCCCGTATTTATCAAAAAACTGACGATGAATGGAAAGCGCATGACAGCAAACACTACATTTGTGTGCTATGGGGTGACCCCCGCTGTACAGAGCGACGATCTGAGTAGATCGGTTGGCAAAAACTAGATGTGTGTAGCCTAAGATTATTGTAGTATTGAGATAGGTAATGCGTATTTGAGTTTGGTGTGGTGTCTAGCAGTGGCCAGTCAGTATGATTGAAATGATGGTGACTTGGGTAGGAAATGTAGTAGTTGACTAGTTGAGATATTAGTAAATTCGGTCCTAGCCCACATAAAAATAATTATTTTGCAAAACAATAAAATATTGGTAGATTATAAAAATAAATATATTAATCATACTTACATAACATAAGCAATTATTTTTGTTGTACACGGAGTCTAAGAAAATTAGTGTAGTTATCTGAGCGTATCTCATTAGAACCCTACTGAACGATATCCGGTACCCAATTAAAGGACTGCTAGTTACATCCGCTTCGCAGGATATAACAAATTCGATGCAATTTTTCTATATGTAATACATTTTTATTTATATTGCCGGTTCACAGATATTTATTTACCTTAATGACTGTAGGTACTATCTGGTGCACACTGGAATATAATTTATTTATCTCTGCAATAGAGACTATTTTTGAGAAATAAATACTTTTAGCTATATTAGGTACTTATGAAAAAAATAATTTTAAATATTGTACTTTTCGCTACGTACCTACGTAACGTAGCTAAAAGTATTTAAAATTATTTTTATACAACAAACCCTTTATTTCACATGTATTTTAAAGTTAAATCCAAAACAATTTGTGTTTTGGAGTTGCTCACATGGTTTGTGAACAAGTGATGTTATGTTTTTTAATTGGCGTTTGCGTAGAATCTTGCAGCGTCTGAGGCATCACAAATGCGTTGCCGACCTTTCGTGAACACACACTCGTTTCTCTGAATACTTCAACGTCTTAATTATTAAGAAATACCGCAGGTTCCATAGTTGCAACGTTCGTATCAGAAAATTGAGGCTGTGTCTCACGGCGGTGACCGCCAACCATCTAGGTAGTGGGGTTGAAAAAGCTTGATTCAGCAGTGTCCGGTGGTCATGCTTCTTCTTCTAAGAGTGCCTCTCCGACTTACGAAGGTTGGCGGCCAATTCAGCACACATTTCCTCCTCCTTCGCGAGGTGCAGCAGTTCTGGAGCACTCGCTATCCCGGTCCACTCCCTGATATTACGTAGTCAAGACTTTCTTTTTCGATCAACTTTTCTTTTGCCCGTGATTTTTCCCATCATGATCAGTTGCAGCAATTTAAAAAAGGTCATGCTTAAATTTTAAAAATAAAATTGAACTGATATGTCATTCAATTACTGAAAAATGTCAATCACATTCTTTAACAAAGCCAAGGTCAAAAGATAATCCTTTTCGTAATATAACTTTTTAGTGAATTGATAGAAACTATACATCTATATAAACATAAATTAAATAAACATATATACATTTGTCTATCAAATTGTTCGTAGTTTTGGGTGGATGTGATTGTAACGATTGGAAAGATTTAATACATTCTAAAATATGCGGCGTAAAGGCTATAAAAATTATGTATTCAATGACGCACCTGTCTTCTAACTGTATTTTTCAATATGGTAAACTTACGAAATTAAACTGCTATAGCCAAGGTGGCTTTCAGTCTAATGCTCTCGTCGTGAATTGATATTTTTGTAAATTGGCTTCTCCATGATTTTAAAATATAGGTTACGGTTTAAATCAAATCAATAGGTAGCAATATAAATATAAATAACTTCGTTATAATGGGTGTTATCAATTCAGCCGAATCAGTTCAGTACTGGACATTGACTTCTCTTTACAAGTGAGAGATGTTGCCGTTATAACCACGCTTGCCAGGTGAATTGAAGATTGCAGATTGGTTTAATAACCTATCTTCTCACGACAACCACAAAGAGCAATGAGGTAGCCTTTTATGCCGGTAGCAACATAACAACCATAACATTAACTAGTATCATTAAGGGTTGAAAAAATAACTGTAAGTAAAATAATATTTGAATTCGCTAAAGCTGAGGCTCAGCAAGCAGAAGAGCGTCGTTTTAGAGCCTTATAGCCTGTGAGTTCACATGAAAAAATAATAATCTTAAATTTCTTAGGAGCAGTAAATGATATTATGATATTATATACTTAAATTATCACATAAATTTACTAACTAACACACGTAAATCCCATCTATTACCTATTCATACATTAATTGTTTAATACAAATATTATTTAAAATTAATTAACTATTTAATTAATTTTAAATAATATTTGTATAAAAAGTTTAATGTATATATAAATATAAATGTGAGACTCTATGGACGTCGGTGATTATTTACCATCAGGTGTCACCTGATGGTAAATAATCACCGTCGTCCATGACCTGTTCTGCTAATCCTTCAATCCAAAAAATCCTTTATTGGAAGGATTTTTTGGATTGAAGGAATATATGTAAAACATTTTTTATAATTTAATTATAATTGAGTGCTGTGGATATTGTATAAAAGTAAATTTAAAAAAAAGGCTGCTAGCAAATCGGGCATCTGTGTGTTGACTTTAAAATCTAAAACTGTTAGAGCACGAATTCGCCTCGTACAGTTTCAAATAAGCTCAAGTTATATTACTACCTTAGTACTAATGTACTGTACGCATTGGGAATTGTTTTGTAAATATACCTCCGCACAATGTGTACTTTCTACCACAAACACAATCAAAATGTTTTGCGTTTGAAAAAGAAAATTTTTCAAAAATTCCTTTAGCTGTAATTGTACTGTTTCAATCAAATCGAATTCTTCATTTCTTGGACAAAAACTAAAATGTGATTTGTTATGTCAGTTTTTTAATAATCGAGCTCTTGTTACATTTCCGTGAGATTCCGGACAAGAAACGGCGAAAAAAACAAACTTTTACCCTTGCAAGATAATATTCGTACAAAGGTATTATTGTTTAACGACAGTCCGATCTCGTAAATATACAAAATAGTTAATTACCGTATTTTAGTTAATACCGTATTTAAAGGTGTCATGAATAAAGTTTATTCCATTTCTATTTTTATTTCTTTTATTTCTAAAAGTGCACATGATTACACGCCAAATCTGCCTAGTATTAGGGTTGGCCTGTAATCATGTGCACTTTTAGAAATACACTGACATCGAAAATGATAGACGATGATTGTAGGTAAATCGGAGATTCCCCCGCTAGTCTTGAGATAACTTGTGTCATACCTACTTTCAGTGATGTACCAAATTTATATTTAGAGTCGATTTATAAAAAATAAATTTTAATGCTGCTTCGGACCATAACACATACAAAATTTGAGTCCATTTTTATGTAAAAAGATGCATCATATAATCCGAAAAATACAATATATAAAATTAAATGTAAGATTAAGAAGATAAAAATGAAAAAGTGCATGTTTCGCCTTCTTCAAACATTTTTGTAGTAAATAGATGTCATGCAACATAACCCCAAAAGTCATTATCCGAAAACCACTACAGTGTGGTTCCCGTCATACTAAGACATCCCATTTCTTCTTGTGAGTATCGTACGATGCGACTAAAAGAATAAATACCAGTAGATGGGCAGCAACGGTCTACATTACTAAAAAAACAATTAACAATCTACGATTCTCAATCCTTCTGTTAAATATGGCAATTACGGTAACACGCCATATTTGTAAAGGTAGATAGATATGTTTGAAAGGCTGTAGATAACAGCTTCATTTACGATAATAATGACTCACTTCAGTGCCAGCAGAGTATAAAACACAAAAATCAATTAAATGAATGATACTATCAATAATACGTTGAAACACGTTTTAATATCTCATGACATAATTGTAGAAACCAAGGATATCTTGTAAAGCCTAAACAAGCAAGGCAGACACGTTTTATCATATTTTATTTTATCTACGCCATTGTTTAGATTCGTAACTGAAGTCAGTGTGTCGCTATGAGATCATTCTTATGACTATATCACGTAGTAGTGCAAATATTTTTTAATGATAATTAATGATTCGTAAGAAAACTCTATAAAAATGTATTTACAATTCGACAAAATACACAAAATACTTGCTTTTCTTATATCTATGTATATAGCGTTCCATAGATGTGTATAATCAATAACAGCCTACGGCAGTCCACTGCTGGACATAGGCCCCCATAAAGTATCACCTAACCCGATCTTCGGCTACGTGCATCCAGTTTCTGCCAGCCACCCTATGCAGATCGTCGCACCATCTAGCCGGGGTAATTATAAAGATAAACGTGTTATTCATAAAAATATATTTCAATTATGATTCCGATATAGGAATCAAAATTGTAATACCTACTAGCTTTCCTAGATTCTATCAAAAAGCGAACTACCTACCACTGCGTCATGAAGGTCGCAAAGACTAAAAAAATATAGTTCCAAATAAATTCAAAAAACTAAATCTTCACCGTAACAGTGATTATTTTTAGAGTTTTGGTAATCGTCGGAAATTATTTTTTTGGCTTTTGGCTTCTTATTTTTGGCTTGTAGTAAAACATTTCTTACAATTATGGCATAAAATTATAATGTCTGGCGATGATAATAATAATTATGCCATTTCGTTTATTATATTTTTTCAATTTTTTAGTGAAAAAGCAAGAAATCCAAAGACAGTATTTTGTTCAAAAACTAAGATATTTTTACAATACTTAAAATGTCACGGTCTGTCGTTTTATTCATCTAAATCACTCAAATAACGTTTACTGTGTCGTTCGTTACACATTACATGGATTAACAAAACCATCTTGTTCGGGCGTTTAAAAAGAGCTTTGCAATGACACGTGATATAGGGGAACTAGTTGGGGCTATACGTCATTCGGAAGCTCATGTGCCAGTGACAAATTGACAATTAAGTTAAACTTTTAATACACTTCCTTCGAATTTATATCGGGTTACAAAAGAAATTTTAAACACTATTTACTTTATACACAAGAAATTTCTACACAGGGACTCCCCATTTCTGGAGGAACGGACATTAACCCGCCACGCTTCTTGAGGATAGATTGACGGGATACCCAGACTTATAATAAATACTTGTATACCAATCATGCGGAAGCATACGGACGGATACTAGCTATTAGCTGGACTCAAAGGGTGGCGAGGTTATCCGTCAAGTCAAGCAAAAACGTGATCTTTTGCAGACCGTCAAAGGTCTCATGATATGACCCAGGTAAGAAAAGTTTCTTACATGGCAGTACAAGCTGCAACTGATCATGATGGGAAAAATCGCGGGCAAAAGGCAAATTGGTCGAAAAAGAAAGTCTTGGCTACGTATTATCAGAGAGTGGACTGGAATAGCGAGTGCTCCAGAACTGCTGCACCTAGCGAAGGAGGAGAAAAGTTGTGCTGAATTGGCTGCCAACCTTCGCAAGTCCGAGAGGCACTCTTGGAAGAAGATACCAATCATATATTAATTTCGAGGCGGGAATCAAGTAAAAGAAGAGAGAAAGCGGTAGCTTCACCACTAAGTTACTTAGATCAGCATAATTTTATCTATTGCCCGCATTTTTAGTGTAGAATGATCAAACGAGTAGCGGATCACCTGGTGTTCAGTGAAGACATCCACAACAGCGAAGGTGTTAAAAATGTTTTAGCTACACTCAACGTGCGGCCCACCAGGCTTTTGTGGTTGGCCCATCTGGTGTTACTTTATTTTAAACCATTTTGAATTTCGGGCCCACTAGAAAAATTGAGAACGCACTGAGTAAATAGGTTCTACATAACATTACCGCGCCGCGATGTGCAGTGCTATTAAAGATACGGTAATTTGCCGTAGGTAATATACGGAAATTGATTCATTTATTTTTATTTACAGTCATTTTAGTATTTTCGTAAATATGACAGATCAAATATTTGGATTAACGATGTTTCGCATTGGGCATTTTTAATTCCGTATTCAGCGAGCAAGACCGCAGGAATCCTCTATCCTTGGCTTCCATATTTCCATGTAAGTGTCGCTTTGTTCGTTTTATAGTAGGGGCCAATAATAAATGGTTAGTCAATCAGTCAGTCAGCGTCATCGTCAATGAGTTGGGTTCGTGCCCTTTATTGATTGTCGAGCGCCAAATCTATTTGCTTTTGTCGGGGGTGATTCGACCCTTCTTTAAACAGGACGAAAATATCTTGTCTGTTTGCGGGTTAATCACTTCATTCCCATCATTTATACTTTACTTTCACTTCCCGAGTCTTGTGTGCAGGTTTTCTTTGACAAGGATATGAAGAAAAAAATGTGGATACTTTTAACTTTATGTATCAGACTTAAGATTTATTATTATGTATACATAGATAACGTTAAATTTATATTACAAATTTACACTCCAAATAGGTAGGAACTAGCCTTGGGTGGAAGAAAAAGAAACATCGGAAATTGCTACATCGAGAAGTGCTAAGCATTTCAGTTATCGATGCATAGAGATGACGTATTCGGATTAAATGTATAATGTAATAATAAATATTTCTAATTTTTTATTTAATTACCCTCATATCAAAACAATAAAATAAACTCAAGTTTCATTAATGATCTTACCAACTTATGAAAATTTCACAAACATTTTAAAATAAAATCCATCTATTGGATCCAAACATGATAAACATATATAGACACAAATGAAGTTACATATGGGCATAATAAGATCGATTGACCCGTAGGGGACGTACAGATTCGATTTTGACATTTTTATTGGGTAATATTGATATACATCGTGATTAGGAGGCGTGCCGTGTATTGTATGATACATTCTATGCTTAGGGTCAATGAGACATTGTGTTGGATAAATTTATTTTGTTTCATTATTCAAAATAAACTTTGCGATAGTGTATATCTTTTTCTAGTAATTTTTGAGTAATTTTTCCATTATACTATGAATTTTATTGTGGGGTTTCAAGTAATTTTTCCTAATAAAGATAACTCGTTGGACACGAAACATGAATTAAGTTCAAACCAGAGGAAATTATTCATCATTAATGTTTGTGTACAATATTTGTTTTTCACAGCCTATAAATGTCCCTCTGCTAGGCACGAACTTACCCTTTTATGGAGAAGTGCAAGCTTTTAGGAATTGTAAATTTTACCTGATACATGTTAATTAATCAGGCATGTAATCTTAGACCTATTTATAATAAAAGTAAAAATATTATTATCCGTATCTATAATAATAGATACGGATAACAATATTTTTTATGTAGTAAAAATATTATTATCCGTATGTATAATAATAGATACGGATAATCATATTTTTACTACGGAATAATACGGATGATAAGAATGAAGAGTTAATACGGATAATAATCCGGATGATAATCCGTATTAACTCTTCATTCTTAGACGAACAATACAACATTGTTACATAATGTATAAATAATAACCGAATTCTTATATTCTTACATACACGCATAGATTCTTATATACAAGAATATCGTAGAATATATAATAATATAACATTTTTATTACAAGAAGCTCGAGCTCGCTAGTCACAAATACTGCGTCGGAAGCAATCTGAGCATATGATTTTTTAAATAGTTACAGAAAAAACATTTTGCAGTTGTGTTGTAATGAATGTATACGTTCGAAAATGCAGGTCATAAGCCTAGAAAGTGATTAATTATTAATAACTTACAACATTCGATTGTTAAGATAATTTAGAAGAAGACTAGCAATATTTTTATTATTACTAGAATTCTTGTTAACTATTCCAAGTAAGCAAGTAATGCTTCTAGAAGGAAAATTATTCATATCAATAACAAATGGAAGAACGAACTCACGGCGTCAGATCCTAAGCTCGCTCCTTACCTACTTCAGCGTCATCATGATGAAATGACATCATTTAAAAAGGTTGAATACTGCATACATCCTAAAGGATGTTGCCTTAATCTCCACACTCAGCGAGCGGAACGGTGATCGAAGATTGGTTTTTAGTACTCAAAAAGGTGCTACTCCCCTTTCACTGGTATTAGCGCCCCTAGTCGTCTTGTACAATGCTCACAAGAAGAAATGGGACGTTCCTATTCTATACCAGTAACTACACAGTTGATTTAAGAAATTAAAGTATTTCTTAAATCAACTGTGTAGTTACTGAACAATTTTTAATAGCATTATTGTAGACCGCGTGCATTATAATTCAGGTAGGATTTCATCTGCTACTAGACAATCGCTTTACGGTGAGTTTTTAATTTATTAAGAGATTCATGGTTTAAATCTTATATGTCAGTATTCCGGTTAGACAAGATGAAACTAACAGTACACCATTAATTATTAGGAACAAAACTGTATGTGTTTCATTACTATACGCAAAAATTTGCGGTGGGTTTATTTCCCATAAAAAATTCTCACCTTTACATACATACATTGCGTGATACTGGCACTTAAACTTCTTAGGAAAATAAATGTATTACCGATACATAATAAGACATTTAAAAGATATTTAGTATTCAGAATAAGCCCTTTTAACATATATTATATAGAAGGCATTTGTTTTAAGCACACAATTCCGATCCGTATTCCGTGAAGCGAGTCTAAAGTTAGGTGGATGGAGTGTTGAACGTGTTCGGATGTATTGTCTCGAGTGTTGAAGGTTGTATATCACCGTGAGCTCGCCGGCAAACGGAAGCAGTCTCTACTCTGTGAATGGAATATTGACTTGAGCGATGACGTTGAGATTTGAGTACTTACTATGTGGTCTCCGACAATCGTTTAGAATAATAACATTTCGAACACATATGAAATATTCCTTTTTAAAAAGTGAAAGACAATTAATAATGTTTTTTACTTGATGCACTAATATCTTAATGTGAACCACGACAATTTAAATTGAATGTTACTATTCAATTTTTATAGGGTAGAGGGTGCAGGCGAATTTCTGTCAAAAAATCATCAGTGTTTGTCATTCATAATAAAAGAAATATATTCATTTTCTCTTTTGTAAATACCATCACAATAAACGCGTCATAACGTCGCCCTAGTTATCAGAAAATGTAACTTGAAAAAAAAATTCTTCCATAAAAAAAATCTAACAACACGCCAACGTTTCATTGCAGTCGGAAGAATGATTTCAAAACGTATAAGAGACAAATAAACGCATAAGATTAGGAATAATTTACATAATTAACTGTGTAGTTTCTCAGCACAGAATGGGGCTCCCGTATTTCTTAGCATAGGTGTTTACCGAGGCGCCTATGGGAACAAATACGAATAGATGTGCCTCTAGCAGAGTTATTACTCTGCATAGTCTGATCTAATCTGCGGTATCCCATTCATTCGCCAAGCGCGAACTATATCAACTCTCCTCAATTTTGAGGAAGACCAACGTCTAGCAGTGAATTTTTAAATGTATTGAAATCAGGCAAAAAGCTTCGTTGTATATCCCACTTGTCTATTAAGATTAATTTCTATATTTTTTTAAATTTCCATATTTCAGTGTGATGAAGGCGGCGGCGCAGCTGAGGGTATTAAGACCGAGCCTCCTGAAACCGAGGAGCCCCGAGCGATGCAGAAAGTTCCATCACTTTCCGACCTTTCTGATCCTGAGGCATCACTGGGTGAGTACAGAGTTTTAGTTAAAATAAGTTAAAACAGAAAAACGTCACTTATTTTATTCCGTATAAATAAAAGAATTACCTGAATATGAATGGTTACATTGGATGTTGTAATGGTTACATTTTATAAGTTTTAATTTACATGTTCTGAATTTTATACGTATAGTTTGATTGTGCCTATACGAGTATCATCTGTACTCGTATAGGTAGCTATACATATAAGGTATATCTATTATACATAAAAGTATTCTATCATCACAAATCGCGTCAGTATTCACAGTGATTATATAACAAGTTTCTTGTTTAAATCGAACAAGTGGCGACACGAATATCTACTGTTATTGGTGTTATCCTGACACTGAAGGTTGGATCTAACAGCCCCAATTATAGTTTCGCGCGTGTAACCACTAAGTGAAGGAAAAGTCCGATTGACCGAGTCCAGTCAGTCAATCTTTAACAGACGACAGTATTTACGTAATTGTTCTTGAGGGTATAATAACATACGCGATACTAAAATTCTACGTGATTAAACTAAGGAAGTAAAAGGATAAATAAGCATTACTTACTTATTACATTATATAAATTACATAACATACTAAATACATTACATATGTTATATTATATATATATATATATATATATATATATATATATATATATATATATATATATATATATATATATATATATATATATATATATATATATATATATATAATTACTAGTGCTTTTAAGTACATTGAGATCGGGCCCATTAACAAACCAATAGAGTTCAATGGGCCTACATATTTTATATTCATCAATTATATTAAATTAATAAAAATAGAATACCTAATATTGTTTTATGTATCATTATTAAAGTGAATTAATGTTTGAAATAGTAAAAATGAATAATGTTTTGCGTATTAATTTCGGCTTTTAGATGGCCTGATTCATTCTTATAACAATTTTATAATAAATATTAATATATACTTACATCATCTTTGAAATAATGTAATACGTGTACGTACAGTAAGAGAATTAAAATATTTAATATTTCTTTATTCTGATATGTTTTATTTAAAAGTATAGCCAAATATTATATAAAGTTGAAAAAAGTGACTAAATAAGCTAAATAAGCCTGTGCTAAAACTAGAAAGACGCGCTTGCATCTTTTTAATTTTGTACACTGAAAATTAATTTTTAAGGTTTCATTTACAGAAAATTTACTCAACGGAAATCGATGAAACTTTAATATGTAAAATCTTTTCAATATAACATTATAGTAAAGATTATAGTGGGACACTCATTTGTGGATCATTTAAAAATTACTTCAAAGCCGCTTGGCTCAGTTTTCTTGTCTCGCTCCTCAATCAAGCTTTTTCACATACAAATATAATAATATTTAATTGTATTTTCCTTTATTGTAATTTATAAGCATTTTTGTGTTACTACAGCTACTACTACAGTAGTTTCTGTTATTACGCCGTAAGAATGTTTTAGTCGATTATGGTAGAACAAAATCACATCAAACTAAGTCATAATAAAGCATACATTAAAATAAAATATCATATTTTATTTGTGGTATACATACTTAAAACTAACATCTAATATCAGGAACTATCTTAAAAACTTTTATACATTTTTTATACAAGGAATAAAATTGCTTTATTATTCAAATGTACTTATCGGGACCGCAGATAAATAAAGGAGGTTTGGTGATCGCCCACGCGAAAGACTGGCACTTTATAAAGCGTCGTTGATTATGAAACATTGTAATTTTACTGCGTTCGATTGAAGTGACACGGTGCTCTGCTATGGTCTATGAATGATTAGCAAATGGGTGAAGCCCGAATAGAATAATGCGGCGCATCCTTGTTACGAGCACGGACTGCAGTTTCAGGCACTCCTACCGTGACGTTTACATAAGCAATTTTATATTCCTCATTGATGACTTCGAATGAATGAAATAAATGCATCATTTGTGTTTCTTGTCTTTCTATCTTTTTATGTTGCATGCAAAATTCAGAGCAATTCTGGTAGAACGGCCATAATTTTATCATGGTGTACATACAAAATAAGAAAAAAAAACATATGTAAAATAAGAAAATAGGTTTAAAGATTAACATGTTAAATATATTTTACATTTCAAAACACTTGTTATTTTTATTTTATTTTTTTTATATATTCACGCCTATCCCCCGCAGGGGTTGGCAGAGACCACAGAGCTCCATCCGCTACCATTATTTTTTTTGTTCATTTATTTTATTTTACTTGACACTGGCATAATATTAGTTATATCTAATTGCCATCGAAAAAGAAAAGAAAAAAAGTAGTCGTATTAGAATAACTATAAGCGTTTCATTCAAAGTATGAATGAAAGAATGATAAGCGTTTCATCAAAATGTTACCATTCAAGTAGTCGTATTAGAATAAAGATAAGCGTTTCATTCAAATGAATGAAAGAATGATAAGCGTTTCATCAAAAATGTTATGCTTGCGTGTCCCTGTCGTGTTTGCAAACATTATGTACTTAGTTTAATAAAATCTAGATGTATTTAGTTTAGTTATTCTATTTGCAAAACATAAATATAACGTAATATTAGGGATCTCTTTTCCGGTGTAGCTATTTTATTAAAATTATTATATATAAAATACACACATTTAAAGAAAGACAATAAACATAAGGATAAAACAGTTAATAAGTTAGTTACGATATTTATTGGCTGATCCCTCAATTTGTGTCGACATGATCCGTGCCAGATTTCCGGCACCTAATTATTTTATCCTACATAAGAGGTGAACGCACCAATGGGCAAACGTGTCGGGAAGTTTGTTAGTTCGCTTCGGGGTGGGCCGAATACGGGCCCATTGTTTCTTGTGTCTCTTCACGTACATATTTCAACGTGGGAACATTCAGAGCATATACCCCTTTATGTGTTGTTTATAATCAATGTTAACATTACTTTCATCTTGACTAATGTAATATTTACATTAATTTTTAAGGCAAGGGTTCAGGGTTCCACTCCTTATTCATTATCATCATCAACATCCTGCGGCAGTCCACTGCTCGACATAGGCCTCCCCCAAGAAACGCCACCTAGCCCGATCTTCGGCTTCACGCATCAAATTTCTGCCAGCCACCCTGCGCAGATCGTCGCACCATCTAGCCGGAGGCGTCCCACACTACGTTCGCCAAGACGCGATCTCCACTCCAGCACTCGTCTGATCCAACGATTGTCGGATCTCTGACAAATCAATACCACTCTTTTTGAAAAAAAAAACACAATTCATTTCTCATGTCCCTCGATGCAATTTGTTTTTAACTACATCCGAATTATTTTCCGATCGTTTACTTGCTTAAATAAAACTTACGAAAACAAAAATTATAAGCACGAAGTAGAGTTTCCTCTAGGTGATGTTACTAAATATAATTGGCATGAAACACAGTGAGGTTATTAATGAAATTGGAACTTGAACGCGTACATGAATGCAATGCGCAAGCGTTCCGAACGAATTAATCTGGTCGCGGTGCGGTGAACCCCGTAATTATATCTTGTAGTTTATGAACTGCACTTGTTAAAGTTGAGCCACCCTCAACGGAGCACGGATGTAACTATAGGTCTCTATCTTATTCATGTACGCTAAGTATTTTGAGAAATAGCCAGAGGTAACTGCGTAGAAATTGTTTTTAAGTCTCAACAAGCTGAGAGGCAGATATATAAAAATTTGATTCTCGAAATGTTTAGAAAACTAGGATCTACTTTACGTATAACCTCATGTAGGTTATATTGTTCTGATATATTTATTCTGAGTTCCGACACCTTGGACATGCACGGTGGGCTAATGTCCTTTCTTCAGGAAATAGGAGGTCTCGTGCCCAGTAAGAAAGAAGAAAAGAAAAGGAATCGGTTTACAGAATTAAGAAATATTCATACGTATATATGGACAAATGATGTTATGATATAAAAGAATTGAAACGGAATGAGGAATTAAGTTCAAACCTTCAAATAGAATCATCAGAATTTTCTTAAATGAGGAAATCTGTGTAAAAATATCTGCTATAGCCTTTCGGTAGTGAAAACGGGGTATTTCGCGAAAAGGAAACAATTAAAGATGGTTTAGAAGTAATCACCCATTTGAAAAACTATAGCGTGAGAATTTCGAAGAACGCATTAATTTTAACCGAATCTCAATATGTCTGATTTTAATTATAAGAGATTAAATTTCTAATAATTGTTTTGACATTGTTAGTTTAATATTTATCGAAGATTGGAATGTCGATATTTTCTTTTCCCAAAACTTCTTTCCATACACCACCACTTTCGCTTTATGGAATCAGTGGTATATTTGAACCGATACCAAACCTTCAAAAAGAAAACTACATTTTTCTCAAAACCGGCAATGCTTTTTAATGCCTATCTAGGTCTATGGCGGTGTTGATTGCCTTCCAACAGGTGATACGCTTCTCGTTGCTTTCTTTCCCATAAGAATTACACTTAAATATTTTATTGTATAACAGTGTATCAATATTTACACAAAAGCTATTTATTGCTTTGTTTATATGAAACACGACAAAAAAGCGAAAGTTAAAAGTGCTTACATTATCATATCAATGTTCTGGTGAACGAGAACAATGCGAGCAATTTGTTGGATGCTATCTCGAGCGTCCGTGACTCATGCGATCGTATGAGACATTTTAAACGGTTTGTATGTGCGTGTGTGTCTGTTTGATTACCACGCATATCTGTGTCCCTTAGATGAAACATTCGCTGATGCTTATATACACAAAGGCTTATGTGCATCCAATGATATTTGAAATGTGTAGCTGTGTCTGGGTTTGGATTAAATAATAACTTTAATCATAAAGTTTTATTGATACTTACATAGTATTAACATATATGTTACCTCGCGAAACGCGAACCAAAGCACTTTTTGACTAATGACTAATTTGAAATTAATCAATTACTGGCCGCGGGCGTATAAAACATAATTTTAAGATTAACTGCCCTACTGAACATACAAGACGAGATATTTATGAGAATATCTAGTAAAAACTATTTTACTTAATTGTTTTAATGTTAATTAATTTAAAACTGATCATTTTTTGTATAAAAGAGATGAGCTTACTACCTAGCAGGTCAACTGATAATAAATAATATCTGCACATGTACATCTGTTGTAATACTAAAGGCTTTGTAGGTAATGCATTACCTATTTTATTTGGGTGGATTATGATGTGACATTACTGTTCGACTACTACATGGGACTAGAACAAACGCATTTAATACAATGTAGAGGAAAAGTAGTAATATACATTTCTTTATGCGGATATCTATGGGTAGTGTTGATTGCTTTCCATCAGGCGACACGCATAAAAATAATCTATACGTATAATAATAAAGTTCTGGACAATGACTGACAGACAGTGAGAGTGTAAATCGGTGGGTGTCAAAGCATGAAATGTTGCATAGGTATTCTTTATATAACGGAGATAAACAATAACGAATGATTTTTCAAAATTTATCCGCTAAAGGCTTAAAAAAGAATGAAAGTTTGTATACAAGTAATGAGAAATCTTGTGTATTATCAATAATATAACCATTTTCAAAATATTTATCTAAAATATGAAATATATTTATGTGTAGGTAGGCGGACTACAAAGGAGAGGAAACGTTAATATGTTAACAATTGTTTTTGGAAATGATTAGTATTACGTTATAATGTGTAAACAGTGTTGAAATTGTGGGATTTTCACGTTTCTTAGATTCAATTCACACTTGACTGCTTGAAACATAAATCCAATTACTGTAACAACTTGCCAAACAAACAACATCTGCTTTGTGTACAGTTTTCACATTAAAAAAATAAATACTTCCGCAAGCTTCAAGGCTTCACTTGAACGATTTGTTTACTTAGCTGTATGCACATAAGAATTATGGATTCTTTACATTTATCATCAAGATTTATTTTGGTTTGCGAATCTTTTAGCAGCGACGATGGTTCAATTGACTTTTCATATCCAGAGACGAGCGCATGTATTCAATAATGTCTATAAACAGCATCACGGCAACCACAGTCGTTTACTTCCTCTGACAGAACAAGTAATATAAAAAAAATTTAAGTCAAGTCCTACTTTTATATCCTGCTAAATATTTTAAATAAGAGATTTTTTTTCTGCCATACAAACCAAAACTAATTAATTAATATTTGAAAAAACTGTATTAACGTCAAGTGATATCCACTAAAAGTTTAAATAATGTATTTTAACTTAAGTGGTGGTAAAAAGAATACGTGCACCTTACAGTCATTGGCTTTGCAATGGATAATATTAATATATTTAGTATGGCATTAGCTTAGATGATTAGAAATATCTTTTTTAGAATTTTTTTTAACCCGTAAATCCTAGAATCGTTTACATTGGCTAAAAAGAAATTATAGTCAATAAGCTCTTCAAGGTTTCTTTTAAGGTCTGCGTAATTGCATTTGCGGTTTCTCATGCCTAAAAAGCGGTCGTCTCGTGGTTCTGTGCAAGGTTTCCTCCCAGAACCTTGCCTTCTCTGAACGGAACCTGTTTTTGGTATCAAGTCTTGGATTTTGGACGGTTGGTATTAATAGATAAACATTGCTAATTTTATTTTTCTCAAAAAAAGTTATGACATTTTTGATAGATCAATGAAATCAACGATAAAATGTGTACAATTAACTCTATTTTAGATGCTAATTTTATGATGTTGATTTTATTCTGACCAATTCGGCTATGGCAACACTTTATAGGAAAGTAGAGAAGCAGTGTTACTTGGGCGTTATTCCTGACACTGTGGTCACAAACCCCAACTTCCGAATAGGCCCAAATATGCCTACAATTATTTATTCTGATATTGGATGCCTCGCTTTGCCTTGGACAAACGTGGTGAGTTAATTTTGTTAGTTAATATGTCTAGCAATAGAACAAATATAGGCTGTGAAAAAAAATTATACGGAACCTTTTAAAACGTCCCCCGATGCTGTGCGAGATATTTTTTATTGAAAAATGCAGAGAAGGCGTAAAAAGTGATCGATATTCCTGTCCCCCACATACGATACCTCAAAGGATGTTGCGGTGTCCACTTCCCCTCAAATGTTGATCGCTGCACAGGATGTTGCCAAAACTAAGTTTGAAACACTTTGTGTATATTTTCCGAGCTCGGGTAACTACTAATGTTACAACACATTTCTGCGTAAACATTTATTATTTAACGGTTACGAGTTTGTAAACAAACATTGCATTACAATTTATGTCTCAATAAATTGTCGTAATTCTAATTTTGAAATTAAACTACATTTCAAAATTCTACAAACTATTTGATTTGTGGTTTGAATTTAACAAAAAATAATTTCAATAAATTATATAAATCTAAATTATATAATTAATTTAGGGTTTTATCTATTTAACGTAATTACAGCACTTACGTTCGCCTACAATTCTTGTAAGTAATAACTGATAACAATAACCATAATGGTAAACACTTTCGCCATCTGGATGAATGGCGATCCAGCAAAATGCCTTTTTCCCAAAATATTAAACCTGAATCGATATGACATGACACAACGAAACAAGCGCACACATTTCTCAAAAGCCAGCAACATTTCTGCAATGCCTGTGATGTTGCAGATGTCTATGGGCGGTGTTGATTCCTGACCATCAGACGACATACTTGTTTGCCTTATTATCCCATCAAAATAAATAAATAACAATTAAGCTACCTTATGGCATTACCAACGCCAAAGGATCTTCGACATTAAAGGCATATTAGATATGTTGTCTACGTTAAGATAAGATGTGATTAATTCCTACGTCTCCTGCGAAGTAATAGAGATGGAAAAGATTTGAACTTCCAGCTCCCTGCATTCGCCGTATGAAATTTTGTGGAACCTCGTCTACCCTCGTCTACCCTCGTCGGTCTTTCCGAACCGTTACGACATCGGAACCTTCAAAAAACAAGCCTATACATACCTAAAAGGCCGGCAAGGCTTTCGCGACTCCTGCGGTATCGCGGTTGTCCATGGGCGGCGTTGATTGCTTTCCATCAGGCGACACGCTTGCTTGTTTGCCCTCCGTTCCCATAAAAAAATGAGATAACAAGGAAATATGCTATCAGCCAAAGTTAATATTTTGTGAGGATGTGATACTTTCTTGGTTGAACTTACTCATTCGTGCTATACCCTGGTTCAACCCCTTTTGTTTAATTTTAAGTAATAATAATACTATTTGTATGTTTTATATTTGTTATTTATGAATATTAATTCTAATAAACCGTTATTAACAACTACAGAACTAAATAAGAATAACAGTTAAAATATTCACTAGCTTAATTTAATTAACTTTTTAGGTATTTGTGCTATACCCTGGTTCAACCCCTTTTATTTAATTTTAAGTAATAATAATACTATTTGTATGTTTTATATTTGTTATTTATGAATATTAATTCTAATAAACCGTTATTAACAACTACAGAACTAAATAAGAAAAACAGTTAAAATATTCACTAGCTTAATTTAATAAACTTTTTAGGTATTCGTGTTTTTAATTCTATTTTAAAAATAGACATTGTTTCGTGTCTACGATCATGTAAATTTCAAAGAAAATGAAAATTTTCAATTCATGAAAATTTCATCCCCACCATCTGGATGAGTGGCGATCTACTACGACGCATTTCTCTCGTAACTTCAAGTACAGAAGCGTACAGAACTAAATAAGAAAAACATTTATAAATGTTAAATATTCACCAGCTTTTTATCATTTCATTATGTTAAAATATTCACTAGCTTAATTTAATAAACTTGTTAGGTATTTGTGTTTTTAAACTCTATATTAAAAATAGATATTGTTTCGTGTCTACAATCATATACAATCTTCTGAAATAGACTTGTAGGCCAAAGAATTGAAGATAAGTGGTTATACTGTTTATTCATCCAATCATGGTAAATGCCGTTTTGTATCTTGTAAGTTTGACCCCCATCTAAGTAACATTATCTCCAATGGCGTGTAATATATTTTTTTACGCTTAACCAAGTGGAAAACAAGTATCGTATGTCACCTGATATTCAACAAAGTGACGGATTTGAACTGTATGTAAATATAAATACAGTAGGAATTTAATAAATTTATGTACGAGTTTTAATTATGTATTTTGACATAAGATGTGACTACTCTTGGTGTTGGAATCACATGCTGTACTTGCAGTGATTTTGTCAGCATAGCATTTAGCAACATATTATGTATGAGAATTATGTTTTTATACAATGACATGCATTAATATTACGCGTTTGATATACTAATAATTTAGGATACGATAAGTAGGACGTCTTTAGAGTTAGCAAACTAAAGTAGCAATGGGCTGATTACGTTTATCGGCTACCGAAGTAGACTAGTGCTAGAGACCGCATCTTGGTAAATGTAGTGTAGGGCGTACCCCAGGCTAGATAGTGTGACAATCTGCCCAGCGCGGCTGGCAGAAACTACATGCGTAAAACCGATGATGGTGCTTGGCTAATGGCTTCTTGGAGAAAGCAATTGACTGCCACAGGCTCTTAGTGATTGATGATCATGATACGTTAGGAAAATTCACATACGGTAGCCCAACTGATTTAAAACACCTATTCGTGACTTTATATTTACATCATGAATTTGTAAGAAAACCAAATAAATAGCCCAGCGTAAGTTTTTAAAGACTGTATTTTCAAATCATAGCTACTGTAGTAACACCAATACATCGAAAAGGCATCACACAAGAGCAAAATGCATGAAAATATGTTCTTAATTCATTTTTTATTGTTTTAGAAAATGCGGTTGTTATTTTATATTAGTTTGTAGAGTTGTTAGATTATATCAATTAAACACAACTTTATTCATAAATTTTAAAATTTAATAATACCGGGTCTTCTATGATACATTAAGTACCTACTGAATATGCCAAGATCATCGCCATCCGCCTTAACGTCTCAAATAAGCTCTGTAAAAAGCCTTTGCTTATGAATGAGACAACTTTGTTTAAACTATGTTTTAACTTATATTATTACTAAAGTTTTTAACTTGTATATAATACATGCTTTTTATACAATACAATACTAATTCGTTTAATTTTATTACTAAAATTCTTAATTTTTTATCTAATTTTTATGTATTGAGTATATCATAACTAATATTGAGACTTAAAAGAAAAGGTGGGAGAAAAAAATGAAAGACAAAGAAAATAATTTACAGACCATTTAAAAGAAAGAACAAGGATAGAAACGTACAGTAACATGAAGGATGGAAGGAATGAAAATTACTATATCGACAATTGCCAACAACTTAAGTTATGGATGGATGCAAAAGAAATATTAAAATTTATATAGATATAATTTATACCTACCTGGGTACTGTGTAAGAGCGGGACAACAATTTCCTGTCAGTGACATTATGTAACTCATATTAACGTCACGCAAATTGCGTCATATCCTGCTTCCAATGTCAAAAAATATCTACCCCCCAACTACCTCAACAATGTAGGTACATGTATGTATCTCACTAAATAAAAAAGTAGATTAAAAGATATATAAGTTAAATGATATATAAATTAGATATATCATACTTATTAAACTTACGAGCTTTTATTACCCGCGAGCTTATTCCCCTCCCCACAATAATTTAAAAGGTTTTTTTTGTACTTTTGTGTGGGAAAACCTAAAAATAATCTAAAGAAAAAAGTGGACAAAACAACTACCTATAAACTTTCCGAAGAAGTTGGAGCGAAATCTCATCAAAATCATTTCGACCGTTTTCTACCTCATTTGCTCATTTAAGTGCTTAAAAAATATATATTTAAGTATTTGCATGTCTATTTTATTAAATTTTAAAAGGGTCAGCATAATCATCATGATCTTTATTATAAAACTCCGGAACACAAATACGATCCATACGATTTTTAAAACTGATGTTATATATTGAAATACACACAAAGAAGATTTTATATTTGTTAACTTATTAAGATTATATATTTCAACTATTCAGTGCCAGCATTTTATCCTTATTGCACTTGTAAAAATTAAATAAGTACTAAGCACGATATCAATTTACTTTTAATACCATACGAAAATATTAATTGCAAATAATATACTATCTAGTCAGATAGAAATCTATCTTAATACCCAATGCATGCGGCATGAATGCTTAAAATAAACTATTTATAGCTATGTATCGGAATTCACAGCGCTACAAAACCGTTGTTTTGTATATCAACCGTTTGTAAATCTTGCACCAATCAGTGCATTACTTTTACAGGCAGATTTATTATAAACAAAAATTCAAAATCCATGGCGTGCCAGAGATAGCAGTAATTCGTTTAATTTTTAAATGCATGATTTTATTAGCGTTATTGCTGTGCGAAATGAAGCCACAAAGCTATTTCTGTGTAAGCAAGTTCAGATGTTGACACAAGAAAATTCTCATGAGCGGCCTAACATGTTGACTCAAATAAACACGTGTTCCAAACACTGGCTCGGTGCTAACGCCCGCCCGACGCACACCGCGAGGTTCATTCATAACGCAACTTGAATGGAGCTCGGCGAAAGCTCTGTAGTCGTCATGCGCGCCTAGTACCGACGCCGGATCGGTCGGCAGACATGTTGTTCGATCAGTCACTACGCTACTAAACTGAGTGACCGTTGGCACCCATTGCGAACGGATGATAACATGATCGAACTTAAAATAACCTCTAGCCGGAGCTTTGTTTAAAGTAATTGAAAACATGGCGCATTTCAAACATTTTTATGTGAGAGCTTTAATTTCATGCCAGTACGAAAATAACTGTCTTATGTAACCTTTTGATAACATGCCATACCGTTAAAATAATATCTAATTATTGTTATCGGCAAAGACTAATGAAAAATGAAAAGAAATATATTATTATTTTTTTAACATATAAATAAAAATTAATTCCCTTATTACACTTAGCTTTGTATCGATATACATTATGATATTAAACATATTTCATCTGTTGGTTACATTTTTGCAAAGTTGTATAAATTTGTATAACCTTAAAAAAGAAGGATAAAAAGCGATCTTTATTTTCTCATTGTATTCATAGTTAAGTTGAAATGTTTCACCATTGTTCACAGAGATGCATTCAACATATAAATCAGCGTGGGATGTTAATAAAGAACACGCATTATCGAACGAACCCTTTAAAAATGTTGCGTATTCTTTATATGAGGATGATGATGATAAACATTACATATATTTATCATCCACATCAACAATATTCTATTCTACTCTACTCGTGAAAGAAAAAAAAAAAAAAAAAAAATATATATATATATATATATATATATATATATATATATATATACATACATACATTAATTTTTAATTTAAAATTACACAAAATACACTCATGTCGTATAGTGCGTACTACGATAAATTTTGTACAATAATTTTTTTTTAATATAATTATACTATATATATTTAATAATTATTTTACAAATAAAGCCCCAAACACTTACAGTTACGCGAAAGGCAATCTTATAAGCGGGTAATTGCTAAGCGAAATGTTCTTAACTTCATAAAGTATAGTCCAACAGAGAACTAGAAAAGTATATTTTGATAATATTGAAGGGGCCCTATACTTAGTTGAATACAAACTCGAATCCACCATATTCTTAATCTAATAACCTTATATAATAGCTAGAAATAGATAGGTGTATGATGAATGCTTATAAAATAAAACAAGATCAAAGATAAGTAACATTTTTTTAATATGCCTGAAATATATTTAATAAACAAACTTAATCTAATGGGAATACAAAATGTTAGAGAATCATTTATAGAGCTTTATTAAGTTCTCAAGTCGTAAAACTATAAAAACCCATCTGAATACGTCGTATGTTTGTAGGCGCAGGTAAATTTTTTTAAACGACGTTTTTATTAATTTGACAATAATTTTATTACGTTGAGAAGCTCATGGGGCATGCGAAGCGCGTGTACAGAAGCGCGCGCGCATCTAAATGGTTTCGTCGCCACCTCTCGGCTGTGCAGCACTGTACTTTGCATACTAATCAGATCCCGACCCTATACCCACCATTATATTTGAACACGTTCAAAAATCATATTTATATTTATCCGTGTATATCCCATGCAACTTTATATAAAGTGTATACACATTTATATAGTCTTGGTCGATACTCGGTTCTAATAAAAAACGCTATGCAGTTAAGATTATCATTAAACTGCGGAATACCAAGATGATCAATCGGTGCTAAATATCAATTACCTAGTTTTACATATGTATATTGAATGTCATTATTTTTTTAAGAGTCTAAAAAAGGGTGAGAATTTTTGCGCCAAGCTGTACAATTAATCGAACGTCATCAAAATTACCATTAAGATTTGACGCTTTCGTTGGGCTGGGCACGTGATATGGATGGACGAGGCTAGAGTTCCCAAACACCTACTCGACGGCAAACCAGATGGTCGTAAAAGCCGCAGAAGACCTAAGCTTAGATGGCTAGATGGAGCCGAGGATGACTTAAAGGCGATCGATGTGAGGGAGTGGAGGGAAAAACGCCACTTTGTTTGCGAAGCGATATTATAATAGTTTATTATATTAGTGTTATGATTGACGCGAAAAATAATTCTTTATGACTCTATATAGAAAAAATTAGGCTTTTATAAATCAGTTGCTTATGTTTGAAGTGAATATCTTAATATGATTATTATTATTACATGGCTCTGATGTGTTCCGCTGGCGATCAAAGGCCTGCCTTCCTTTTTTTAATCTCTTAAATTGTACACTTCTCACTTCCATTTCAAGACCGCGGTTTATTAAACAACGGTAAAAAATAATAAAATACAGAATCAAAACGATAAATATGGATAAAGAAATACAGAGATCAGGACAGATAATATTTTTAACACGTGAGAATGCTTAAATACATTGTATTTAAGCAAATATTTTAGTATTTCTTTCGTAGTATTCTCACTTCATATGCAGCTTATGCTTTTTATACACTAAATATTCAAACATACATTTAAAGATTTTACTATAGTTACGTATTCAAACAAAGTAATGAAAAAACGAACGAGAGATTTGATTTTTTTTCATCACAAATGAACTAATATTAAAAAATCAAAAGCCGAAAACTAAATTATAAAATGACCTATATACGAACATATGTATAGGTAAATAATACGGTATCTTTATATTATTTTTAATATTCATTAAGAGATTCTTGACTTAGATACATACTCGTACAACAGTATATTACAGGGATCCTGTCACTAAGCACTCCAGCAGTACTTGTCGTTGTAGCCATTTCTATTTAATTTAAAAAAACAACCTTGGCTTTTTTTATTATTTTCATAAATCATATTAAACGGTGCCAAATTCATTTTAATATGTGGTAACATATTTAAAAATCTAAACATTGCAATTTTTACGTCATACAATTTTTAATGATTGATTTTATGGACGGGCAATCAGTGTAATGTAATAAAATACAATCAGTGTAATGTAATAAAATAAAATACAAAACAAACCATATCATTTGTTTATTTATTTTATTTTACAATTTTTGGGAATTAACTAATATTCTGAACTTATAGATACCAAGGCTACTTTCTTTTCCTATGTATATGTAAATATCAGAATAAATGATTATCGTCAGATCAGAATAAGTTTTAAAGTATATTGAATTATTGATTATATTTTAAGTTGAAATATTAACGACTTTGCCTGCTGTTAGTGTACAACAGATTTATCTCGTTATGATAATTTGTCGTTTATCTAAGAATAATTTGATTTTACTTACTCCATTCCCGGAAACTTTATTATTTTTTAAATTGAATGTCAACGTATATTAAATAAACGAAGACTCAAACATTTTACGTATTCTAACATCTGCATATCAAATAAATCCGCACATTATTCCGAAGATCGTGCCCTAAATATGATTTATTGTGGCAATAAATCTGAACCTGACTCGTTATGATACGCCGAACACGTTTGAGAGCCTGCCAACTCAATGCGGCAAACAACAACAGTCACAATTTCCAGCACGACAACTCTGTCCTTCATTATTACTGTATTATTTGTGTAAAATGTCTTATTTAAGGCACAATATCCTTTGCCTTTTGAAATCCTATAAGGTTTTAATTTGTTGACATTCGAAGCTCGAACAAAGCTGCAACTTAAGTCAGTAATCACAGGTTCGATTCCGACATCGGGATAAATATTTATATGCATAACCACAGACCACGGGTAATTAATTATTCGAGTATGAGTCCACCGCCAATCAGCTTTGGATTAGCGTGGTAGATTAATGTCCAGTCCTCCTATGGTATTATATAAATATGGTACTAAGCAAATAAAAAAAAGCACGTTAGAAAGCAGTCAAATTATATTTTGTTTTTATTATATTTATAGTATAGACTTTGTATGTATTGTATGGACCCTAATATCAGTATCAATGATTGCATTGGAAATTTGAAAAGAGCTACTTACATATAATTATCCGACATTCCACTATAGTAAATATGTTATTTAAAAAAATATTTAATGTGTGTTATATTTGTACATTAATAATTATAAAAATAAATATCAAATTTTCAGCTCAATTCGAATCTATATTATACTTCTTTCGACCGTAGCGACATCTCCTGATACATATAATGAGCGCTGTAAACAGTGAGTTGTTTATTTAAGTATCACATAAAATCTAAATACATTTTTACATCACATTTTATTATTATTGCTCTATTGAATAAACTGTTAATAAAATATTAATTTAATTTTTTTTCTACATACGTTCCTAACGTAAATACGGTGTTAAAAATGTTATTTACAAAAAATGCGCTCACGCTACGTTAGTAACTAGCGCCATCTATTGGAAGTATCGAAAGTTCCTCAACTGGCTAGAGCAAGTTTGTAATAGTGTCGACATTACTTTCTAGATGTCGCTTTTTTTTAAGTTACTAGTTTTTTCTAATTTTTAATAGGTGGCGTTTACTTATTAATATCCATAATAAACAGTTTTAAACTAATCTAAATCTGCTACCCGAGTGGCTGGACACATGGCAAATGTCTGTCAACGTTGGGAAGACATGCGCCATTGTAACCGGCCACCAAACTAAACTACCAAGACCACTTAAGCTTCGGGGGCAGAATGTACGTTGGGAGACCACAGTAACGTACCTCGGAGTCCGCATCGACCGCACGCTGCGGCTCACCACACAGGTAACACACGTGGTGAATAGCGCGAAAGCCGCGCGTACGGTCCTTCGACCTATATTAACATCAACCCGCATACCCGTGCGTACGAAGCTGTTGGTCTATAAGGCCTACGTTCGCTCCCGACTGACCTATGCTGCGCCGGCCTGGTGGTCTTTGATATCAGCAACCCAGCGCAAACGCGTTCAGATCCAGCAGAATCTGTCTCTGCGCGCCATCGTGGGGGCGGCTCGCTATGTGCGTAACAACGTTATAGCGAGGGACCTCAGGGTGGAGAGTATCCATGAGTTTGTGGTCCGGTTGGCTCGGAAGATGTTCGACCGAGCCGACAATGGACCACACCCACACCTTAATAATTTTGCTCCTCTTCACGCTCGCCCACCTGAGGGACGTCCATTCCCACGCGAAATCCTCCTGTCGCCTCCTGGCTCCCGCGAGGGAAGAGGGCCAGCGACGGACCCAACGTAGGAATAGGTTCAGCCATATCTCGACGACGCGAAGTCGTTAAAGGACGCCCAAAAGCCGCTAGGAATAGCGGCACCTAAGACCGGGGGGCGGTTGCCCCATTGAGTTGCTGCACGAGCAGTGGGGTTCATCCCCGAGGCTCGATCCCACACCTCTGCGCGGGGTATGGATGTCCCCAATTGATTGATTGACTAATCTAAATCAATTGTAATGTTATTCGAACCTATTTAGTCCTACAAAAATGTAAGTTCTATTATTAAAAACAAGCATATATGTGCGTGAATTGGGTTATAGGAATCTTTTATTTCGACTGAAATAATAATGTATTATTAATAAGATATTTTATTGTTACATTCAAGCATGTTCAACTAATATTTGTACATATTTGATGTAGTAAAACACATAGTAATATTTAATTTTAAAAATTGAAATCGTGGCATTCAACCATTGTAATTGTATGTATTTCATCAGAGTTGCATTTGCATGTAGTATGTATTTCATCAGAGATGTTGTTCTTGGAGAACTCTGAAGTAATTATGTGACCTATTCCAGGTTTCATAGATTATTTCCAAAAAAAAAGCTTGCAAGTTCTATATGTGGGTATCCGTACACTACAGACAGATATGTTCATTTCGAACTCAATTTTGTATTATATCATACATCAATTACAATATCTAATAATTTTGTTATCGTTGTATTTTTTATTACACATCAAAATGAAATAATCTACAAAGGAGCAAGAATAAAATGTACAAAAGACTTATCTTATAGAGGAGTCTCTTTCAGTTAATCAATATTTTTTAACAACCCATATATGTCCCACTGCTGGGCACGAGCCTTCCATTGCTGGAAGAACGGACTTTAATCCAATGCGTATTGATAGGTAAACTAAACTCGCATCGGAATAAATATATGTATGGCCTTTCGATATTTATTCCGACGCGAGGATCGAACCCGCGACCGTTGATTCCATAGGCAACAACCTCATCTCCGAGCTAATTATTCGTCGACCAATATGTCGTATACCAAAAAAAAAAATTTTAGAGAAATCATTTAAACATTCGTACGACACAATTAAATGTAATTTGTCTGTCACATATGAGTATTAAAAGCAATCAAAGCATTCACAGACACGTTATCTAATCGACAAAATTTGAACACATTCAGGCCGTAACAAACACGCTACAAAACAATCGGAAACATCTTGTGTTGTAAAAAACGAGTTCGGCAAGCGGACCGTTGTTTGTGTGGATGTGACGTCATGGGGGTGGGGCGGTGGGGGGCGAGGGCGTGGGAACCGCGCGGCAGGTGCGCAAGACGGCCACTGGTCCTGAACTAACACGAACACCACACAAGTGCAACGTCTCGACACGCACACAAACGTGTTTCGTTATATTGAGAAAATACCACTTTTCCAACAGACTACTGTTAATTTATTCCTATAGGAACGCTAATCCATCAAAGTCTATTAAGAGTAAATTATCTAACAATAAACTTCAGATTTCAAATGAATTAAAAGTAAGGGTAATTCTGTGGTCGAAATTCGCGCCTAATTCATTATTTATTTTATAATATTTTTGATTTAATATTTCTGCATTCCTACTCCATGTGAATATTAAATGTTACGCCTTTTCTTTATGTATTGATATATAAAAAGATAACGCCTTCAAAATAATGGAACTGTATCAAGATACTAATAAAACGAAATATTATTCAAATATAGATTATGAGGACAAATAAAGTATTATGGTAGACGCACTTGGTGATTATTTAAAAATCATTTCTTAGTGCTCACCCAGGTGAGGGTTTTTTTTTCTTAAATCAAAATAAAACAATAAATTTAGGTGACAATGATTCAAATTTTTATATTATTAAAAAAAAGGTTTAGCAATTATGAATGAAAAATGATATCTGATAAATATTCACCACGACCACAATTTTATTGACGCTAGTTCTTAGCACAAGTATTATTAGCTTACTTGGAATGGTTAACATAGAATTCTAGCAATATTAAAAAACATTGCTAGACTTCTTTAAAAATCAATATGTTATAGATTTGATTAGCAGGGAATGATAGTGTTTAAAAGTCCACATTTAAAACTTAACAATAGTGTAATTCAATCTAATAAAGACTGTTCAAGTTAATTAAAGTTTTTTCAATAAACTTCAAATGTGAAACTGAAACCAATTTACTTTCCAACGTGAAAGAGGTGAACTTCATTAAACGAGATCAAAGGACAAAAAGTGCCTTTTCACCCCACGCCAGAGAAATCTAATTTTTGTGTCGACTTTTATTGAATCTCGTGCTCCGTGCGGCTGACTAACTAACTCACTTAAAGGCCGCGAGGTTTTTAAAACTTTCCTAATTACGCGTCTGTACGGCGTAATTAGTTTAAAATTGTCTTTTCCATAGTATAGTAGGTACGTATGAATATCCGCCATTAGGCGTTTTGTATTGAAATGTTTATTACTTCACGTTAAATTATACATAAATCGGAAATAAGGACAGAGGTATTGCCTACCAGTTAATCTTTAATAAAATTATGAAAGGATAGAATGAAAACGTTATTAAAAAAATCTATAATGAATTTATACTATTTTTTAAAATTACACAATTATAATAAATTATATTATAATATTTGTCTATGAGCCGATTGTATGTCATAGACATAACCAACAGCCTGCAGTTGTCCACTGCTGAACTTAGACCTCCAAGACGCGCCACCGAACCCGGTTATCGGCTTCACGCACAAATTTTCTGGCAGCCAACCTGCGCAGATCGTCGTTCTATCTGGCCGACAGGTGTCTCACCCTATTTTCCTACTTATTTAACTGTACTTATGATTAAATACCTTATATGTAAAATAAATAAATTAATAAAACAATAAAGAAAATATAATATTTTCCTTTCCCCAGCATCGAAATATATATTATGTAATGTTATCAATGCCAATGCCTCATTTTCTTACAACTGAATTATAACCGCCGTAAATTATCGCAGCCAATATGAATTCTTCGCTTACTTTTAACACGCAAGTAACAATTCTTCGTTAAGAGTAAGGCCGTTCGTTTCTATGAAGCAATTTGGAGCAGCAAATAGCCGGGGGCGTACCGAGGGGCGTGCGGCCAAACGTACTCTGATACTGAAAGGTATATTCCTTATTGATCTAACTAATTGTAACCATTTAAAAATATCGTTTTAATTGTTGTACATTGTTTATTTAAATCTTGACGTAGATTAAGAATTTTGAATCTTGATTACTGTAAGCAACCTAAGGTCGTATTGTCGCTTTTGTATAATTATATAACTCGAAGTTAGTACCGTCTTTCTCTTTCTTATCATTAAAATAAAACTACTCATATTATTGTAATGATAAGTCGAGACGTAGGCTAAAGTATAAAGGAATATTCAATTATTACATTAAGCGTGTTACGTTTATATATTTTATTCATTTCATATTTAAAATATACTAATTTTGTTTACGTCGTACCTATATTTTAAAATGTTACATTATTCTCAGATTATAGAATTACATACATACATATATGAATATTGGCTGTACTTATAACTCAATACGAAATGGAAATTCCTCTTTTTTATTTCGATACACGGTGTTTGAAAATGACTTGTTGTTGTATTATAATGTGAAATAGAATGGAATAGGGATTGGCTTTTAAAAGAAAATTATAACAGGCCTAATTCATAGATGCAAGTGGAACGAATCACATAATTTTTATTAATTATTAGTGAAGTATGTGTTAAATTTTACGTTAAAGTTAATTACTTATTGATGTGCCCCAAAGTATTAACGAAATTTAATTGCTTTTTCATTATTTGTGTATAAATTTATTTTCCGTAGTTGTCTTCCGTAGAGTCTACTATACATGAAGATGCCTCGTTTTGGGGCGTTTCATCGTTTACAAGATGGAAAAGTGATAATGTGTGTTTGGTGTTGTGTATAGTGGTTGGTGGGTGGAGAATTGATGGCCGATTTTCGGTAAGTTTTTGGTTTAAGTTCCAAATAAATCCACTTAACCCAACAGAAAAACACACATTATTAATTTTCTGTTATTGTTTTGCTTGTCGCGGATCTTAGCTAAGTAAAACTTTTGACTGTCCATATAGTGATGGATTTCCGCAAAGTAACGCCTGACTCCATTAATAACGAAATAGTTAATTAAGTAAATATAAAATCAAAGGGTGAACATGAGAGATAAAAAAAGAATGGCATTGCTTTAACATTGTTAGAATTCTTATTAATAATAAAATAAACTAAGCTTTAACTGCTTATGTTAGGAAAAATCAGCTTACGTAAATAGCTATTCCATTAATGAGAAAAATCGAACTCGGGACCATCTCTCGACTCGGGACTCGGGACTCATGGTAAACACGATCTCAAACCAGTTCGGCGATTGCCGATTGCATAATTTTTAGAATAACTCCTTTATCTTTTTTTCATTGTGCTTTCTTAAAAGCGTAATAGGCTCATACTCTCCCATTCTATATTTCATCTATCATCATTCAACACTTTTTTCACAGCCAACATTTACTATATACATTGAGGTTGTTAAGAAACGAGGTTATATGCCAGGGTTGGCCCACTTGATTAGATACAAGATCTAATGTTTACTGACTAAACTGTGCGATCTATCAATTCTTCTATCAGTACTTCTCCATTAAACTAACATGTAATTGTTCTTTCATGTAACCTAACATGTAATGTAATTTTAATTGTGTAAAGAAAGTGTTCATGTAGAATTTAAAAAAAAATAGAAATATTCTTATTTTATTAAATTATTTTTTTGCCACCCCTGATATCTATACATATATGTCTATTAAAAGCTGGCAACGTATTTGAATTGCCTCTGGTGTTTCGGATGTCTAAGGCGGCAACGACTACTTACTATTATAAAGGTATACACTCGTTTACGTGTTATGCTATGAAAAAAACAACATTCCCTTCTACAGAGTTCATATTATCTAGTTCTACACGAAATCAAGTCAAACGGATATCTACGTTGCGTAGACAAAGGCAGGAACTCTACCAATCACTGGGATCGACGAGAAACAATAAACCATTGAAAATTCTAAACGAAACAGTGAAGAATCACTATTGTGAATTAAAAAGCTGTATCGCCAATTTCAAGTAAGGATACTGAGAGATGTACTCTACTCTGGTTAGGTACTACTCTACTTAGGTACATATACTCGTGTATGAGTGATGAAGACGTGTATGCAATGATGAAGACTACTACACTACTCTCCATTTACTGGTAATTTCTCGTCCAACATTCACGGAAATTTGTGACGCTATATATATATATTTATATATATATATATATATATATATATATATATATATATATATATATATATATATATACATACATATACATATACATACACATACATAGAAGAAATTTTGAGATTTTACGCATGAGAAATCTGAAAATAACTTCTCTTTGTGAAATATTTATTTTGATTTCGACAACAACATAGATGGTGCCAATTAGGTCTAAAAGAATCCTTTTTTCGAACTGTACTTAACCTAATACGCTCGTGTAAGAAAACCATAAGAACACGTAATAACAACGTAACATACGCACCATAAAAACAACGTAATAAGAACGTAAATTCATATACATACTATGTATTAGATTAGCATTGTAATCATGTTGGTAGAAGTCATGGGAAAAAGGCAGGTTGATCGGAGAAAGAAATCTGGGCTACGTAATATCAGGAAGTGAAGAAGTGAGAAGGATAGGGAGTGCTCTGGAACTGCTGCGCCTCGAAAAAGATGAGGAAAGTTTTTCTAAATTGGCTGCCAACCTTGCTAATAGGTGAGGCACTCTCAGAAGAAGAATTAGGATACATATATATTATATAATGAGGGTCGTACAATCGCCATTGTAATCTGGCTTAATAAAATTTTAGTTCATTTTCGTGCACACCGCACAGTAGCAAGCTGTCTGAAGTCTAATTCCTGCATCGCGTGCGCGCTCGCCGTTTGTCGCGTACCACTTAGCGCACTCGTGATCTCCAAATGATGCCTTTGTGACGGACCGATTCGTGGAAGCGAGATCTTTTATGTACATAAATAAAGATAAAATCATCAGTGGTATTATCATCGTCGGTGTAATCACAGTGGCGGCTGTAAATTAGTATTGATAAGAGCTCTGATATATCTCCCACGGTCGTCGTTTTTATTTCTATGTGGTGTTTGTGGTGTCTGAAACAAAAGGTTATAAATAACATTTTAACAGCCTAAATATGTCCCACTGCTGAGCACGGACCTCTCCATTTTTGGAGGAACGGGTGTTAACCCACCACGCTTGTCCAATGCGGATTGGCGAGGTTACCAGTCTCGGAATAAATATTTGTAATCTATACATATATTTATTCCGATGCGGGGATCGAAACCGCGACCATTGACTCCGTGGGCGGATGGCCCCGCCACTGAGCCAATCAACAAGGTCAGCAATTTGATCAAATAACATACCTTGACCAAATAGCTGATTTTTTAAGAAAGGTCAGGTCAAAAGTACCCTTAATCGGCAAGCCTGTATGAAGTGAGTGAGAAGAGATGAGCGTGGATGAAGCAAAGAAAGTGTACAGAGTTCGTAGCAGATGGAGATTTGTGGTCTCTGCCTACCCGTACAGGAAACAGGCGTGCTTTGTACATGTATATGTATGTACATATCTATAAATGACATCTGCGATGACTAATTCTCATTGGTGAAGTTACCGCTTTTGGAGTCAATGTTTGCGGTCAGATTTCCGCTTTCTGATAAATATACATATGTTTGAACAAGAGGCATATATTTCTAGTCTTGGCTTGACTGAGTGTAGTAAGTTAATATCCATTCCGCCAGAAATAGAGAGGTTCCGTGCTCAGCAGTGGGACATATGGGTTGTATAAAAAAACATTATTTTCAAACTCACAGATGAACTGATTGTAAGAAGAGTTTCCGAGTTCACACAACCATAAAGAACGTCAGTGTGACAGTTAAATTTGTGCGAAAATTTTAAATTATACCAAAATATTTATGCAAATGGTGAAATTTACAAGTTGTAGAACGAGGTTTATCATTATAAATAAAATACAATTATAACGGTCCGTTAAGAATAAATAACGTGGGAACTAATACTGTTTTGATCCTATTCCTACAATAATAATAACGTTATGTTGCGCAGTGGTGTCGTTTGATGCTGGGTAGGCTTCTGAGGTCACCGGAAGAGGAAATCGGTCAGCACAGAAATTTCTATTAAAAACAAACAGACATAATTTGTGCTGGTCTAAAGTGTCTTAAAGACTCTTTACCCAGATTCTCCCAGGAGGATTCTGAAGATACGATACTTCTGCATTTATACACATACTTAACATTTTTGCGCAGTTATAAATATATACTTCAATTTTCTAACATTTGTTATAGCATATATTATATTCATGCTCTATATTTATGTAGTCTATGAAGGCAGTCATTAATATATATATATATATATATATATATATATATATATATATATATATATATATATATATATATATATATATATATATATATATATATATATATATATATATATATATGACTTCCTCCATAGAACACTTCTATGGCAGAGACATTTTCTCATTAAATAAAAATTTATCGATTGTAGAATGAATCAATGAAAATCAATGCTATTCTGAAGCACCACATCCTTGAATAGGTATTATATATGGTATTATATTTTACATTTACTTTTGCTATTGTCTTAATTTTAACTAAAGAAATTCATTCGATTATAGATTAATAAAACATTATACCGTGATCGAAATGAAATGAATAAAATTATGTCTAATATATTCTTTATTTAACAAGACTTGTAGAACGTATTTAGGCTGTTTTTCTATACTCAAACTATTTCGGTTGTTTGGTTAAAACATATTTCAGAACAACCTCATAAAGCTAAAATCTCACGTGTGTTTAATAAATCTCATTTATTGTCAAGTGACCATTTATTTTGTGGGATTGCTAAATTGTCTTTAATTAATTCTAATTGAGAGTCCTTTCATGTTCTTGTGAGGAACGTATTTATTGCGAACGCCCGCATCGATACATTGTAGTGTGGTAAAGACCCTCATGTATAGAGCATTTTTAATTTCACTCGAAAACCAAACATTAAAATAAATAATTGAATTTTGTGTAGATTTTGAACTGAAAAGGAATGTGAGAAACTTTTACGCCATATCCTGTTTTACATTTTAAAAGTTTATCGCTACATTTGTTCGCTTACAAATTACATATCGAGAAAGGTCTAAATTAGCTTAAGAAAACGTTGTATTGGTTTTCTTACAAAGAAAAGTAAGTTCGTGGAAGCGATTGCAGTGTGACCATTTGATCGTCGATTACAGACGAGATAGTCCGTCTGTCTAAACTGTTGGTTTATTCATAGCAATTAAAAAACGCAATTCGTTTCAATGCTATTATGATACTTTAAACAAAAACAATTCAAGCAAAAAAGAAAATATGGACAGTCAAAAGTTTTACTTAGCTAAGATCCGCGACAAGCAAAACAATAACAGAAAATTAATAATGTGTGTTTTTCCGTTGGGTTTAGTGGATTATTTGGAACTTTAAACCAAAAACTTACCGAAAATCGGCCATCAACTCTCCACCCACCAACCACTATACACAACGCCAAACACACACTATCACTTTTCCATCTTGTACACGACACGTGTTTCGCCCCAACACGAGGCATCTTCAGGTATAGTAGACTCTACGGAAGGTCTATAGGACTACTCTACCCTTTTCGGTTGTCTTCCGTAGAGTCTACTATACCTGAAGATGCCTCGTGTTGGGGCGAAACACGTGTCGTGTACAAGATGGAAAAGTGATAGTGTGTGTTTGGCGTTGTGTATAGTGGTTGGTGGGTGGAGAGTTGATGGCCGATTTTCGGTAAGTTTTTGGTTTAAAGTTCCAAATAATCCACTAAACCCAACGGAAAAACACACATTATTAATTTTCTGTTATTGTTTTGCTTGTCGCGGATCTTAGCTAAGTAAAACTTTTGACTGTCCATATAGTGATGGATTTCCGCAAAGTAACGCCTGACTCCATTAATAAACAAAAAAGAAAACAAATGTTGTTTAAAGAGTCATAATAACCTAGAAAACTTCAAAAAATAAGCCTACAATATATTTATCAAAATTTTTATGGTGTTGCAGAATTCAATAGGCGGCGTTGATTGCTTTCCATTAGGCAATACGCTTGCTTGTTTGCTTTCCTGTGCAAAAAAAACTTAAACAAAAAGGAACTTGCCCAATGTTATCTTATATTTTCATCAAGCGAAATGGCAACCCCGACAGTTGGTGGTCATAGCATCACAATACTTAGCTACTGTTCACCGCAGTATAAGATTTCATTAGTTGGAAATCCGGTGAGTGTTTTTCCGGGCTTCCCAGCGCATCCACAATGGTGCCACTTCCGGTCAGGTTCCCGCCGAAACAGAAATAAACTGACCCACTTGCGCGGGCGCACGTCCGGCCCGTACGCGCTCCGTCTGCGTTCTGCATTTCCGGAAAGCTTCTCATATTTTATGCTTTATGATTTTTCCAGCATATTAATCTAAATATATTTTAACTGTATCAATTTATTATGTCAATTTGTCGTTCTCTATATAAAAGTAATATTGATCAAAATTTTTGTATCATATGATCCATTTATTCGCCTTTATATTGCTGTCTTCTCTATGTTTTAATACATTTATGAAAATGTATAATTACGCAACTAAAATTTTTGATAAAAATGCATAAACATATAATATATGTAAGCATTACGTAGTTTAACTAATTATAAGACCTATTATTTTCTCTTAATTTGAAATGGTAAAAAGTACATGTTGTTGACAGTTCACTAAAAAAACCTCAATAAACGTTGTCTATTTCTTTGATGTTGTCAGGTCACTAAAAGTTACATGTACATAAGTTATACGCAAATGGGAAATGCACAAGGTTGTTTATTATTAGCGTGTTCGTTTGGAAGGAGTTTAGCTAAATTTTAGTTGAATATAATTCAACGATATTAAAACTTTAGCATGCATACATATTATGTATACAATATTATGAAATGGATATTTATTTTTTTAAACTAAAAACTGAGCTATAAGTTATTAATGGAGTCAGGCGTTACTTTGCGGAAATCCATCACTATATAGACAGTCAAAAGTTTTACTTAGCTAAGATCCGCGACAAGCAAAACAACAACAGAAAATTAATAATGTGTGTTTTTCCGTTGGGTTTAGTGGATTTATTTGGAACATAAACCAAAAACTTAGCGAAAATCGGCCATCAACTCTCCACCCACCAACCACTCTCCACACACAACGCCAAACACACACTATCACTTTTCCATCTTGTAAACGACACGTGTTTCGCCCCAACACGAGGCATCTTCAGGTATAGTAGACTCTACGGAAGACAACCGAAAAGTTGTCAACACAACAACCTTTAGTTGACAACCTTTAATAGTATTTTTTTTACCCTGCTAATCGGCATTGGACAAGTGTGGTGGGTTTAATTTCCGTTCCTCCAGAAAAAGAGAGGCCCGTGCTCAGCAGTCCCATATGTGGGACTGGATAATATGCTAAAGTTTAATTAAATAAAAAAGAATTATCAACCACTACTCAAGTAAACGATGCTGTTCGTCCACTTCGTCACGTATTTTTTTCCGTTTTTGATGCTTTGTACAACACCCAGAGGAGGAAATGGAGTGGCTCTATGAAAAAATTAATACACGCTTCATTTATACATCAACTTGCAATGGAATATTCCGTTACTTTGCGGCATTGAACAGACGTTTCAATTAACGATTCATTTATTACGAATTCAACTTATTCAAATATCCATTAAAATCCATACAAGTTATGTATAATGTAAAGTATGTTTACATTAAAAGTGTCTTCTGTATGAGTCAGCGTGCTACGAAATTGCACAACCGACGTCGTTTTTGGAGCGGAAAGGGACATGAGGCGAATTGCTACACTCTGACCTTGCGGTTATTCAAATGTATATACGACTCTATGTCCCTTCAATAGAGTCGAGTATACCTGGTTAAAAAAATGTGCTTTACTAGTTTCATAGAACGACTATCGCAGGAAATCAATCGAATGATTTACCTTTATGTCTGAATGCAAATGTCTTTTAGTAATTATTATATTATTTCTGTTTTTAAAAACAAGCCAATTGAAATATACGTCTTTATAATTATTGAGTGCTAAACTTAAATTATATTTTTTTAATGACATGTACACATATTATTGTGCAAGAAAACCACAAAACATAAATTTTGATATAAACACATTATAAGAGTACGCAGCATTCATCAAAATATAGTGATGTAGTTACACAACGTAAAAAAAAAGAAATAGACATGAAATACAATTAAACTGAAAGAATGCAATGCAATGAATGTCACTATTTTTTGACACTTTTAATTTAATACACATAATTGAAAATATTTTTAAATATGTCAAAATTCAATTAATTAATCGATACTTATTTAATATTCGATTTATACCTATATTATTATTTAACCAAAATAGTTTTCACCATTTCGATTTTATAATACCTAAAATAAACTCTCCAAAACAAAGTTATGTACCGCATATATAATAAATAATTTAATTAAAACTACGTTTTAATTAAAAATACGTTTGTTTCTAGAATGCAATGAAGGATATCTGTCTCCTTATTGAAAGGAAATTCTTCTTTCAGTTCTTAAAATAATTCGCATCAGAAAACCGCAATGAGCAGTGTGCTAGCGTCTAGACGCGCCCCCGCGCCGGAAGTAGCTGTTACGAAATTAATGTGGCTCTAATTAAATAACAAGCTCCCGCTGCCCGACCGCCATTTCGTCTTTACTGTCAAAATAGAACTTCTGTATCAACAACAAGTGAAGAGCCAGTAGTGAATATTTAACTACATTACTAAGTAAAAATGAGTATACGCCCCATTTTTACTTAGTAATAGAGTATAGAATTATTTTATATGTTATAAGTTTTATATGTTAAGTATAATAACATTTCTGGTTATTATAATTTTTGTTTATAGACAAAATAACACCAAAAATTTTTTTGCTTTATTCTTCTATACATATCTAATTTGAGGCTGACTTTAATTACATCTGAATTTATTCAGCTACGAGAATAACATTATCTGTAGCGTATATCATATCCTGTTTCATGAAGGTGGTGTTCACTGAGAATAGGCCATATATTAGCCATTGAATTCACCCCACCATTCTAAAATTTCAAATCAGAACCATCCGGAAGCTCGTATATATTGTATATATACCGTATGTATCTACCGTATACAGACATGTTGTTACTCCAGATCCCGAAGATGATGTAGACTTGCAAGTTAACCATTACCATTCATGACCAAAAAGCAGCATTCTATGTTCTTCTTTTACTGCCTCTCCATCTAGCGAAGGTTGGCATCCATTCCAATTATATACATACATCTATTTATATTAAGCGAAGCAAAATATTACACTCCCTGGTATTGCATAGCCAAGACTTCTTCAATTAACGATTCCGATATTTGCATGTGACTTTCGATCGTTATATTCCGATAGACGATTCCGATAATTAATTACAACAATTTGTATGTTACGTCTCATACGATATATAATAGTAATAATATATTATAGAAAATACTGAAAATGTCCTAGAGTACTCACTTTTAAGAGCCGTTATTTTATATTTGAAGCTATTGTCTCTGAGATCTGTTTCAGTAATCATGTAGCCAATAACGACAACACAGTCATATTTTTATTCATAGTGATGCAAAGAAATAATAACAACACATACATATTTTTATTCATGGTGATACAAAGAAATAACAACAACACATACATATTTTTATTCATTGTGATACAAAGAAATAATGACAACACATACATATTTTAATTCATGGTGATACAAAGAAATAACGACAACACATACATATTTTTAATCATATTCACGGAGATTAACCCTTAAAACACGTTGTAAAACTTGCAAGCGGTGAATAAGCGCTTAGTGAGATAAACGTACGGGAAGTGAGTAAAAATCCATATTTATCAACCACAAAGACCATTATTGTCACTTGTTAGGACAAAAATTGGTCTCACGCGAGATAAGAGGGCGGCGTCTTTGTCGGCGCCCATCAAAGCGCGCGCACGCGTCTGAAACGCGTTCGGAGAACTAGAGGTCTGCCATTCGAGTCCGTACAGCTAATCAGGCGCCGATACGTTGCGTTAACTTTCTTGGAAAACATACAAAAACAAACATGTTTAAAAATGTTTAATAAAATAAGATAAGACAATAGAAACATATCTTAAAATTTAACAGTCATTTCTAACAGACTAAACTAGGAAAATAATTTCAATTTCTAGCATAGCTAAAATGTTCATTTGTTTTGGGTTTACATGTTAGCTAAAATGTAGGAAAATTTTGGAACTGTGAATCTGCAAACGGTTTAATATAATATTAAAATATTAAATGATACCCTATTCTATGCTATCCTATCCTATGCACATTCGCGACGTAACATTATTTTTAAAATATATTTATTAATAAACTCGCATAAAATATATAAATGACTTAAAAATGACATCAAACTTTGATGACCTAAATGACTTAGTGGCTAAATTACCGCCTTCAGAGTGAATAATTGCAAGTTCGTTTCCTGTATCGGGGTGAATAAATGTACAACCAACAGTCATTTATTCTTCAACAAAGCACTGTAATGTAGACATGTATGAAAATAAAAAAAATATAACAGAATGATAGGAATCGACGAGGCTAAAGTCTAAATTTGTGTATAATCAATCTATTAAGCAAAAATTGAGAAGGTGAAATTGTAAATGCCACTTATATCATCGTTAACACAGCTGTAACAGTCAATTGGTGGACTGTTACAGCCTTGCTCTAAATTGAGGGGTGTTGCCGTAATCCCTGTGCTTGGTCAGTGAAATGGGATCATTTATCTACAGGTTATCTCCATATTTTTATCAGGCGCTACTGCCCGTCTACTTTTTACAACAAGTTTGAAGGGTAGTCGCTTTGTAACACACCCACAAATGGAAAGCGGCGTTATTCATATGTCAGCACTCACACAACAAAGCTACTAATATGAAGCAATAAAAAATATTGCAATAATAAAAATGACATGTACCCACTGCTAATATTTCAGCGAAATAAAAAATTGCATATTATTAAAATGCTTATAGTTGCTTCATAGTAAAGCATACAACTTTATAGTGCCAGTCCAAAACTTCTCATGCTTTATTTGATGGCTATTAGCTATTATTATAGTTCCAGTGTCAAGTAAAATATATTAACACCAAGTGTCTCGAAATGTAATAGTCAACTTGTCACCTTACGTCTTCATAAAATGGTGGCCACTCTACCAAAACGTTCTTTGGACTTCTGCAGTCACTTACATAAATTAAGTGATTATACACGCATTTATTTCGCTTCACTTCTACGGCTTAATCAAACTATATTGAATATACGTCACCAGAATTAAACAATATAACTGAAAATAATAACATGAGATTATAAAAATTAAAAGTTTAGTCCAACACTTAAACATTTTTGCTATCAAACGAATCTGATAAATCCGCTCTGGAATCCATTCAACAAAAAGTACAATTACAATACTCGTGTAGAGCAACGGTGCCGAGCTAGTAGCCGAATAGCCGACCAGAGGATCATTATCATCTTTATCGGAGTCAATCTACACGATCAACGGACGGTAGGCCGACGGATTGACTCGTCTTCAATTTCAATAGTTTCTATCTACTCATTTTTATTTAACAACTAACTGTAAGCGACATGCGTTGCCGTGCTATGTAAAGAAAAAAGTGTTAGTTATTTATATAGAACATATTGAAGACTAACATACATAGATAAACATTATTTTTTACAATAACTTCCCTTAATAATAACTTATAAAATTTTGTTCGCTTTCGGATGAATGGTTTAAAAACAAATAGACGATAAACATACAAAGAAATATAACGATGTCTCACTGTTTGACATGGGCTTTTTAATTTAAGGAGGAACAACCATTAACTCATCACGCTTACATTATATTACCACACTTAAATATATATATATATATATATATATATATATATATATATATATATATATATATATATATATATATATATATATATATATATATATATATATATATATATATATAATGTATGCCCAGAGGTTTATTCCGTATCGAATCTAAGAAGAATTAATAAGAATCCTAGTAGTGTTACAAATATTGCTAGCTTCCTTTTTTATTAACGATGTACTCATTTATCTAAATATATATAGTCTATATACCTTGTCTTCGAGAACACAGCTCTCGTAGTAATTTGAACAAAAAAACTTAAATGAAAGATACTTTCATAATGTGATTTGCGAAACGTTTCAACCACTTCCGTTCCACAATAAATTGGTGTCTACTTTATATTCATAAATGGAATATTTATCTAGCCTTGTTAAAATCTTGCACAAGTTTTAAGGTTAAACATAAGTTTTTTTTATGATTTGCAAAAAAGATGTATGTAAGCGTGAGTACATGTATGTATGTAATGTATTTTACTACATGATATCATTTACTATTCCCAAGTACAATTGTTTAAAAATATTATTTCTGGAGATTTCATAAATGCAATATAATGTATTTAAAGACAAAAGGTTTTTATTATATATTTTTTATTATATTTCTATAACAGTTTTCGATACAACAGAATTTTACGCAGTTATTTTATTGTAGTTTTAGTACTTTTTATTTTAAATAATTGCGTTTGCCTGCTAAAAGTGGGTGGATGATATTGTATATTATTGGAAAATTACCTTTTAGCTTTTATTGAAGACTGTACCTTTAAGTATTTATTTGTTATTACTATTTGTAATGAATAGCAGACGAACATCTCATTAGCTCAGTGGTGGACTTACCACCTTAGGCGTCAGTTGTCACGAGTTCTATTCTAGCATCGGGATAAATACAATATATTATAGCTTATTAAAATTTATTTATATTCTGTATGTTCCGTCTTGGAAACACACAGAATATAAATAAATTTCAATAAGCCATAATATATTGTATTTAAAAATTAATTTATGTTAAAATCGGAATTGCTTATAAATTGTACACATACAAGGAGGTTGTCTCTACAAGGAAGCGCAAGATATTTTAATATATAAGTACCATTGTATAGGTCTTCTTAAAACACGACAGCCTCAATAGCTTGCAGCAAAGCAGAACAGATTATCAGCTTCGAGAGTTGTGAACCTGACTAGGTTGGCTATAATGATATCGCTACAAAAACGTCGAAAAATGCAAACAATTGCAATATAATAGCAGCCATATTCAAATGAGTATACAGTTTACTTTAGCTTTCACCGCCGTGGTGGTACACGGTTTTTGTACTGCAATACTGGTCTATAGTACTTGGGCGGCAGGTGTTTCGTAGCAGCCTCCTCCCACTGCGCCGGCGCCGTGTTGCGATCTAGAGATCAATGATCCGGCTGAGATTTACGAAGGCTTGCTACTTGGCGATACAACACTACTTTAGTATACAAAGACAGTTATTGAATTTTCAATAACTGCAACATAATCCTATTATTGGTACTTTTAACGTATTTTTGTATACGGAAATAGGGAAATGAGACATTTTCGTTAAATTTACGAACCAAACGTAAATCTAAAACATAAAGCTGAATTTAAAAAAAATGAAGTGGATAAATAAAATAGTATTATAACATTACATAAAATAGTATAGTACACATTTTATTAAAGATTGAAAATTTGAACAATATATATATATATATATATATATATATATATATATATATATATATATATATATATATATATATATATATATATATATATATATATATATATATATATATATATATATATATAAAACGAACAAATATTCCTTCGTTCTAATAACTTAAAAGTATCATCACACATTGCGTGTTGAAGAATAGAACGCGATAGAAAAGAAGATAAAAAAAGTAACAACCGCTTCATCCAGAAGCTGGTTTTATTGCCGCCGACAGTTAACAGAAAATAATTTGAGAATGAACGGTAGGCAAAAATTTTAACCATGTAATTTGATGGACTGTGTACTGTTTAAAACCTGTTTCTTTAATATTTGATTCAAATTGAATGGTGCTTAACTATAATGTAACAAAGTTATATTGACTATAATAGTATGAACGAATAATAACAAGTATTTTAAGAAAAGAAAATCTGAGTGCAACTGCACTTAAATTTTTTTTTAACTAATACAAAAGTTGTAGAATGTTTAACTGAACATTGTATAGCTTTATAGTATACATTCTAATTAGTTAGTTTACGTCACTAATCGAATTCGTCAAAAGTCTTCGACCAGTGTGTCCCAAACGTAGACACTGACAGTCCGTCTGCTTCACAAGTTCAGAGTCGCTTAGACAGTTCAGAGAGCTGTGCTCGTAGTTTGTCTGGTAGATATGATTCGAAATGAAAAAATCCGCGAGAGAACCAAAGTCACTGACATAGTCTTTCGAATTAGTAAATTAGGCTGGTTGCGTTTGTCGGAGATCCGAAAACCCTTGAAGCTGATCAGTGCGTGAAGACCGCGTCTGGGCAAACGTTATGGGACGCCCCCAGGCTAGATGGTTCGACGATCTGCACAAGGCGGTTGGTAGAAACTGGAGGCGTGAAGCCGAAGTTCGGGTTGCGCTTCTTGAGGGAGGCGTATGCCCAGCAGAGGATTGCCGCAGGCTATTGGTGATGATGACGACACTATGGAATAGTTAAGTCACAATTGCGGTATTAGAATCTAAGTGCATCACTTCAAAATGCAAATGCATTTATTTAGTAACAACAATTTTTAACTGTCGGATGAGAGCTTACATTTGTCGTGTTCTATAAGCCTAAATAACGGCCGTATAGCTCAGGGATAAGAGTCCTTGACTTCCGAGTTAAGCGTATTGGCTTCAAATTTGTATTGAAACTAAAATGTTCTGCACATAGACAAGAACCAAATTTGGAAAACTATCAAAAATATTTTTAATTTGTGAGTTATTTTGATATCACTAATCTAAATTCCTTTTCTTATGCTTAATTCAACCAAAATATGAATAGTTTTTATATTTGAAATTATTATACTCTTAAAATATTAATACACAGTTTATCAAGTGTGATCTATATTATTATATTATATATGGTATGATAGATTTTGTTACGTTTCGTTTTCGTCAGTACTACAAATAAATAATATTAAATACCATTTGGGTAAAGCTTAAGACAACTGTATAGTTTCCAGACAAGCTTTATTAATATTACTGGATCGCAACTCGAATGATATATTCAAGTTTCAATTAAATATGTATACATAAGCGACTTTCAATAGTTCATTAATTTATCTAGTAGTGTCAAATGAACAATGTACACGTCTGTTATAAACTTACCGTCAGAGGATAAACTACAAGGGCTGCCAAAAATAAATAAAAGCTTAGTATATATTGAATTTGAAATACATCAAATAAATAGTTTATCAATGTGTTTTTGTAATGCCCGGCACAGAAAAACACCACATGAGTTCTTCCCATAGGTGACAGATTGTCAGAAGCGTCTATGTGAGAAGTAAAAACGATTCTAAGATGCTCATTAAACGTGGGGATGCCGCAACACCCAGCATTTCTAAGGATCAATGTCATAGCAGTGGGAGTGAATTATAAGAGTTGTATAGATTGATTGAATGATTTCATTATTCAATATATAATTTAAATATAATTAAAAAAGGAAACGATCATAAATTTTATAACAATAACTTACATTTAATAATTAGGAGCGATTGTTTATTGTTAATGAAAAATTACATTTCTTTTAAATTTACTTGTTTTACGATACGTATTTGTAACGCATAATTTGCACCTTTATCAATATATATATATATATATATATATATATATATATATATATATATATATATATATATATATATATATATATATATATATATATATATATATATTTAATAAAAATAATATTTAATAAATAATTCTCAAAGCTAGCAAACCCTGTTGCCAACCGGTGCTTACATAATTGAGATACCGCACCACTTTGTTCGAATTTAGCCGCAGCCATTGAAAGGGTTTACCGGCACAGCGGTGGGAGGACGTTATTCATCACTGGCCCTCCGTAATGCACTCAAAATTTATTTGCGTTTTACATAAAGACGCCACCACGTCGACTTTAAATGAATATCAATTTTAAAACATACGTCTTTTAAACGTTCACTTTTTTATTTAGGTGTTTTACGATGAGACGGTAGTAGTGCCACATTCATTTAAAACAAAAATAGAATTATAGTTAGATTTCTATAGTAACAGCTCATATGTGGTAATAAGATCGTTGCGTGAATGAGCATTTTGATTACAATATTCCGATGTACCTACACCCGAAACGAGGTCATCGCTTGACCGTGTAGTCGTACAGATGATTTATTGTGGAGTGGATTACCGAGTCCATGCAGTAACGGTAGCTTGAAATCTCGATAGCTACTGTAGTTCTATACATTCACATATACACCAGTTCATTTCTTTACATGTAATTTCACACATTTATTTAACACATTCAAGCTTCAATGAATAAGATGCGCCGCTCATCATTGCAGATTGGGCTACCGAAAATTAGTAATATCTTTTTGCTAGTGGTTCTAACTATATATTTGAGTGTATTTTATACATAGTTACAAATAAAATTTACTTTTGTTTTATTATTAGTTCCTATACACATTGTATTGAGTGGAAATAAATTAAATTCTCTATTTGTTATTATTTTTATTTTTATTTATATTATTTAATATCATTAATATTGTTCTAATCGTGAATAAATATTAATGATTATAATCGAGAAATCGTATTCTATTCGATAATTTAACGTTGAATTAAAAAAAAGTGAAAAACACGGACCATTAACCACGCGCAACCCTATTAATAAACAACGTAAATGATTGCATATGTAGGTGTGTTTCCCACGGCGTGCAAAACGGGTTGGCGGCAGAGATAAGCTGAAACTTACCACGCGGCCAGTTGAATTAGTACCTTGGTGACAGTTTCCTGCCTCCCCGTACAAGCGTTTTCTGATTTCCAACGCTTAATACCTTGGATATAGACTGCGTCCGTTTGCCTTATTCTATCTTATATAGAAATTGAAGTAAAAATCAATAATTATGATGTAAATGATTTATAGCTTGTTTATATTATTTAGTGATTATTATATCAGTTTAAGTATATACAAGGCCATAAGTTTTTAATTTTACAGATATAAATATGAATGTCAGAACTCGAATATCGATTACAAAATATAAAAATTTTGAACTCTTTTTCGCAACATCCGTTAAAATAATTTGCAGAATTTTATGTAATTTGCATGTAAGCTTACACAAAACGAATTGGTGTTGGAATCTTTAGCTACTGATTTAAATTTTAAATGTTATACCGTTAGATAAGTTTTATAAAATTGTATTATTCTCACTGTGATGATGATGAAAGTGTCCTCCACCCAAACTTGGTACCTAGATCTATCTTCTCTTACACGCATTTATTCTCTGCTAATCACCATTCAGGGAAATTCGTTCGGTCTAGCGGGGGGCGTCCTACACTATGGTTGCCAAGATGTTTTTACTTCGGACAAACGTGACCAGCCCGCTACTTCTTCAATTTAGTAACTCAAAGAGTTATGTAAATTAATAAAGACCTACATTTTAATCACACATATAATATGACTAAAGTCCCAAAGGATCCAAATCACGTTTGAAAAACAGTACTTTTTTTTACATACAATATTTGCTTATTTATTGTTACACGTCAAAATTAAAGTCACTTACTGTGTATGGGATACATTTAATGATAAAAAAAGGTTGCCAGTGCTGTATGTAATCTTAATAAATTAATCATCCGATACACGTTCCACTTGCAAATCATTGAAGTAACACACGCACACGACATAGAAAACTTGATCAATACAATCACTCACACATCGATCTGAAACTCGCTTATTCATAAAATATCGAAGTCGCTTTTTGTTTTTTAATTACAATACATACGAATTCATTATCATTTGGCTTCGTTGATTATTTTTTTTTTGTTTGAACCCGGTGTAAATCTGAAAATAACTCGCGTCGACATCTCATTAAGATTGCCGGTGATCCCGCTTTGAAAAATGTCTCATTTAACCCCGACAGTCCTTTAATAGCCGGTGAAGGGTTAACCGCCACAAATAACCAAACGCGGAAACGAAGCGCGCTGTCCTCACTGAACTTTAATAGTTTTAATTAGGAAATAGTTTAATTTCTGTGTTATGTGTATATGTCTGTGTATTATATATACGTTTTGAACGATTATCGTACCGTCAATGTGGCTATAATTAACGTGGGAAAACTCTACTTGAGATATTGAAACTTATAAAAATTGATTACTTCATTATTTAACTTGTCATCGTCAACTGAATATTAAACAGTTATACTTCAATTGGCCCGGGTTATTATTAAATTGCATGATAAATGTGGTGGGTCTAAATAAATTAAAGGTTTTAATAAAAGTTAAGTTAATAATTTTTATCGTGCAATTTATATTTGTTTAATATATAAAAGTGACGGTTTTAAATAAATTAAAGATTTTAAATAAAAATAAGTTAATAATTTTTATCATGCAATTTATATTTGTTTAATATATTAAACCCGCCACTTTTATATATTAAATAAATATATAAAACTGGCGGGTGATCGATAGTAAATTTGGCAGGCGTAAAGATTTAAGCATCGGCATTGCACACATGGGTTGATCTAGTAATATTGTATGGTCAATTGGTCAGTTAGTTTGTAGAATAGTAGAGATAATATGACAAACACAGTAATGGGATGAGAACACTGAAGTCCCAACAGGCAATGTGTGATTTCGGTTTTCTTTATGTACGAGTAGCACAATAGTAAATTGGTCATGACCACAGTTGAGGGTATTGAGTTCAGTTCCCGCATTTCAACAAGTATATTACGTAGATAATAAGAATTTTTCAGTGAAGACAATTTTATTCGTTTATTTAAAAATTATTGTAATGATACCCAAACGACAGAGCATTTTAGTACACTATGAGTGTAAAGTATTTAGTTAAATTCGTTTTCACTATTTTTTTAAACTCGTCGTTCCTAGCTATATAGTTTCTTACACACATTATAATTTTTTCTAACTTAAAATGTCTCTTCGTCAAGAATTCGTAGGCACGCAGGAGAAGGTATAAAAGTTCATCCCCCTCCACCTTTTCCTTCCTCCCGAAATATCTTAGCCGACCCACCATTTTATACATATCTACTAAAATATTTCCAATCTTTCGACGCGTAATATAGTTTGATAATTTAATTAATTTTGTATTTGTATAAAATTATATGAATATATACCTACTTATTTTACAATTAAGTCATTACTTATTGTCTCTGCTTTAGATCTCTACTTCCTCCGAAGTGAGCTCCTAGCTTCGGCCTTGCTCATCGTCACATACATTTGTACATTGTATTTATAAAATCCGGATTATTAACATTACAAAAGCAAATGATTTACATTGTCCAAATAGTATAACGGGATAGTACAACACTATATGTACACGAAAGTACAAAGGCGTAATATTTCTATTATCATAACCAATTGATATATCTCCGGATTCCCGTTGGATGACGCCGGATAACCACGCCTCTTCCTCATCCAAAAAATGAGGTGACAGTTATATGTCAATCCTTTATTAGGGTAGCCGAGGGTGAATATATTTTAAGTTTCCCCCTACAAATAACATGTAATTTGATCGCTGTATAATAACAGAACGAATACATTTATATAAATGAATTCAATGTATCTGGATAGTATATAAATATATGACGGCTATGACACAGCGAAGTTATTGCCTTCTAAATCGAAGTCGATAGTCGCGGGTTCAATTCCCTCATCAATATAAATATATATTATTTCTTAATTTAAAATTTGTTACACATAGTACATTATACACAGGCGGACCTATTGCCATTAGACATTCTTTCTTAACCAACCCTAAATGAATTACTATAAGAATATTTATATAAATAGATACATATATTGAGTTTTAATGTACCGTGTGGTTTGTTCAAATATGTACTCGACGTAAAAACTAACAAACTAAATTCTATTACAGCTAAGACGTAGGAGAACTTATCAAACAAAACCTGCTATTCTGTAATCAGAAAGTGAACCAGTATAGACAGACCCCTTTGTATTACATCATGATATACAAAAACAAAGACAGGAAATGCTGAAAGGCAATGGACAATTTATGGAGACTAGTTCACCACTATTGACCTAAGTTTTATATTTCGTGTTACTGAATTAATACAATAAACCAATATAAAAAACGAAATATACTTAGCTCATTAAACCCTTTTGGTTTCTAATGGTATCTAATAACTATTTTCTAACATAATCATTTTCTTAGTACTCACTGACTGTTGTTAATATTTGTCGAAATATTCTTTCAGAAGTGTATATGGTGGTATGTTAAATCATATAATGTATTGTTCCAACTTTATTCAAAGTTGAAAGACTTTAATTGTCGTACTATTATTACTGTTGTTATATACACTGTTATATATTATAAAAAAAGTGTAATTTGAGATGATGCCTTAAATATAATTCTATTTCATATGTCTTTAACCAGCAAAAACTCATTTAATGCGGATTGCGATAATGATCTGACCTCGTCAGTTTGATTGTACCATTTTACTATTTATGTGTATTAAGTATTATGTGTATTTTACTATATATATTTTCCTATTACAATTATTTATTAGCTTGGAACAAGTTAAAGAAATTTCAGTAATATTAAAACATTTCCAGTTTTCTATTTATTGAAAGGCGAGTGAAAGCTGGTAATCAGGTTAATGGAGCCCTGCACTCCTTTATGAAAAGTCAGAATGTGTGTAAAACGGCCCGAAGAGTCATGAAAGCAGACTGAATGCGGTGGAAATGAGAGCATGAAGAAGTATGTGTGGGGTGGGGTAACTTTGAATAATAGAATATAGAATAAAAATATAAGAGAGCGATGTGGAGTAAAAAAAGGTGTCGTTACAAAAGTTGGAAAAAGGATGCTTAGATGGTTTGGGCACATAGAGAGGATGGATGAAAGATGACTGGCAAAAGAAATATACGTGGCGCACGTGGATCGAAGGGTCCGTAGGGGAAGACCAAGGACAACATACCTTGACTAAATTGCCGAAGTTTTTAAGAAAGGCCAGGTCAAGAGTACCCTTAACTGTCGAATTTGCATGAAGAGAGTGACGAGTGTGGAAGAAGCAAGAAAAGTATGCTGAGATCGTAGCAGATGGAAATCTGTGTGGTCTCTGCCTACCCCTACGGAAAATAGGCGTGTACCACGATGTGTATGTAAATATATATTTAATCTTTTGAAATTTCTAATTGGAAATAAAATCTTGTCACTAATATATTATTCATGATCCAAGTGATTTCATTCACAAAATTGCTAATGGCTTTGAGAAGATCCGTTTCAAGAATTAATTGACTAAAATATTACCGAAGACGCTTTATTTTTTTTTTCAAGGAACTAACGCAACACTTAATTCTAACCATAAACATAGCGCGTGATGCTGCTGAACTGGATCCACATTAGAACGTTCAAACCGGTCGCTGTTTCATTCACTAACGGACCGGAGCGCCAACCTCGCCACAAGGGTTGCTAGGTGCCAGTGTTATATCCGGACTATCCGGTTCCTTCCTAATTTAAAACATGAACGTAGCGAATATCATATTTACTAAAATAAGTTAGATGACTATTTTCAAGTCATTTACTGAAGATAAGACTTCAGTACATGACTTGAAAATAGATATCCGAACACTTTATAAGTACACATTTAAAATAAACTATTAATTATTAGATTTAGACAATCACTTGGCTTAGTGATTAGCGTAAATCACTTCTGAGACAAGGAGTTTGCACTCTAATCGTGTTAGAATCAGAAATTTGCTTTAAACTTTACTGAAAAATTAGTTTTGGATCAACCAAAAAAAAACTGACAATTGTTGCACTAAAATGTGGTTGGGTCACCCTTGCGTTTCATACATTTTATTATGCATATATGATGCATGGCATGCAAGATACAAATATATAAGATACGACGCAATACATGTGCCATGTTCATTTTATATTTCTAACTACATTTTAATTTACTTATTAATATCAGAACTTACAATCTAATAAGATTAACTTTTAATTTTATTTTCTAATAAGTCCAATTTTTTTTACCAGATCTAGTAAACTTACTACTTCCATATATTTATTTATTTATTTGAAAATAAAAAACAACTTAAAGAATAATATATAATATAAACGCCCGGACTATAACTCTTTAAATTTGCTCACAGCATGGCTTCATTTTAACAATAGGGTTCTTATATAATATTAAAGTACTATTAAATTGAATAATTTAACTAAAAAAATTAATGGAAAAGAAAGGAAAGCAATTAACACAGCCCTTTAACATCTGCAATACCAGAGTCATTCTTTATGTGTTTTGTCTTTGTTTGGCAAGTATGGAGCAAACATCAGTAGATGGGCAGCGACTTCTACCAGGGAATAGAAACCAATCTGTGATCTCCAACCTGCCCGCCGAATTATGGGATTACGGCAACACTCTTCTATTTTAATGGACGTCAATATCCAATAGTAACCTGTTACAGATGTATTCATGGTGATTGATAATGATTTTTATAAGTAATCATATCCTCCATTTTTCATGGTATATGTGGGCCCTATTCGTAACTAGATACAAAGAAAAAGTGACGCCTCATTGACCATCATTACTCTCTGCGCACCGAGTAATTTTATGTACGCACTAGAAATAAGTATACGTCCATACATACGTCTTTGAACGCTCCTCATCTTTCTTTTTTTGCATGCAATACTCATATAAAAAAAATTCTCTGTTGCAATCATAATGTAATATTACGAAGTCTGGGCTAACAAAAATATAGAACGATTACGTTGACCTCAACGCAAACGAGGGCAAACGAGCAAGCAATCAACGCCGCCCATAGACATCCGCAAGGTATAAAAATATAGTTAAAGTTTATAATCTCAAAACTAAAAAAATCTCATTTTGCTACAGTGATAGCGTTCCGTACCCATGTTCATTAGATAAACTGTGTGAAAAAAAAAATACAAATTGTGGTGTATGGGTGTGTATGGGTGGTGTTGATTGCTTTTCATTGCGAAACGCTTGCCAGTTTGCCCTGCTGTCTCAATAAAAAAAAGTTAGATGGGACGGTTTCTGACTGATCGGTGCGATGTTTAAAGCTAGGTCACTGGGAGCAACTACATACGTGACGTCAAGAAAAAGAAAGAAGGCGAAAAAGAAGAACTACCTATTTGTTACGTAAACTTAATTAAGTTTTTACGTATACCGTGTGCGTGCGTGGTGGATGCGTGTATACAAATTGCAGCTGTATTGTGGGTACATGAATAGGTTATATATTTATTTCCTAAAGAATCCACTTATAGAAAAAACATAATTTAAACAATTTACAATTAATAATAGTTTTATGACAAAAGATTAACCTCCTTTATCTCTTTTAATTAAATAATTGATATGAAATAAATTTCATGTGTTATGAAATCGAATGATACTTTTCTTTTTTTATTTCTCAAAATATGGCGTTAAAGCATCTGCTACTTTGATAAAGTGAAAGAGGCATCAATACATATGATTTTTCACTAGTATTCATTTCCATGGTTGGAAATAAAAAGATAATAAACAGAATTCAAATGGTATTCCATTTGTATTTTGTTTATTATCTTGGAATGATAAACACAAAATCAAACTTTCTTATAAAATAAAACAGTAGTTTAAAAATAAATAATTTCTTTAAAATGAGAGTGCTCATTATTTTTAGTTCATTTGGGAATAATATGTGTCACAAGCCAGGTGAGAGAAATATCGTTTCAGCGACTCGATTTTTTTCCCGATGTTTTTTAATCTATTTATATCGCATCGAGTTTAATTTTGTGTACTTGGAAAACAAAAGTAGAGGTGGAACGTCGTGAAAAATCACCTCGCGCCTTATGATTGATCATTTCTCGAAACTGTAAACGCTGGTGTCGCGGCACAGAATATTTCGAGGCGGTAATGTGTTGATTTGTTGAAACCGACCGAATGAGTTATTGCCATCTTTGCACTCGTCGCTTTGTTACTTTGGTGATGGGTCAGTCGAAATAATAATTTGTACTTGTTTTCTCTAAGTAATGATACAGTTGCGTATCGTCGAAGAAAACTACTTGCAAACTTGTTCATAATTTTATCACCGCAAGGAAATTTATTTTGATTAGAAATTATTTAAAAAACAAATTTTAATGTTATGAAATACATATTTTTGTATCCATTTAAAGGTATCGATATTTCTTTAAATAAAAAAATACATATGAAAATAATAATATATAAATAATTTGCTCAATATTTGTGGACAAAGAAACCTCAATAAACCGTTAGTGTTAATATAATATTAGAGAGGAGTTTCTATCCTGTATAAGTTAGCTATCTTGCCTATATCCCGCCGGACATCCTAAATGTCGACCGACGTTTTATCTCCTTGGTCTAGATTGACCTGCTTCTAAAAATAATTTACTAATCTAGTCGGCTGAATAGTCTAGAATATACACAATTGCTATGAAGACGTTTCAAACGCTATGTTACTTTTTTGAAAGTTTTCGCCTCAAACTTCACATTTTTTTTTGTCGTTGTGTAAAATGATGTTGTTGGCCTTAGGAATTCGTCTATTTCGAAGCTTCGTCGAAAGAACTTATAACTCGGCAGCGTATGCAGTCTCTTAATCTTGAAAATCCGTTAAGACGATGCAAGTAGGTAGTAGCCATCTTATGGCCTCTCAGGTGAGGTTGTGACTTCGGCATGGGCAGCTTTCACGCACTGCAATAGTAAATTTAATAATATTTGAATGACATTATTGTAAATATTATTTTAATTTCCTTAATATTCTTTGTGTACAATATTTTTATATTTGCGACGATTTCATCGGCTTTTCTGGGCGTCTTATACTGTGTTTGCTAGGACACGTTCTCGTTTTCAACTCTTATTTACTTCGGCTACTTTAGTTTCTTCTTGAAACATGACCGCCCATTGTCTCTTAAGTTTGCTAATTCGAAGAATTATGTCGAGGACTGGCTTTTTGGCAGATTGAGTTCGCCATCGTTCGCAATCGTAACACTCCTTCAGTGATCCCGAACTTGTAGAGCAGACAACATTTCAACACCGTGAGTACAAGCTCTATGGTATGAGCAATGAAAAGAATAGACGATTCTTTGTTAATTAAACACGTTGAAACCACTAAAACTATAGAGGTTTCAACGTGTTTGTTGTTGAATCCGTCAGGATATATACCTCTGTCTGAAAGTGATACCTCTGTCAGAAAAATTCAGATACATACATATGTAATAGCGATACATATGTTCTGTACGGAAATCGAACTCGCATCCATTGAATTCCACAGCAGATCGACTCTGAAGTGAGTATTGCTAAATTTGCCGAAAGAAGTATATTAAAAATCCTCAGAACAATCTCATAATATTATTTCGTGTAACGTGATACAATAATCGCACCCTGCGTGAACCGTATCCAGTGACGACAAATCGCTCGTGCATAATCGTAAATACACTTTTTGTACCGGCTCATTCAAGAGACAATCCAACTATATCCGGTTGGCGTGTTTTGTGAGCCCACGGTGAATATAAAAACACTCATTATAGCAATAACAGCTAAACAGGTAATTTTAAACGACCCCATCAAAATAATAAGGGCGAGTTTCGCAAATACTACAGGTTGCATTTCTAAGGTACATTTTGTAAAAAAAATGCCCTTTGTGACTACAGACAGTGTGGCACCGAAGTCTTTTTGTTCGTGCGAAATACTCGTCGCTCAAAGGCCCTCGATTAATTCCCAGAAATTCGGATGCGTTTGCTTCCGAATATGTATAATAAATAATTTTTAACTTTTTTATAATTCGTTTTCTACCTCATATGTCATAATTAGTTTTGCGTTTTATCGAACGTAACTATAATCTCAGCATCACTTTATTTCTATATTATTAAAATATTGTCAAAAGAAAAAGCAAAACAAATCGCGCCAAATCGTCCTTTTCCTTTACACATTTGTTCACATTATTCTGACAAATTTATTACTGGGTAAATATATCAGAAATAATACAATTTAAGTGCTCTTGCATCGCATCCAAATAAGTATATATTATAGTAAAAGTTACATCGCTCTATACGTAATGCAACTATAAAGTATACGTGGAAATACGATACTGGGCAGTTTTTCCGCATTTTGTCGTCAAACAAGCGTGTCCGTAATGCAATTGAATCAATACTACGGCGTCACCATTCACTCCATTACTAGATGTCACACTGCACCGGCCAGAACGCATCCCATTCACGACTAGCGAGTAAATCAAGCGAGAACTTACGCGCCTTTTAAGGCATAACCGGGGATGTTTCATCAAATAGAAAACAACTTTCTGCTGTGGAAGGAAAAACCACTTTCGTCTAAGCTCACTTGGACTTACAACTTTTTCGCAACTATTTTTATCCCAGCAATATTATGAACCCAAATTATATTAGTAGTGGTTTTTGTAAACGAGAAAGGAGATTTACGAAGACGACATAGGGTTTAAGTTAGCTCGTGTGAATTGCAGACTTATTGCGTTTCTTATGTACGTGTTTGATTTTATGAATGAAGCGCAGCTTCGTGAGCGGAAGCAAAGCCGGCCGTAGTGCGGCTTTCCCGCGGCGGGCAGTTTCATTAATAATTAAAACGCTGCAACTGGCGGAATGACCGGACGCGGAGATGATTTCTAGCCACTCTCGGTGCGCGGGCGCAACTTCTGGTATTGCTACTACACGAGCGGCTGCGTTAAATTGTTTCAATTCCCTGGGTTAAACTAAACTTGTGTTAAAACGACGTTTTCGTATTATTTTTCTAAGCGATCGTAGGTTCAGTTATTGCTCTAATCCTTTAAAAAGGGTTATATACACATCGAAATTATATTTTTAAGCAAGAAATTATTGTGTTACACATTCGAATTAGATTAGATATTAAAAGTCACAACATTCTCACTTTCATCAAGACATTAAATCCTGCACAAACTAACGTTTGTATGATTCCCTAGGAGTCGATACCGCAGCATTATTGCCTAGAAATATGTGTCATATTTCGATTACGTATGCTATATTATATATACGTATGTTTTATCAAATTATAACGTACAAATTTATTCACATTTTACAATTGAATTAATTTCGAAGTGAAATTCGATTGCCGGAAATTCGATTCCGATATTAAAAAAAATGTTACTTATTCAAGAACTAAACACTTCTTTGAAAATTTATAAACATACCTACATAAATCCTATTTGTTATTGTGTACAATTCCTAATCGATTCTTTTTATATTATTTTTTGTATGTCTTCATATCACCCTATTTTAAGGTGTGCTTCAATTAATGACATGAATATATTTTTTGTCGAAAGTAAATACTTTAGCAGGAATGGCGTTGAACAAGAGCAAGCTTATTAAACTCACCTGGTAATAACCATCATGAAACGGTAACCTGCGGAGTGCCCGACACATTTCACCCAAGATGATGGCGTAATGACGTGTGCTTGTCAAAAGAATAAAACAAAAATTGACCTCTCATTACGCCAATCTATCCATTGGAATGGTACTGCATGAGTGAGAGCGATATATTCAGAAAACACAATGCTAGACAAGGATGAGAAGCAGCTAGTTAGAGCGAAAGAGTAGAGTATGACACAGCTTTAAGTGAATGAGATAGATACGGTAGCTAGATATGCGCGTCCGGCAACGACTTCCTGTCGAGGATAATGCGGAGTCCTGCAAGCATTATCGATGTATGTAATAAAAACTGACATGAATAATTATAATTTATGTTAAAGGAGACATTTTTAGCAATATATGAGTAATGACATTTTAGGTAAAAAAATATACATATAAAATATTAATTATTAATAATAAACGTTTTGACAATGTATGGACTTTTAATCTTGCAATAATTATTTATATGTACACCTTAGCCATGCTAGCATTTATTTTTCCATTCTAGCAATAATATTTTATTATTATTATCATATATATCATTTTTATTTAAGTCTGATATACATATGCGTTTTATGAAATATAAAATTGTCTATTCAAATGATTTTTAAACCAAACTCCGTGTGAAGCATAGTTATTGCATGACATTTAATATACCTATAATAAATTCTTAACACTAGTTGTTCGTTTAGTACCTAATATGTTTAGATTATCATACTAAAACTTTGTTATAATGCTATCAAAACATCTGTTTATTTGTGATAAAATACATTATGAAAGTGTAAAAAATAAATACTCAGATTTTTTAAGGGCCATAATATGCCTGAAAGATTTAGCAACATTAATGGAGGGCATGATTATAAAGAAACTAAACGAATTAAAACATTAATGCCTTGTTTAATACTCATTTTTAAACTCAATGTCCAACAATTTTCTAAGTCATATTAATAAGGATTTAGAAAGTACTTCCTGCAAAGTGAATATTTCATTTTTTCAAAAGCAAATGTTTAAATAAATAAATAAAAATATAAATGCCGACATTTTGATAGAACATCAAACAATATTTAAAATTATTTTAGAAAGGGTATCTAGGAATGTTTTTCTTTTCTTTGATTATTTATATGTATCATTTATGAAGTACTGTTGTTGTAAATGCGTTTTCGTGTTAAAAAGAAAAACAACTTTTACTATATAGAGTGCTCTAATGAATTGTTCGAAATAAACCCTACCGCTGAAATCTACTACCAAATAAGTCATCACAAAGGAAAGTTTCATCACGCGATACGCTGGCTCGTTGCCTTAAAAACCATAAAAACTTATTTTATATAATAGTTAGTTAGATTTTTTATATAGTTAATTGATTATAGTCGTATTTTACTCTAATTATAGCTCGATTCACAAAAATGTAAAAAACAAAAGAAATATGTATGTAAAACTTTTTAAATTCTCTTTAATAGTATGTAGCAAGTTTTGGTAACCATTTTAAAACAAAATAAAAATAAGAAATATGTATATATCTCTCGTTTTTTATCCATTAATGTTTAAGAACGTGTTTATAAAAATATATCTATTATAAATGATGTAAAATTGATAATTATCAAGACTTTTAGTCTAAAATTCATTTAATTACCATTAACATCCAATTTATATAACAAATATAAATCGTTTTTTTATTAAAAAATACTATAATTTTCAAAAATAAACACAAAATGTCTAAGTATCCGGTCACGTTAATGTGGTATCTCAGATCTATTAGATGAGGTCATATGTGTTCTAATAATATTGTATATAAATAAAGTCTATAAAAGGTTTCATGTTATTAATTCTAACACTAAAACGTCTACTAAAAACAAAACACGGATCAACTATTGAATATGAATTCACCGGTGTCCTCAATTTTAATTACTTTTCACACATACTTCAGGAAAAGTAGGAATATATGTATTTTAAAATTTTTATAGTAGTAACATACATATTAATATATATTGCTTTAACTTCCCGTGAAATTTTCTTGAACATTGTTTGAACCGTTTCCAATATTGGCCGAGACGAAATGTAAGACCAAGTGAACATTTTTTTTTTTAAATTTAACCATAGCTTAAATAAAAACAGTTATTTTAAAATAAAAGATTTATATGTAAAGTGAAGTCTATATTAATATCAGGCGTACAGATTATAAATTTAACGGTTGGCGATTAGATTAGCAATCATTTGATAATATGGAAATAACTGGTAAACTGACAGAAATATCATGGCGTTCTATGGTCAGTGGTATTAAAAAGACTAGAAAAACATAAATTGGTCAACGTAAATGAATGCCACCATGGTTGATGTTTGTTAGCGTAGGAACAAAAACATCTTCATAATTGAATTCCCCGTCCCTAGTGGAACGGCGGCAGCTTCCTGCGCCCACGCTCGCGTTAATTGTGCTCCTCTTTTTGTTTGCTTGTCCACTCGGCTTAACTCGATTACTGCAATCAGAGTCTCGCCCTTTGGCCTCAGCGGCGTTTCGACGCCCATACGTCTGATCACTCAACGCTGGAACGCCATGTTTTAATTACGAAGAAAAGAAAGAAATAATCAAATCACGCGTTATTTAAAAAAAGAAATTTTAGTTCTCTTAGTCCGTTTAAAGTAAAACTCACACATTTTTTCAACTGTTTTTCGAAATGAATAATAAAAGAAGATAAGAAATAATTGGTAAAGAATAAAATAAGAAATAAGAAAGATTTAAACCCATAATCACATTCTAGAAGTCGGTGTCTATAAACACAAAAAAACTCAGTATAAATTCTTGCAAGTCATACGAATATTTATAGTGATGCGCGAAATCGAATCCGCAATCCTGGCTCGGAACGCCACTGCATCATATGGATCTTCAAATATATAAAATGTAAATAAATATATTATTATTATAAGAATAGGCTTTAAAGAGGAGCAATCTTTAATATAATCTTTATCATCTTTACAATATATAATAGGAATAATCTTTAATAATACACGTCAAAAATAAGAAACCCGTGGCAGGTTGCCAAACAAAAGCAGTGTGTTCTTCGTTACTTATAATAGTGCAGATGTATGAGATTACACAAATTCGTTCAGAATTTAATTTAATTGTGCAAATTTTAGGAGAATTTGAGCTTAAATACTAATTTGGTAACGTTATAAATACAGAGGCTAGTTATTGCTGCAACACATAAAATAATTAGATACATATACGTATTACATGATAATAAAAGTATACTCTATTAAAATAATTTTAAAAACCCTATTCATTTTAAATACGTTATACCCTCCATATCCGAGAGAATGGACGTTAAGCTACACTCTTATCCAAAGCGAACTGGCAAGTCGGAATCTGCAAACTACACATCGTATATTTATCCTGTTGTGGGAATCGAATTCGCATCTGCGGAATTGATAGCTTCGCCACCTAGGCAATAAGGCTGTCTGTAGAGAGAAATATTGTAATATTTCTAGAGGGAAAGAGACAAACGAATTAGGCGAAGTAAAGACAATAATGATAACTTGAAAGTAATATGAAATCACATGAAAATTAATACGAGGACTAGTTTGAGACACGTTAAAAACAAGCATAGAGTGCCGAGTAGAATAAACACAAACCGAGCACCAAATAGAGGCCGCTAAAAACTGAGTGTCGACTATCTAACGCAATGTTTGTTCACATTTCCACTCAATTAAATGCTTCGTTTCATTCATGCTTAATTATTACCTTTTCTTTGCTGCAGCAAAATCAACTTACCGTACAATGTGAATAAAAGCTAATGTAGCACGTGACGTGAACCTGTCATACAACTTTGTCGCGACAAGAGTCTCATTTATGAATGAACTCACAGATCGAGCGACTTCCGGCTAACTGTTGAGATAGTACGACACTCTTCCTGGTTCCTGCTATGGTATCTTTAATTACGTGCCAGTATAAACAGACCGGTATTCTACGTGTGGATTTAGGAAACTAAATTCTATATCAATGAAAATAAAGCACAGAATGCACGACTACATCGATTGATCAGAGTCCATTTCAGCTCTATCGAGATTGTACGAAATATGAATAAAGATATACTAAAAGCGATCAAGTGATTCTAATCTCTATTGAATAAGCGACCATATGCTAATGGGAGAAGGTATTTAACGGATTGAGATTATCTCGATGGTGACTTGCATCCTGTGGAGCATGTTTTTTTCCTGTCTCCTTCCCGGCGTTTCACCGTTACGCAATATATCGTAAATAATTAGCGGAAGGCGATATTCTCGTGTCTTATGGAGATGTAGTATTTCTGGTTTCTCACCGGACGTTTCCTTCGGTCCGGCTAACAGTATCCACCTTCGATGTTGTAGCAATATTCTTTATACGTCCGTTGTTCTTATGAAATTAGGTCTAATGTCAACTTATGCAAAAGATAACTATTTATTTTGTGTTATTTACAATATTATACTATAGTATATGCTTCCTACTAATATTATAAATGCGAAAGTTTGTGAGTATGGATGTATGTTTGTTACCCTTTCAGGAAAAACTACTGGACGGGTTTGGATGAAACTTTACAGTAATATAGATTATTCATCGGAATAACATATAGGCTACAATTTGTAATGATTTTATGTAATTTTGGTCGTCATATAACGATACATGTCAATTAAGTCGGAAAAAATCTGGCCTCTGAGAGCTATCTTGGCGTACGCTATGATTGTTTGTATTGAATAGTTCTATATAAAGGTGCGCGACAGCATATACCTTCTATGTGGAAGCCACTATTACCAAAATTGTGAACCATATATATATATATATATATATATATATATATATATATATATATATATATATATATATATATATATATTCACGCCTATCCCCCGCGGGGGTTGGCAGAGACCACAGAGCACCATCTGCTGCCATTCATTTCAGTGAAACGGCTCGTCATTAGTCGCTTTCGCCCTCGTGAGAATAAGGACGTGACGGGTGGCGAACCACGTCGCCGTCATTTTCGACAAATTAGGTATATTAAATTCGTCTTAGTGAATCCCACGAGCCGCAAGGGAGGATGGAGGTCAGCCCCAGCAGAGCCCTGCATGCTGAGGTAAGGCACCATATTACCCGGGGGAGCCCGATCCCGGGACGATCGGCACGCTTGCGACTAGGCTCGCAAGCGTGGCTAGCCACGCATCCATTGGCACGGCAGACCGTGGATTGGCGGACAGTAAAGGAAGGACAGAGAAGAAAGGAAGGGGCAGGAAAGGAAATACGGATTGGGGGGGGGTTACCAGACTCGGAATAAACATTTATAAATCCATATAAATATTTATTCCGATGCGGGAATCGAACCCGCGAACTTTGACTCCGCGGAGGGCCCCGCTACTGAGCCAATCACAGAAATTAAGTGAAAAAAATATATATTTATTTAAAATGATCTGTCACGGTACGGTACGGTACGCTCATGTGGCAGACTAAATTGCACGCGAGCGAAGCCGCGGGCAAATCTAGTACTATATATTTTGATTCATGAAGCTAAATTGTGTCGCTAAAATCATTTTTAGTATTATTTTGGAAGTGTAATGTATTTTATAGATATAAAAAACTAACATACATACATACATATATATAGTTTATGTTGAAGGGGTAATAAGAAAGTAGGCTATAGTAAATTGTACCACTTAAAAGTCTTCCTTTTAAATTTTAGTGCTAATGTACTTATGTATTAATGTTGGCAACCGTGAATGAAATGCTACAGTCAAAACTGCGTGCAATACGGGTTGATTCGATGCGCAATATGTCTCTGGGTATTTTATTGCGCCGATGCACAGCTCACGTCGTGGCTTTTTGCCCCCGCGTTTCTAAATGCTCATATATCTTTTACCAAATTGCGCAATTTAGCGCGGCCGCCTCCTTTATACGTTTTAAAATGCATTTTTTATGCACTGTGTGCAGATCATTTACCAAAGCGGAAACAATTATAGTGATATCCTTACAATTTGCGGTCGGCTGCTAATTAAATGTGTAACAAGGTTAAAACACATTGCGAATTTGTTTATCTTTCTCAATTTTTTCTCACGGGACTAAATAAATCGGTCAGTATTAATATATTCATTAGGTACGAAACCGCGTCGATTCAGGTTTGTCACAAATGAGCTTTTTTTACTCTGTGCCTGTTGATGGGTGCGACGAAAACAAACCGCGATCGCGCCGGAAGTAGACGAACTATACTTAGGGCTGTTGTATTATTTTAATAATATTTTTTTATAATTTTTTACCTTCTCGCACTTTTTGAAGAATATTATTGTAATTAAAAGTGAATTTATAATTTCAATAATAGTTTTTGTAGATGTACTCAATGTATACTACATAGTTTTAAATTTACCTGGAAAAGTTAAAACTATGGCGTAAATTTTATATTTATGTACTATTTATAATATTTTATTACCTTAAGTCATCATATCAATTTTCTTATTATACTATATATTATTATACCGCACTGATTAATAATTAACAAACCTGTAATTAAGAATTGAACTACCTATCAAAGTAATGGGTAAATTATGCTACCATGCATTTACAAAAGGCCGTCAATGCAGCTAAGGCATTGAGGACGTCTGTGGGCAGCGGTGATTAGTTACTACCAGGTTACCTGCATGCTAATTTATGTACTCTGCTATAAAAAAAAATTTTTGTTTGTGTTGAGAAAGATTTAGTGTCAGGGGAACAAAACGCTACAGACGAATATTTATCAAGAATGGCATGTTATTTATCTGTAGAATGAATAGGCCGGCTCGCCCGGGGAAGTTCCACACTTCCGCAGAAAACCAGCGTCGAAGTGGTAGCTTACCTACCGCGCTTCGTCCGGTCAGCGGTTGAGTTCCGGAGGCCCAACCCCTCCCCCTTCCTCTTCCCCCTCCCCTTGAGTTTTTACTAAAATGACATTGTTTTGGACTCCTTATTGGTCACGTATATCTGTATTCATATTTTCAAAGTATTTCAGTGTTTAGTGCCACCCCTAGAATGGCTAGAGATTCATTCATAAGTCGTATGGTAAAAGGTGAATTAGTGCGGTACGTACGGCAACGTAAAATGGTCACAGTGGCCCCGTTTTGGTTTCTCACGGCGGCGCTTGCGACGTTCGACAAACTCATAATTAATGTTACAACACCGCAGCGACCGGTCCGCTGGTCTGCCGGACTGCCGGTGACCTCACTTGAACCATTTATAATAACTTTAGAGAGATCTTAACACATTCACCAAGCACATCACTTCACTAATATGGTGACTTTAGTTTATATCACGGGTAGCCAACTTGATTTGACTTAAGATTTACTATTTACTAAACTCAGTTGAGTTTAGTAACTCAACCATTAAAATATTGTAATTACTTCTTACTGCGAGATAAAATCCAATAACTTTAACGTTTATTCGTAGTAAATATAATATGAGTGTGAATACATAGTGTGAAAATTGCGATATTATTATTCGGTATATTACAATTATATTTTTCGTTGCCTTGCGACGATCGACTGGGCTAATAGCCGCTATCGACCATTTAGCCATTCCTAATTTATATTATCTATTTACTAAGAAAGGATTTACGCGCATTTGTACTTAATTTCAACATAATAATATTTAACGATTTTATTTAAAATTTAAATTATAGTAATATTAGGGTATTTATTTAAGTTAAATTAATACCCTTCTTTTTCCACCAACTTACATCAGTGACGTGTTTTTATTTCATTTCTATAAATTTATGGTGTTATCAGTTGTATTGTTTAATTGTGATAGAGCATTGTCCATTTAGTTTGATTAAGGTGTAAATGGATTGATATGAAATACATGCGTGTATCGTGACTTTTGTTGTGTTTAAGTTGATAGCAGAAGTCCATAGAAGGTTTTGGTAAAATAGCCACCATTTTAGCAAGACGTAACGTGACAAGCTGATTAGTACATTTCAAGATATTGGATTTTATTATATTTTACTTGACGCTGGCATAATAGTTATGGCTAATTGCCATCAAAGAAAGAAAAAAATTAATACCACCTATAAATATAAATTTATGTATTCATAAAGTACATTGAATACTCAGTAGTTAGTAATACTTTGACATTATAAACGTAAAAAAATAAGATTTAAATCTTAACCTGGAAAAGAAACACTTTCGACAGTTAAGGGCTCAGACATTAATGTACAGACAACAACATTTAAAGTTCGTATGCGGCGGCCATTTTCTTTAAGGCATTTTAAGAGCATTTTTGCGGTACTTTTAAGTCTTGTTAACCTGTCTAATTAAAGTTTTTATGTAGTATATCGGATTTACAATGTTAATTTTACTTCGATTATTTATAATGAAGTATGTGCATTGACATTATATATTTATAGTAGATATCTAAATGATTTTGCTATAAATAATATTTTTTTTTTTTCACATAAATACTTATTTTTATGAAAAGATTTTAACGAATGTTAACGTCTGCCTGGCATTGGGATTATGCCTACATCATTTTTTTTTTGTGAGGGGGCCAATAATACTCATGAGTGGGCTATTAGATTATTATGATGATGATTATAATAATGACTAATGTATAAAAAAAGCCGTGAGTGAACTTAGCTTTCTTTCGCTTCGTTCCCCGTGTACCCCGCGTATAGAACGTTGCATGTAATCCACCAGACATCGACCGTACCGTTAATGGCTTTGAACGCTCATTGCTATGTGGATCTGATTAATTTTAAATTTTATGCGTGTCTATATGCCTTCGAGCAGCCGATTGCTCTGATGTTATCAGAGACTTAAGATTTTATCGATGGATACCTCGAGTTCCGGCGGTTACCGGCGTCTCTGTATCTCCATAGTAACGAGTATTAAATATTCTTTGTCTACATGAAGATATATATTTTTTCATAGCCCATACATGTCTCACTGCTGGGCACAGGCCTACCCATTTCTGCAGGAATGTACTGTTCACAAAAGGATGGCAACACATCCCATAGGGGCTACGGTAATCCTACCAGGTGACCAGCAAGCTCATTTGCCTGCCTTACTATAAAAATAATTCAATCTTAAGAATAAATAACTGTAGGGCATATATTTATTAGTCCCAGCATAGAAATCGAACCCGCTACCATTGATTTTAAAGCAATAGCTTCCCGACAGAGCCAATACGGTCCACGCGTCGTTGTTACGTTTTCGTACGTTTTAACCGACGAGCTTGCATGAGGAGAGTGATGAGTGTGGAAGAAGCAAGGAAAGTCCCTATGCCGAGATCGTAGCAGATAGAGATCTGTGGAATCTGCCAACATCTACGGGAAGCAGGTGTTACTATACTTTATGTATGTATGTATGTATGTATGTATGTAAATATTATGTGAAATTAATTGAGAAAATAAGTTCGAAATACAAGCTGAACTTGTTAACTCAGTTCTAGGATTATCTAGATTTCTTAGAATTCATTACAATTAACAATGCAAAAAGTCAAGCTAGGATTGCATAAAAATGTATTCTATTGTTGAGACCTCTTATCGCATTCCTGTATTAATGGTTATATTTCAAACAAGGAGATAACGTTGAATAGACGTCTCGGGGAAGACAATACAAACTCAATGTGAAACAAAAAGAGTGAAAATATCTACGTTGAGTCATGGTGTTCAGGGATTTTATTTTTGAGCCGTGGTGTCGATGCGGCTTGTTAACTCGGCAAACATTGGCGTGGTCGTTCGATGATGACATAATTTTTTTTATCTTAAGTTGATCCACACTTGAATCATCTGCCTTCGGGTCATTAAAATGCACAAATCAAATAGAAATAGAAAATATTTATTTGTGACACACCTTTTTTTACAGAGACTTAATGCTTATATGCTTACTTATTCTTGCGCAGCGTAGGCAGCGCTTGTTTTCAGCAAGAACAAATGTAGTCAAATCGCAGACCATAGTGATTATATTGGTTAGGATATATACATACATATACATTCACATACAAACACATTACATATACCAACACATACACACAAATATACAAATAACAATAAAATAAGAAAATAAAAACATTTAATTATAAATCAAGTGAACAAAATATGTACTGAATAAATGTCTAATATTTACACTAATTAACTTTAGTGGTAGCTCTATGGTAGCACGAATAGGTCGTTTCAACCACGGAAGTATCATATCCTCATACAGTATCGGCGTTAAGTGGTAACATCTTATGTATTATTGCCTTTTGTACAATGACTGTAGGGATACCCATATCTCCTGGAATAAAGGAACGGGCAAGGAATCGTCTTCTCTCCCTCTTTCACTCACATTACATGCTTCTTCCCCTTTCATTGTTTACATCTTTTACCCAAGGCGGGGAAACCATCTGCAATGCCTCTAGTATTGTAGATCTACTCAGGCGGTTCTAATTGTTAACCATCAAATGACCCGCTTTTTTTAAGCTGTATATGTTCCACTGCTGAGCGCACAGGCCTCTCCATTTCTGGAGGAATGGACTTTAACCCACCACGATTGTCCAATGCGGATTGTCGGGGTTACCAGACTTGGAATAAATATTTGTAATCCATACATATAATTATTCGGTACATATAATTCCATACATATAATTATTCCGTATACATATAATTATTTTAATTATTTATATTGACTGCGCGAGCGGATAGCCCCGCCACTGAGCCAATTGATCGTCCTTGTGTGACCCGTTTGCTCTTTGCGAATAGACAGGCATATCTATTCCATAAAAAACTTTCTACTCCATGTTTGAATGCCTAGTCATTTATCCATTTATACCGCACAGTTAATAATTTAGCTGTCTAGTTCAGTCGCAGTGTATCCTCAATCCTCCCCACCCAGCGGCACACTCAATGAGCGTATCATTCACAACGCTCCACACTTAATGAACCGAGATGGTTGCGACATCGCATTTTATTCCGTCGGAATCCGCTTCTACTCCATTCCAATACTCATAAACCGTGCTCTACGTTTAGATTTCTTGTGATTGTACCCGTATAAATATTTGAACAGTGGTAGAGCCACGCTGCGGACGAATACTTTGTCAAGAATGGCATAATATTCGTCTGTAGCTTGAATGCGCCGCCTCGCCCGGGGAAGTACCACACTCCCGCAAAAAATCGGCGTCTGAGTGGGTAGCTTACCTGCCGCGCTTCGTAAGTCGAGCGGCTGACTCCGGAGGCCCAACACCCTCTCCCCTCCTTCTGCCCCTCCCCCTCCCATAATGAAACTTTCCTTAAAGGTCGGCAACGCTTCCGCACTGCCTATGGCGCTGCGGAAGTCTATGGGCGGCGTTGATTGCTTTCCACCAGGCGACACGTCTGCTCGTTTGCCTTTCTATCCCATAAAAAAATAAGCGGTGTTAATGAGCTTTGATGACACTTCCATTAATATTTGTGCCAATGCTCTTCATCAGCAAATAAAATAAAAATGATCGTTTATTACTTTGCGCGCTTAAGAATTGTTCGTAATGATTCCTTTCGCTGTATTCCACCACCACCGCACAACACGTCACAAGGAAAAGCTTCAATCATACCATGTAGATAGATCTAGCACAGTGCATTTTCGCGAAACTTCTTTGCCATGACTCTGTGGAGCTAGCTAGATTCCTTCAGTGTTATTTTCCAACAGGTACGACATTGAATCCTTCAAAAAAGAACTCAACACATTTTCTGAAGTCCTGCAACGCTTTTACCAATGCCTATGGTATTGTAAATATTTATGGGCGGCGTTGTATGCTTTCCATGAGGCGAGACGCTTGCTCGTTTGCCTTACTTTTCCTAAAAATCTGCGTTTATATATATTACTTTTATAAATGTTACTTAAGATTTTTAAACACACAAGATTTCAAAAGATAAATCCATTCCCATCCAACCATCAAAGTAACTCCCTATTTAATAATTCGCTTATATTATACATATATTAAATACTAAACTAATATCTATAAAAATGTAAAAAATTAAACCGTTATAAGTTTATTTATTAATTCGTTTATAGCATGCAATGTTAGCAAGTGACGAAATTTACTAAGTGTACAAGTTGTCCACATAGTAATGGATTTCGGCAAAGTAACGCCTGACTCCATTACATTTTTTTAGATATTCACGCCTATCCCTGCAGGGGTTAGCAGACCACAGAGTTCCATCCGCTACGATCCTCCATTAATCAACGACAAAATTTACATTACATTTATAATATTAAACTGAATTCAAATGATTCGTAAGAAAATTTAATAGTTACGAGACAAAAGTTAAATGTCAGTAGCAAGCACTATTCGCCTTTGCTTATATATAATTATATATTTCAAGTACCACTTTTGTTTCAAAACGACACTTGATATCCTGGTTTCGCAACACTACCGGCGCATAAACCTTTCTTTACGATTGTAGAAAAAGGGTGTTAGCACAAATGAAGTAATTATTTTGGGTTACAAAAAAGGACGATTCATGTTTTCTATGTGCGTTGCGATCATATTTAAAATATGGCAGGTACCTAATGAATAATCTCCCTTTTTCATAACTGTCAGTTTGTTTCCACGATACAATTTATTTAAAGAAGTGTGTACACTAATTTTTAACTGACTAATTTGCTTTGCCATTACCATTGAATTATTAACCATGTCCAGCAGTGGGCTGCTAATACTGATTACTTCAAAACTAACTGAACAAAATCAGTAATCGGTATAGTATAAGGCAACCCCATTTTTTTCCGTGGGTATCTGATGATGCAACTATGGGAGTAAAGAATAAACAGACAACAGTAACTAAGTTTTATCTATATGGTAAAGAAAAATTACAATTAACTATTCTCTTAAAATCGTGCTGGATGTGACAAATATTGTACTTAGTAAATATCAGGTGCATTACTAGCTTTAATTAGTATATAAAAATAAAATCATTCAAACATTGCATTAAAAATATAGATCACTATCGTAAACAACTGCGACAAGCCCATTAAACTTCAAAGTAACTAACTTGGCGAAGGCATGGTCTGTTTTTTTTAAATCGCCCGTGTAAAAGTTTACAAATAAAGATGTTGGAACAAGTTCCGCTGGCTAAGGTCATGTTGACTCTATCGAAAGCAAGCTCAAACAAAGGCAGATCGGACCCAGGTTCTTTGTATTTACAACTTGTATATTTCGAAAAGTTAACTCGCAACATTTCCACGAACTGAAAACGACATCTTTGGAGCATCTTTGATGAACAACATTGAACTTGCTATAGTATTGTAATTCAATATTGGTATGCAAACACGCAGCCATAGATGGGTAAGCACGTTCCATAATAATTGCGCTCGAATTCGATTTCCCATACTTTCAAAATTTATATAAAACAATTTTATATAAAACATTTTGCGTACAAATTTTCTTTCTTGAACATCTTATCTAAAAACATCTCAAAATTCGAGTTATAAATATTTTTCAAATATCATTTAATATCATTCATTCATTGGAAATTTTGTATCCTAGACAAGCTTTTGGTATATAATATAAATATATGGGGTTTCGAACTTTGATAAGTCTATCAATTGGATTTATTCTAATTAAGCCATTAATCTGACAATCCTGTAAGAATACCACGGGTAACCATACCGTAATATTATTACGGTATGGTTTCCCGGGTTCATAAAAGTTGTCCATAACTTTACAGGCAAATATGACCAAATACTAAACCATTGACTGCGTCTGAAAAAGGATCGAAAGCCAGCCTTACGCCATTTCATTTACCTAATACAATATGTTCCAAATGTTTGTCATAGATTCAAATTAATGAGTATATGGTGTGTTGTCAACTCAATTCATGAGTTATACGCTAACGTAAGTGAATGGTTGCAAGCATAGCCACGTAATCTGGTTTGGGACTCTCGTTGAAAAAAAGACGAAATAAATGGTAGTATTTTAATTTTCCCAATCGATAATATTATACTTGTAGAATTATTTTTTATTTGTGTAATAGTCACACCGGACATATCTAATATATTTACATATTCTTAAGTTCCCCTTGATGAAACCAAAGGTTGTCAATAAATATTAACTTTAAAGTGTTCATTGACGGGCCAGTCGCGTGCAATCTCATTAGCAAATTACGCAATATTTATTTGATACATGTGAAATTTCGCATCACTCGTCCGTAAAACTTATAACAATTTGGTTATGTTAATGTTAATGTGAAGGGGACATTGAAAGGCGAGTGAAAGCTGGTAATCAGGTTAATCGAGCCCTGCACTCCTTTATGAAAAGTCAGAATGTGTCTAAAACGGCCCGACTGGCGGTTCATCAGGGGGTGCTTGTTCCGACTCTAATGTTCGGTAGTGAAAGTTGGGTTTGGCAGAAGAGTCATGAAAACAGACTGAATGCAATGAAAATGAGAGCATTAAGAAGTATGCGTGGGGTAACTGTGAATGATAGAATAAGGAATGAAGATATAAGAGAGCGATGTTGAGTAAAGAAGGTGTCGTGACAAAAGTTGAGAAAGGGATGCTTAGATGGATATGGCACATAGAGAGGATGGATGAAAGACGACTGGCAAAAGAAATTTGCGAATGTGAATGGAAGGGTCGGTAGGGGAAGACCACAGAAAACAAAATACACACTATCTATAGAACAATAAATTGCCTAAGTTTTTAAAGACCAGGTCAAGAGTACTCTTAACCGGCGGGCTTGCATGAGGAGAGTGATGAGCGTGGAGGAAGCAAGGAACATATACTGAAATCGTAGAAAATATTTGGAGATCTATGGTCTTTGCCTATCGCTACGGGAAACAGGCGTGATGATATGTATATGTATAAAATATAATAATTGGTAACAAAATGTTTATTAAATAATATGAAATAAAATCTACAGTCCACTCTATCGTTGTTCTCACGCTGCCGATGTGCCGCCGAACGGACGGCAGCGGAATCACAGAACGCGATACTCACTTCGTATCACTCTACATTACACACGGGCCTGTCTGATCACGCGTTTAATCGCCAATTTTATTTCGAGCTCCGATTTCATTCATCGCCTCCAACCTTTCGCTCGTCTTTGAAAGTAGTGCAAGAGACACGGGGGGATCTCGCGAGGGTGGTGGCCGTCGAGCGCGCTCGGATGCAAAGGCGTCGGAGGCGATGTCGGGCGATACAGCCGCGACATCACTGAAGCTTCCGTTCCCGCGACGTCGTGGGAACCGCTTTATATCGTATTTAAATACGACCCTCATTAAACTGGTTTGCCTTAAAATTCGCTGCCTTCTTTCGTCGCCTTTTACTCAACTTTTTATAGTTCCGTTCGACATTTTACAGTTCGTGATTTTTTTAAGTCTAGACTGGCGCACGAATAATGGCCGAAAGAGCCTTAATATTGTGAACGGACTGCAGAATGGCATCGAGGAACCTTTTGTGAGTACGTAAAATTTAAATCGGTGCAGGTCGGCTTGGGTAATTTGTACGATTGTCTTTCTTTTAAAGGAGACAGCATAATAAAACCACGATTCTCTTTGTTAGTATCGTAGCAGTTTCATCAGCTCCAATCGTTCTTATCTGAAATTTGCAAACGATCTGCAGTAAATAATTGAATGAAAAATAAACTATGATGTGGTTTTGCACAACTGTATTTGCCTCATATGTGTGTAGTATTATATCTAAGATAGAGACAACTTGCAAAGAAGAAATATTTAAAAAAGTAAAAAAAGAAATTTAAATAAAGTAATAAAGTAGTATTTATTATAAATTGATAAGAGTGGAGAAAATGCTTGAGCGCGAAAATATATATTAAAGAAACAAATAGGATTATTTGAGAGTTCATTACAAAATAAGGGAAAACGTGTTATAATAAAACTATGTACACAGTATTTGTAAACATTAATTAATGATATACATATTAAAAAATAAATTCAATTTTTATTTCTATGCTGCAAATGTGACAAATACCTATCAAATCGTATAATTTAAAAATTATCAAAATTAATAATGTAACGCCAAGCCACAAGTCGATTGCGATAAGGAACGAAACTCCAAAAGTGTAAACAGAAGCTAAATTAATTTGCTCCGAGTATCAGAAGATCGATTGATTTAAACACAACCGGTTCGCTATCGGCTGCAGGTTTCCACAAAATAAACCAAATGGTGAACCATTAAAGTTTTTAATTAACTCACGTTTATTTATGGTTGCGTGTAATATTTCTCAAATGCGTACGTTAGCTTATAATCTTTCGAATTACAATAATGCTTTATCAAAGTATTTAATAGCATCTCAGTAGTTAATAAATAAAGGTAATGTATAATTTTAAACAGTGAAATCAATTTACGATGTCCTTTTTTTTTTAATAATAACAGACGCCTAATATAGATTAAAAATTAATAACTTCACTGGCTCTTAAAGCAATAAATGTATCAAGGGGATTTATTTCCGCATAGAAAAGACTTAAACGCTAAAGCTAGAATATTTTTATCTAAATTGACAAAAGTTGCTATAAATAAAGCTATGCTCAGTGATCCTCTAGTGAATTTGTTTCGAAATAAAGAAATCAGCTAAAGAACCAATCACCGGCATAGTCCTGGGAGTTAAAATGGTCTGGTCACGTTTGTAAGAGAACCTACAACCGTTAGAGTAGACGAGTGCTGGAGTAGTGATCACACCTTAGTAAACGTATGTTGGCTCAAGGTAGATTGAAACCAAGGTCTACACAAACTGCTGGCAGAAACTGGTTGCGTATAGCCGAAAATCGTGCTCGCTTCTTGGGAAGGTATATATTCAACAATGGACTGCCGCAGTGTATTCATAATGATGTAAGAGGAGCTCGTTTACCTATACAGAAAAATGGAGATGGCCGTGTTCGTAACCGGGGTAAAAGATAAGGTGAAGCTGAATTTCAAAGATGAAACTAATAAAATTTAACTAGTTCTGTGAAATGAACGTTAAAAATTTTACATAAAAAAAAGATTAATAAACCACTCTCCATGTACTAAATAAAATATATTGCGACAAAAAGCAAGTCCTAACACAATCTTAGTTAATGTATACATTTATTATCATATTAATTATGTTAATTTCATATCGAAGGGTTACCTAGAATGATGCTCACTTCCCCACGGTGTCAACTTACACCGGATGACGGGTGGCCCTGTAGTAAATCTAAAACCATCGAAAACGTGAAGCTGAGTCACGAATATAAACTTTATTTACATTTGTTCTAAATAAATTTTCAATTAAAAATGTGAAGATCTAAAAATATTGTTACCAAAGACGAACAATTTTAGATACCGAACGATTTTTAACTGTATCGCTAAGTTAAAAAGCATTTTTTAGAATACTTTATGTGAATAGATAAACCGGAAGGAGACATTATGTAGGCTTTCGCTACCTGGTGATAATGTTTTTTGTAAGATGTGGACACGAACAATTACGCATAGTTGGCATCAAGACGGGCTTTTGGGTGCATTCCCTAGATACTTGTAACTTGTTACGAAGCAGTTGCCCTTTCGCTCAATAAAAAAAAAAACAAAATAGAAGAAAAATGATATGTATATAAAAAATTTTTAAGTTCGGAAATAAATATATGAGTTTTTGGCATTATTTAGATATGTTGGATGAATTGAAGTGGCAAATATAAATATATATATATATATATATATATATATATATATATATATATATATATATATATATATATATATATATATATATATATATATATGTGTGTATATGTATATATATGCAGTATATATCTATCTGTACATATATATAGTATATGATCCATATATATATATACTATATATATATGATATATGCATATATATATCATGTGTGTATGTGATGTATGTGTACAGGCAGCTTCAATTTATTTAATTTATTATTTTTCTTTTCTTTTAATATAATAATATAATGCTTTCATACTAGGCATTGGAATTCTAAGTCAGTAAATAATGATTGTGTCAGTAAAATATGGTTCACTTCAATAGTCCTATGGTAGAATCCAACGCATCATACAAACAAACACTATCGTAAGCATAACCCTAATCAAAAGAGCTATTCCTGCTTTATTACATGTTTTAAATCCCTATTTACTTGTATATCTTAAATTATAATTTTGTGTGGACAATATAACATTAATCGTAATTTATTGTATATATCAATAGATATTTTGGAATGTGAAACAGATGACTGTATGTGTGATGTGTGTGACTTTTAAACTCGCGAGTAGATTGGATTGATTTGAGTCAATCGCTATGATGATGATCTATGAAAATATTTAGACAAATTTTTGATTGTATTCATAAATCATTAATGTATTTAAATAATTAAAAACTACTAGATAGATTTAGAGCGTTATGAGATAATTGATGGAGTCAGGCGTGACTTTGCGGAAATCTATTATAAAGATATTGTTGAACCATGGCGAGTTATTGGAGTAATAGCTGACGGCCTTTTCTCGTTAAGTAGTTTTTTACCACTTCTTCTATATAACTTCTTCGCAAACACAATATTATTTTTGTGAATTGTCTTCGTGGATCTTAGCAAAGTGAATTTGACTGTCCATCTTTAGAGCGTTTTATTAATTGAATAAAAATCAAATTACAAAAGCTCCGATTTTATTTAAATTTAAAATTCCGATGGTGGTATCTTTTATGCAACATGTGATCCCACGCTCTTAATTCATAAATAATAAAACTCCTGTTTTGGCATCATCCAGAAATTATACCTTTCATTTTTCTGTAGTAAAGAGCAAGCGCCGTACGCAAATGCAAGCCACTAATAAATTATCAGAAACACACATCGACATCTTTACCGTGACTACATAAACGCATGTGTGAACTTCCTTTGCTCTCGGGCGTGAGAGTACGGGAGGGTGTTAGGGGTTGTGGGGGAGGAGGAGATACTTCCCGCGTAGCACCTGGCGTGATGGTTACAAGGTTCGTCGGGATCCCATTGATTTGTGGCAAGTATCTGTTATCGTTCGTATTTATTCTTTATTAATATGACTTAATGATTAACGTACCGAAATTTTACTTAAGTTTTCCATGCAATTCAAAGTCGTTTTTTTTCTCTTTTCCCTACATCATTGTTCAAAGCATATGTTTTAACTTAATATTTAATATAAATAAAATATAAATAAAAGTATGCCATTTATGCTGCCAGCTTAGCAGTGGCGTTGCAACTTGCAGAGTAATGGTCGTGAATTCAAACCCTCCATCGAGATACATATATGTATGACCTACAGATATCTACTCCCGGTCTGGTTACCCCACTAATCTGCGTTAGATGAACATCGTGGGTCAATGTCTATTCCTCCAGAAATAGGAAGGCCCGTGCCCAGCAGTGATACATATGATATGGGCTGTATAAAAATTACATTTATGAACTAAAATTTTAAATTTATATCTTTGAAATTGGTCATGTTTATGCTGTTTAGCTCTTACAGCTTCATTGGACTCTGGACCTGAATAATGAGAGCCAGCGGGCTTAGAATTAATTTCTAAAGAAATCTTAGAATAATTACATTCGAAAAATATAGATTTCGTCCATCTAATTCTTGGTAGAAGGAGATGGATGGACCTTTAATTGCGTCGGCTAAATTCAATCTAATATCTTATTCTAAGGTAGGCAACACATTTAGCTCTTAATTTTGCAGACTATGAAGTTTAAAATATATATTGGAGTGTATGGGATAATAACTTGAGACCTAGTGACCTACTTTTTAATTTGTCAAACCTTTTCCACAAGGATTGTCATCTTCACAATCATTTCTTTCAGCGATTACTCGCAGCACGTAAGTTGTGGATATGGTGCACGCGGCTTCGAATACTTATTATGTATATGGTTAATGTATATTCTAAACGTGTAATTTTAGGAAAACAGTAAAACAATGTGGTGTTGAAACGGCCTGGCCATTCAAGTGTCCACGACAATGGCCACATCCTCTATTTGTCCGAGCGAAAGTCGATTGTTGCGTTACTCTTGATTTGTTTAAACAAAACCTTTGGGACTAAGTTGCGATATTAGGTAACATTGCTAAGCGAACTATGTGCAGAATATTTATAAAATTAGAATGCCAAAGAAATAAGTTGCTGGACTTTCGTAAACACATATCCTCGTTTTGAAATAACCCAATATCCTAATTGTTTACACCTACAGATGGGTTTCATTCTTTTTTCCTACCAATAGAAATGCAAATATTTGTGCAAAAGTTCGTCGTATGAATTCGTTAATATTGTTGTATTCATGTCAGTAAATGTTACAGAAAAGGCAATGTCTATTGACAATTAAAAAAAATAAACCTTCAATCATCTCATGTATGCTTATAGTTTGTTCTCATTTTAATTTTATAATTAGGAGACATTCAACGATTAATTTTAGTAGACTGAAAGGGTTGTCGATAGTTTAATAGATGTACAATGAACAGGAGCAGCTTAGAATCTACATAAGTACAAAGTTTCATCCCTTGCGTGTTGTTGACGCGACAAAGGAACAGTGCCAGTGCACGTGTCGCGATGCGTCGGAACGTTGGTGCGGAGCAAACATTGCCACGGGCCGCTAGCGCCGCGCCCACAGATGTTCAACTAACAATGCATATCCCTGCCCTACACTGTGGATACGTCATATGTAGCCGCACCTTAAATACAAACTAAATTTATCTACACGCAAATGATTTTTTTCACAGCGCAACGGCAAAGCTCAATGTTAAAGACAAGAGTATAGTGTCACAAAATCTATATAAATATCTGTATAAGTTTAATTTTGCTTAATAAAATTAAATTAATGTCAACAATTATACAAATCTATTTATATATAAGCCTTGGATTAGCAAATAGAGGCTCATTTCTAAGGGAAACCAATGTCCACTTCTGGACTGTTAACCAGTAAATTTAAACTACTTTATACAGATGTATACATAATATTTACATGTTCTTGTATTACATTATACATAACACTCATACGCAGTCATCACATCATTTTCAACATACGGTGATGATCGTAATGTGATGACGGCATTAAGTATATTTTACATTAAACGTATTTGATTTCAACAACTTTATTGTTTGTATAGTCACGCCATTCCCCAAGTCACGTCGCCTAGTCCGATCTTCGGCTTCACGTATCTAGTTTCTACCAGCCGGCTAACATCTACATCGTCGCATCGTCTAGCCATTCCACACTACATTTGCCAAGACACGGTCTCCACTTCAGCAATCCTAACGTAAGACCTAAGAAACTACATCGGTGACTTTGGTTAAAACATATTTACTTGATCGAACAATAATAATTTTGTTACCAAAACATTAAAAACAGAATCATGTGGTTTTTTTCGCCTCCAATTGAACAGACCAGTAAGTAGGTGTATGATAAAATGTACGAACATTATTTGACTCCCTAAATATTGATTTAATCTTGTTTCTTGTTCAGCATCTTAAAGTCGAGACGAGAGTATAACATTTTACGGCCAAGGGCATCTCAAATGGATGGGCTCGACGGATCTATGAATGAAAATGGACGGTTATCCTTTGTGTGGCTGTTGACACAAAAACTAAAGCCCCATAGAATACTCCGGACAGATCTACAGAACGCAATGTTTACTACGTTACCTTCCGTCCCTTTCACTTCCCTTACGGCGACAACCTGTGTCCGAGCGAGACTCCGTTACGTAAATCCGTTTACGAGAGTGGGACGGTGCATTCATTCATAACCGAGTCCGCCATCCGGTCTGTGTGCTGATCGATCACTACATCTCCTTCTAACGCACAGTTTCCTCTTGAGTGCGAGCAGGTGGCTCCGGATGCATAGCGGCGCGCGGTAGCTTCAATCGGAAGCTCAAAAAACGTCGCACTCTTTCGTCCCGGGGCTGAATTCATCCCGGGATTATCTAGTGGTATCGCGGTGTCGCACTGGCGCGTATCAAAACTGCAAGTGTCGTATACGTTAAATTACTTCGTTTAATGAGGGAACAGTTGCAATTGGTGATTTTCATAAGCTCATTGGGAGTGTGACATAGAGAGCTTCGCCCCTCCGCCAGGCGCCCATTCAGCATCGAGTAGTCGCGCGCCGGCCGTAGACGCGATCGCGCGCCCCACACCTTGCTTCTGCACTTTGGACAACTCTTATTTTGAAATGACCGGTCCTAAACGCGCTCGATCTGTGCTGACAGTGTTTGCTTCCTAGTGAATTCCTCTAATTGGTGTTTCTGAGTGAGTGATGCTGAGAATGTACGAGAAGTCGGTGGACACGTTTACAATGGCCCAAATTACATTAAATGGGTAATTGCTGTACGTCATTGGATAATGGATTCGGCTCGTACCTATTACATTATATTTGTCCTAATATGCGTGACCCACCGATGAATTTTGCACTTGAATCCTGACTCTCTTTGTCCGATGCCGTTCCATTTAATTGTGTAATTTCAACAATGCGCTCTGTTTCCATGAGATGCATATAAAATTGCATCTCTATATGTAGAGCAACATACGTAATATGTTGATAGTTCTTGATCACATCAGCGGCTCATATCCTTCGACAGCAGTTAATAATGAAATAAAACCTCTCCGGTCTAAGGCTCAAATCAGAATACCTATAAATTACAAGAAGAAGCAACAATATGACAGAATTTTTTATTATTGATATATTTATAATTAAAGTTTAAAGTTCCCGTAAGTTATAAAGCGTATTTTAAAAATTCATATTACTTTTCTAATAATAGATTTTTGAAAATGAACGAGATCTCTAGTTATTTTTGCCTTTCATTTTATATATTATTTCCTTTCGCTACCCAAATGACGATGACAAATCATTTTCCAATTGCCGCATTAGTATAAATATTTTTATTGCCTTCACGTATTTATTCTAATTTTATGTAATGTGTTTATTATTGTCACTGGTGTTTTAATGGCTTGACAAAGGAAAGCACAATGCGGAGCAATGAATGGAATCTTTTTTTTATTTAATATGTAAACCAATACTACGCGGTCTACCTTTACACGATAAGATTATATAAACATTAAACTTTAAGTAACCTTTTTCTATAATTCTCATTATAATACACAGTAGACACCATGTTTTATATGGATATTTGAAAGTCTATATGTTTTTTTAATTTATTTGAGAATAATTTCGAGGTTCGTTATTACATAACTGTATAGTAAAATGTGATCTGAATCTAATTCAGGACGGGCATAACATTCATGAAAAACAATTACAACTAACTTAGATTAAACATTAATATTGAACAATAGAACATAGTTTTATTGGCAGATTTTACATGTTGTCTGAATGGTATATTTTTTTATTCTTCATAAGAATATTTTGAAGTATACATAGTCACAATATCCCTCAATCCAATTCGGTGTTGTTTCTCATAAGTGTGAATTGTTCGAAACGCTGTCGCTGCGTCTCGGCAACAGGTACAGCCGTTATCAGGCTGAGCTCGGCGCTCGCCGACGACCGTGGGAATGAAAAAAGCGTGTTAAACAATAGCATATAGATAAGGACACCGTCAGACCCCATTTAGGGTACCTACCTTCAACTAACTACGCTTGTGTTTTCATGTGGTGTTTACTTCAATACAATTGTAAATTTATACCGATCCAAATTTTCAATTTGGCATAAATTAGAATACAAAATTGACGAAATAATTAGCTCTGTGGCAATGTTACCGCTTTCGTAGTCGATGGTCGAGGATTCGATTCACGACATTCATAGACCATACATTGATATTGGTATTGGTACATATATTGATCCCGGGTACCCCATCAATCCGCCTTGGACAGGCGTCGTGATTTAATGTCCATTTGCTTTTCCCCAGCAAGCGGTGTAATAATACTTAATATGCAGTAAACACATGATCTGTCCTTACACTACTTATGAACTCAAACGTCATCTGCTATAAAATTTTACTATTAATTAAAAACCTTAGACATCGAGCGATCAAAAACCTGTTACAATAGAATGTATTTAGGATTAATATCGGATACTGGATTTTTCTTACCTAATACACTTACACTTGATTAGTAACACAAGTGGACTACTTTGTTGGTGGATCTAATACACTTGATTAGTAACACAAGTGGACTACTTTTCCCTACACAAGTAGTTCGGTCTGTTTGTGTAGCTATCATAAAGTCACTGGATTACCCCATAATCAAAGTTTTCAAACCATTAAATGGCCTCTAACATAATTCACCGAGTACCCTTTGCAAAAAGCTACTCTAACAGCCTAACTAAACTGAGAACACTCAGCTTAACATGCCTTTCAATGCACAGAAAACGATCCCCATCCGTTGCCTGTCCTCGCCAGATGTTACTTATTTTTAGTGGACAAATACACAAAGCCTTTTCACTAAAGAACAAGTAATATTAACCTATTTTCGAATGGCTAGACTACTTTCGAAATCTATAATATTATTATACGGCATAACTACTCCATAAAATGCAATACAAAGATGATTTATTTTTAATATTGTCAGTAATATTGATATTTTTTTTTAATTTGAACCTCTTACACATATTGGTGTTACAAGTCATTCAACTTAAGGAAACCATTAAACGTATCTTAAGGCAATGGATGCAATCCCGACACAGCGGATACAGGTGTATTTTAAATCGACGCCATCTTGCAAATCCTTACAAGTCTTTCCTTTCTGAAATTAATATATGATACAATCTTCTTTTCAATTTAAAAGTAGGAAGAAATATAAAATATGAAAATGTTTCCTGAATGCAAAAAGCGCACCTCAAATTCCTTCACAAAACTAAACAGTTGTGTAATTCCATCAAAGTAACGCCACAATGAATCACTATTCAATTGTTTATTTTAACATAGGTTCATAGAAATGCAATTGGTAGCTAAAAGTAAACATTTTCATATTTCCCCAACCGTGCAACAGCAATTTCAATGTTGCCCAATAACTACACGTGGCAGTTACAATACATTACGCTACCAATAAATACATTTTAAAACTTGAATATACATACGTCACTTTAGCAATGCTATTTTTAATAATTTTAAAAAGCAAAATTTTTAAAAACAACTGGGATACGAATAATTTTAGTTAAATAGGAATTTTTAAGTTTTCACGGCTTGAATATGTTTTGGACGATAAAATTTAATCAACCTTGCTGAGTTGTGTAATAAATAATTACTGTCCTTTAAACTTTCTGTGTGTGCTTCTTGGCGGAGGCTTATTTCCACCAATAGACTGCTGCTGGCTGTTGATGATAATGATGAAGTTTTCTTTGCGACCAGCTGGTATTTGACAGTTGGGCAAAATAAGCATGAATTAGTTTGTGCTGTACACTCCGCATTTTTTAATCATTTTCATCATTAAAATATATGTATATATACAACATATATGGATATATTTTGATTATTTTTCAAATATTATTCCTTTTTTATTAGTTTTAAGGCCTCAAATATCAAATGGCATCAGTCTATTGCAACATAGTCTACAGTAAAAAAAAAATTAACTCGCAGTGTTGGCGCGCAGAGTTCAGACGGTGTTAGTACCTACATCAAATTTTCGCAGCCAGCGGACCGTGCCTGCGACTGACTCACTCTGACAAAGACGCGTTAAACTGAGCATTTTACATGCAAATTCAAATTCTTGTACTTACAAAAACTTTCAATTTTCGCGTTTGTTTAATAGCTTTTGCCTATGGTTCGTCCGTATGGGTTTTTCAAAGCTTTTTATACAAATTATATAATAATAAATAAAAATATATAGGTATATATATAATAATTTTGTTCAAATTTTTTAAGCGACAAACATAGAAATTTGTACAAATATTTTTTTCATTGTCGGATCCACTCCAATTAAGATACACAAATAATCAAAATGTTTCTGAACCATATAATGGTACCTATGCACCTACGTACAATCAATCTGCGACATTTCACTCACAAGAGATGGGACGTAGAGCTAAAACAAAATTTCTTCCGCTGTAATTAATTTCGTTAGATATTGCTGACACTTTAAACATCACGTTAACATGTTGCTAATGGCCGCTAATGCTGGCGACATGGTTTCGATAAATTTGTGAATGGAAACAGAGACTTTTTTTAAAAAGAAGACTAGCGTTTTTGTTTTAATATGTTATATCTACTAAAATTTTTATTAACTATCCCAGCTTGTGCTAGAATATGGTTCACATCAATAGTTTAATTGCTAAGGCTGAGGTTCCCCAACGCTAAGGCTTCCTAACTAAGCTATTGCTGCAACACATACATACACTCTCTCATATATATTTTGTTTGTTGTTAACTACAAAATGAGTCATTTATAACAGGTAATAATAGTAAAATCATGTAATATTACTTTGTATAAATGAACGTAATGTAACTGTTTCAGTGGTGAAAATAAAGTCAATGGTTGCGATTTCGATATCCGCATTAGGATATGTATAGTTAACACGAATTTATTTTGAGTCTATGTGCCTCGCTGATCAACCTTGGACAAGCGTAGTGGGTTAACATCTATTCTTTCAAAATAGGAAGGCGCTTTACCCAGCTGTGGGATATTTATGGCATACAAATTAAAGCAAGTAAATCAATGAGTGAATATGTACATATGTTCAGTGTTGGAATACCACAATGTTCATAATTAAATAAAACACTAGTTTTGATAATTATTTCATACCTAACAAATTTACATATGATACTTGGCATTTAATTTATAGTAGTGATCATCAGTGGTCGACAGTCAGCAGAAATTCATTATTTTTTATTTTATCTTTCTGCACTTCTTCTCCAAAGCAAAATGACAATAATCAACCCACAATGTTTCGTATACAGAAATAAATGAAGGAGTTGCTTTGTTCCCGAACTAATATTACATAAAATGACTGCGACACTGAACTTAACCTTACGCGCTCAATTAACATACAAAAGTAATGAAAACATACATTTAAATGTGTAATGAGCGCGCTTACATTTTTTTATCCTAACGAAGAGTCTGCGACGTAGGTGCCATTTGAATTTTATTGTTCCAAGTTAATTGTGTCAAAGGAATATAGCTGTTTATTTGTATCGTTGTAAATTATTTTTGCTTTTACGAACTTTTCATCGTGTATGACTTTTAAATTCACAGTGATAAAACACAACCATGTGAAAACAATAATTAAACTAACAATACATCAGCCTGGTCTAAGGATAGTTCCTTTAATAATCTATGTCTTACCTTACCATTTGTAACCCGTGCTTTTTTTTAATTCGTTAGGAAACGTTCTTTCACTTCCTCTCCTCCTGTTCCCTTCTATTATCCCCTTTGTAATGTTTAAAATACATTTATCATGATAAATCAAATAACCAATCATACTTCTCTTTTTATTCTCAATGTGCTGTAAGATTTAGCGTTTATTTTTCCTAGTAATACCACAATCGATTAACGCTGAAATATTTAATCACGCATTGTGCGTATACATATTTTGTGACCTTTAACAAATCGTTTTTACAATACACCGATATGAACCTTTAACAAATCGTTTGTTCCAAGGCATAGTTGGGAGGATATTTTGTTGCTACACTTTTTCGAACGCAAAATATTTACGTGAAAATGTGTATATAATTCGAACACGATGCACTGTACCCCTCGTAAAAATCGTGTTCGCCCCGCCAGTCATTGATATCCCGAACGGTTATTATCCCGCCCACATCTTAAAATAAACATTGAAAACTGAATGTTGGCCCGTGAAACGTGTAGAGTTTTCCTCGCAGAGATTTTTCTCGCGGGAGGTGCGCCGCGCATGCGCGGAGGCGTTGGGAGGCGTTCGCCAATAGCCGCCAAGACCGCCCAACATTTCCTTCACGTCTCATACATCCACGCCTCACTGTTAAACTATAATCAAACTATACATACACCCACCCTTATCTGTCTAAAATGTTACCTAATTTCATTTATACCCTCGCGATAAATTATCCAATTTTATATACCAGACTGATATTATCTTCTTGTTGTACACGTCTTATGATTATATCTTAAAGTGATCCTGCATTAGTAAATAAATAAAATGCTGCAATTAGTTAAATACGTTTAAAGAAATTCCTTTTAGCATTAAAGTGTAAGAATGACATGTATGTGCAGCGGCTAAAGATTGTACGGAAAAGGTAAAGTATACAGAAAATGTGCTCGGAATACAAGTTCTGTAAATAAGCGAGAGACATCGCCCCACGAGGAACGTTCGTAAATTCAACATTTTATCAACTTTTTAATTGCCTTCCCAGAATTACGCAAATGTGTCGTAATCCTTACACTTCGTCATTAATATGTAGAGTTCACGCTCGATGTAAAAAATTAGGCCGCCGCTATCTATCAAAACCTTAATAAATTGTAGATACTAAATTCCAGAACGCAGTTTTTCTTGTTTGTGCCTTATTTGGATAAACTATAAAAACTGATATAGTTTTATAGTTCATTTTTTGTCGTCTGTAAATATCGACATTTCAACTATTCCCGTACAAAGCTAGTATTGCATATCTACGGCGGCCAGTTATTAGAAGAGTCTATTTTTGGCGTGTGTATTGACACCGCAGTTAAACCATTTTATTGGCTTGTAATAACTTATTTTTCTGGGTTGTATAAGGTATGTACATATCTTAAGCGAAGGCAATGTATTATCGCAGTGTTTCTCCACTAACAACACAGTTTAATAAATTCAATTATTTTAAAATGTGGACAGTGTACGTAGCTTACTCGATACAACTATTTATTGTCCGTGACACTTTAAATATAATTATTAATTCAATGTGCATATAAGTATTGACAATGTGTTGAATTTAAACATTCTATACTATACTATTATAATTTGTTTTGAAATCTATATAACAATTAGATTTATTACATTAAAAATTAAAAACATGTCATTGAACCCTGTACAATTCAAATCGACCCATTTCGACCCGTCGGTGTTAGAGACAACTATGATAGCGAGTACCTATAAACTATATAGATATGAGAGAGCCTACTATCTAACAGTTGATTTGACGGTGTGTTGATTGATACCTTAAATTTAAACACTTGAACTAAATCTAATTTTCAATATTACTCATTAATAATTAAATCAAAATTTTGTTCACCTTAAACCTCTAAATCGTAATTTAGGTACACCAACCACTGAGCCAAGTGGTCGTCAAATTAATAAAAAGAACAATAACGGTCTTTTCAATAAATATATAATACAACGATACATATAGCTACTATGTTAATAGATCAGGGGAGTAGAGGACACGCTCGAGTCCATAATGTTTTAATTGACCCGCCTGAGGTCAAATCGCTTGCGGTGCGCTACCCACTCCGGCCACTTCAACTAGATTACACTGGCAATTGTAACGAAACTGACTACATGAAAATACTTATATTCGCAATTATTTTTTTTATTTTATGCCATCGTAAAGCATTTTTCAACCGTTATTTAACTTTTTCTTTAATTCTCATAGAGGAATGGGCATTAACTCATCACACTTGTCCAATACTGATTGGCGGGTACCAAAACTCGGAATAAATAAGTACAGGCTTAATATATAATATCTATATATATAAAAATCAATTGCTGTTCGTTCGTCTCGCTAAACCTCGAGAGCGGCTGGACCGAATTGGCTAATTTTGGTTTTGGATTATTTTTGGAAGTCCAGGGAAGGTTAAAAAAGGTGAGTAAATATGATAAAATTATTAGGAATATATAATAGTAAAAGCAACAATTGCGTTTTCTCTTAAACACTATCCCTATCTGTCAAATATTTGATGTTCGTCCGGTCGTCGTTCAGAAATCAAATTTAATTCAAAAGTGAAGTTTTGCTCCTGTTAAGTTTTGACCACATTTTTTACTAATGTTGAAACATTCTGCAATTATCGTTCAGCTTTTTTATTTATTGATTCTGAGGCGATACACAATGTGAAGCCATTATGTCAGTGCTGGGCAACAATTTGCGCAAAAGCTCCGTTGCTTACGTCCAAACTGCACAATCTAACACATTGTTGTATCCCATCAACACGCCAAATTGTTATACATACAGGCTCGCATTGTTCCACATTTGAATCGTAGCGCGTCACAAATGTTTCGCCGAAGCGTCTATTGTGACATGTTGCCACAAACCGCTCAAAATCTCGCGAATGCTTCGTCAAAACATTTGTTAAACAAACGTGTTTTCTCACCAGCCGCCTTCACAACAGGCTGAATATATCGTGTCCCTTCGCATGACACTTTTTATTGCGCCGAACACAAGGCGGGAGATATTAAGTGAGCGTGTAAAACAAAAGTTTATAATAGAAATTGGTTATAGATAAAATAATATATCTACTACTATTCTAATAATAAAATAGTTTTTTGTTTTATGGAAACAAAAGGCAAATGAGCAAGTGGTCGAATGGTCATGATAGACTTATAATATTAAATTTTCAAATAACTTAAATACGGAACTCTCTAATTGCCATGACTGTCCAAATTTTATGCGGGTGTCCACTTTCCTATTAAGAGGGTCGGAGATGAGACATAAATTAGACCCGACCCTTGCTGATCCCTCGCCACAATTGACACCCGACGCCTAGTGTTTAACGTTGAGATTCCGCCGCGGGCTTTAATTACACCGACACGACTTTAATTGGTCTACGGTGCTGATTACACGGGATCTTCTACTCTTGTTTATTGCACAGTCAGTAAAATATCGTGTTTTACTATAAAACCAACCTGTAATTCTATGCAATGTACAGTTTGGATTATTTTGAGACAAACTGACAGAAATTATATGCGGTTTATACTAAAAATATTTTCTTGAATTCATTACATACTTTCTATTATAATGTATTCTAATATAATATAGATAAAGGGTTGTAGATTTTCTTTGTCACTAAAAAACGTCTCTTAAAGTCCACTGCTAGACATAGGCCTTCCCCAAAACATACCACATGCTCTGATCTTCGACTACACGTCGCGTCGTCCTGTGCAGATCGTCACTTCATTTATCAATTTCATCGTCATTCATTTGTCAATTTTGTAATTTTACTAACACAAGATTATAAGAAAGATTGTTACTAACGATATATGGGCTAGTTCTGAAATAAAGTTTTTATTATTGTTATATTATATTTAATCGGAAGGCACAAGATGCGGTGTCCACTACAATACTTGTAAACTAACATTTTTAATTCTCTGTTAAACGAGACCAACCTTTTACTACGTCAAATAAATAATGCATGCCTACTTTATTTCTAAAGAACGGTGAAAATTACACATTTATATCCATAACCTAAAGCCCGCCTTTGTACTAAAATGTGTACAAAAAGAATTAATAAATAAATAAATATAAGGTTATTGATAACTACAACGCTTAACAATTCCGAACACACAAACATACGAACATATTTGAAGATTAGGTTCAAGTCACATAATACATTAAATTGAATATCAGAATAACATAATGCGAGAAAACATAAAATTAAATTATGATATATTACAAACACACAACAAACACATGAGACAGATTTAACATGATCGGTGACATTTAAATGGATGGGGCGACAAATTGGGCGCGACAATCAAGTTAGTTGACCCGGGACCCGGCAATCTGTGTCTCACACCGCTCGGTTAACCTCAGGTCCCTTCAATAGACACAACCAGTTAACTGGCAACACATCGAATAAACCATTGGATAGCTATGTATAATATATACATGCATATATAGGCATCCCAGCGTAAATACGATAATCACCGATTTTAGACTACACGTTATACTACCTGGTATTATATGGTACCTAACCATATAATACCAAGTCGCACAAGACATTAAAATATTTTCGTCGCTTTTTACTGTTGAGTATTTCTCTCGGGATTGTTTGATTTTAGATGAGTAAGAGATTAAGGTGAGCTGAATGGAAGGGCGTTGCAAAGTTGATGGAAATGAGGTGCGTAAGTCAAAACAAAATATAAACAATTAACGTCCGACCATATCCCGGTTGTAAAAAGATTGGTGACCACTGCTCTGGGGACTGCTGCTTTCGGATCCATTGGCTGTGCCAGCGCATGTTCTTCTACCACTTTACAATATATTTTTATAATAGTACCCTCGTGAGAATCAGGACGTGACGGGTGGCGAACCACGTCGCTGTCATTTTTCAACAAATTAGGTATATTAAATTCGTCTTAGTGAATCCCACGAGCCGCAAGGAAGGATGGAGGTCAGCCCCAGCAGAGCTCTGCATGCTGAGGTAAGGCACCCTAGTACCCGGGGGAGCCCGATACCGGGACGGTCGGCACGCTTTCGTCGTATGTGGAATTATCTTATTATATTTTATTGGCCCAATTATTTAAATCGGACACCAAGCGAACACATATGACCCATACCGAACGCCCAGTTCAATTTACGCAGGCTTCGGTGAGCCAACGTTATTGAAACCATTGTCCTCCAATATTGGACAACTGGGCTTATTGAATACCACTGCTTACGGACACAAAGGATCGTGGCCATCTAAGGCTTTGAAAAGAATTCTCTAGACTTTCGTAATGTGACGTTTGTCTAAGAAGTTTATTTTGTGCAAATTTAAATTATAATCTAGCATAAAAATAGATACTTTAATACAGTTATTTATATAGTTTTGAAAATTTAATACATATGTTTAATATTTTATAACTGAAAAAGTTAACGGTTTTCATGGAAGCAATAGGCTAACCAGCAAGCACGTCGCTTTATGATAAGCATCCAACGTCACTCATGAATATCTGAAATACTGCGGGCACTAAAGATTCGTCGCCTACCTTAGGATAAATAATTGAATAATGAAAGGAAAAGAAGAAAACAATTATAACGGAAAAAGGAAATAAAAAAGGGGAGAAAGAAATTGAGAAAACTTTTTATTAACCTCTTATGCGCTTGGTATTTGTAGTATGGTATCGGCCTATATTAGAAGATAAAGATGCTTGTTTTGGAAGAATATTTTTTATAATGTTGATAGAGCTATATATGAATGGACCGATTTAAACCAGTTAGCCGAGGAAGTAAAGTGGTATGTTTTCTGTATTACCGTTGCTTTTCGTATAATGAAGAGAAGGTATACTTACCATCAAGTGATCCGCTTGCTCGTATACCTACCTACCTCTTCGATAAAAAAGAAATAACTCGATCTGTCAATTATACTGCAAAATAACTCATGGGAATACATTAAGAATAATTCTTATTTGAACTCATGATAGAATCATGCTTATTAAAAAAAATACTTAGGATGTACGTATGTAACATATTTCGAATATGCGAGAAAAATGGTTACCGCTAACCATTTTTCTGAATAAACGAAGTTATTGTTATGTGTTTGAAGTAGACGTTGACGCAGAGTCCAAATTTGATTTTTATTAGGGACAATTCGTCGCCCCCATCAGCGCTAAGTAAGTTAGATTGAGCATATATTAAGGGCGTTCACTTGAAACTATTTTTATTTTCATATCTACTGGTAAATGTAAGAAAATTTCAATTAAAAATAATTGACAAAATCAAACATCACTTAACGGTCTACTTTTAAAAAAACTGATACAAAAAAAAAGTTAGTAAATTAGAGCCTTATAGCGAAGCGAACAACGATCTACTTCCCCAGATGAGCAAATATATTTACTCTGCAGACAAAATTTACCTAAATAATATAAAATTATGAAACGGTTCTGCCACAAAAATTATTGTTCCGAATTTCGAAGTTTTTACTTGTGATTTTTATGCGTCGCTACTTGTGACACAGGGAATCGAATCATTATATGATCAAAAGTTACTATTAAATAAATATTAGTACTATAATATAAATATTAGTATACTTAAGTTTCTTCTTATATTTTTATTTGGATTTATATATTATATTAATTTTAATAAGATTATATTTATTAAAATTAATATAAATCCTAATAAAAATAAAAGCAACTTATTAATCGCCAACCATTTGTATGAATAATAATTTTGCTATTTTAATAATCACACGCTATCCATAAATTATCAGAATGCTTTTTAAATGAATAACAAAATATTATTAGAATTGGATAACATATGTTCGTCATCAAAGCCTATGTTAGTGACCTCACTACAATACCACGAAATAATTATTTACACTTTTAAGTTATTATTCTAACCCTTCCAAGAACAGCCTTAACAACCGTGTGAAAAGATAAAGGATTCTAGTTTCATTAAAAAGCATCGTCTAACTCGTTAACAATAGCTGTTATATTTGGCGTGATAAGCTTTTCATAATATGAACTGGCAAACCAATTCCGACCCTTCCCCACACTGTGGTTATTAAAACGAAATAAAGATGTTTACTGGTACTTAACCCTTGGCCCACTCACAACGGTCTGAAGTGCCAGCCCTATCAATTTGTTTATTAGATTTTTACGCTTTTTAACTTATGAATTTAATAGACGTTGTATCTACATACATACATTATCGGTAGCAAGATACAGGAAACGTTGGAGAATTAAGCAACTTCATTCTGTTAATTGGCGCTAATAGATTATTCAAACAACACCGTCGATTCAATAGGTTATAAAGACGCTTCGTTAAAGTAACACTTATCGTTTAAAATAGCTGGGTTCGAACAAACTGCAACTTAATTATGCATACGTGGAGTCACGCACATCGACATGAAACATGTCCATAAGAACGATCGGTGCAAGCTACCTTTGCCGCCTAACAAAGTGCCACTTGTTGCACTTTGTTAGCCATTTAATTATTAATATTTTCTTAACTTCTCTTTCCACACACTTTTTTTTAAGAGCCCTTCCAGCTTCAAGAGATATACGTTTTGTATGAGATGTAATACACGGTATATTAATATTTTTTTTCATTTTAAATTAAAAATACTTTCTGTGTAACCTAAACTATTTAATGCCTGTATTTTTTATAAATATATATTTATGTATTATTATATTGAACATTTTTAGAGGTAGATTTTTAGAGGAAGACAAATTTAGAGTTTCGTTTCTACTTTGAAATACTTAAATTATTTTTCGTAATACAATTACCATGTAACTTAAAGTGGTTGACAAGAATCGTATGTTAAATAATGTTTAAAGCATTGTGAATATTCTTTTATAAAAAATTAAATTCTATAACGAATTAAGTACTTAAACTATAATACAGTTAAACGTATTTTTTTTATAATAAATGATACTTACATGCTTACTATTCACAAATAACTTCTTTGATAAATTGCCACTCTATATTGATACTTTTTTGTGGGATAGGGAAAGCAATCAACCCATAGGCATTGCAAATGCGTTGCGCCATTTAGGATAAGAGTAGGCTTATGTTTTGGAAGTTCCAATATCGTATTAGTTCGGGAATACCGTTACCGAATAAGGTAGATGCTCCATAGAATGATGGTGCGTGGAATGAAGTTAACTTAATTTTTTTATTTATTTAGTATTCTAGAGTTTCTGTAGAGTTAATATTCTAGAGTTAGAGTTATTATTTTCTTAAATTTTAATTATTTAAAAAAAATGAATGCTTCTTTCTATGGTTGTCCCCTATACGTTCCTAAACCATTTAAACGATTGTGATGAAACTTTGGTGAATTGCACATCGTACAGCGCTGTATCTCGGCTTAAAACAAAATATTTCTTTATTCTGTACGTACCATTATAACACATGTCGGGTGCAACTAGTATATAATATTTACTACTTCGTATATTATAAGATGGCTTATAAGATAGTTATCGCTATGACAAGGGGCATATAGATAGATAGGATAGCATATAGGTTCACTTAGCCCTAAGTACCAAAGTTAGCAAAATTGTTCGTCACGGTTTGGCGGTCAGTGTGGGAACATCCCTGGGTTGCGCGCGACGGGGGGCTAATGTGTGGGGTGAAGACGGGGTGGTAGGGGTACGGGGTTAGCGGGAAACGGCGGTAAGTGGGGTACCGGGCCGGAAACGCCTGTGCCCGATCGTTCCGCGCACACCTGTGGGAATGTACCGCACGATTTGAATAATGTACGCTCGGCCAAACGCTCACGACGACCGAACAGAGAGCATTACCGTGTTACTGCACGCATTAGTTATCTGTTAATTACTTCGAGTGTTCCATTTCACAAATACCGGTTCCATTCAACTGTTTATCGAAGGATATTGCGACTGTGGCGAACTGAAACGCGACTCGAAAAATCATGATGAAGATAACTAAGTATCTTGCTAAGATCCACCTAAACAATTTCGAAAAATAATAATGTTGTGTGTATACGTACCAGAATACACTCTTCACACACACTCTTTTTAACAATCTGAACGTGTTTCTCCTTAACTCGAGGCATCCCTAGTTACAATAGACTCAAGACAACCATTCCACCTTCCACTTCTCTGCGGAAATAGACCTAGTCTACTTATTGCGGATGCCTCGTATTGAGGTGAAACACGTGTCGTATACATTATTGAAAAGTGATGTTGGGTCGGTTCGTATGCATACAATATAATTTTTCGAATTTGTTCTTCACGAATCTTAGCATGTTACTTATTGAATCTCCATTTGAATAAAGGATTTCTGAAAAATAACGCCTAAAATCAAACGTGTTTTATTTACATATTCTCATCTCTCATTTCCGATGCAGGTGTTATAAGATCTACAACGAGTAATGATAGTAATAACATAAGATTGAACTTTACCTCATACCCCATGTGATAAACGTACAACTCTGAGCAAAATGAAGAACAGTGAAGAGTGTTTAGACTGATTATAAACAAACCAACAGTGTGATATTTATTGATTTCATTTAAAGTTTAGCTTTAGTAGTTTGTGTATAAATAGGGCGAACTTTGTAAATATAAATCAGTGATAGCGAGAGACGTTCAAGTTGTCGGCGCCAACCTGCTGTAGGGTTACGACGCATAACTCAGGAACCTGCAGCGAACACAAATAGAGGCGTCGGCGGCCATCGCAGGCATGGGAATCAAAGTCATGATGAAAGCTTTCAATAAGCCAAAAGGTAAGACTCATACACATACATACATCACACACTCATACAATAATTCTTCAATTGTGTCTACCTATATGTAATGAACTAAGTGACTCAACAATATCTCTTTCTAAGTAATTAATGATTGCAGGGTTAATTCACATTAGAATAAACATATGGAAGGCCTAAGTATTTCCCGCCTGTTCGTGTGGTTGATTCATTTCCATTTTCTCACATGCTCATCAATAGGACATATTCACCACTACCTATGGACTTTCGCAACACCAAAGGCACTACAGATTCATTGCCTACTTTCTGATATGCACGTGAATAGTGGTAGGAGAAAAATAAATTAAAGGAAGAGAAAAAGGATGTAAATAAAGAGTAAAAAGGAGTGAATTCACACTTTCTCAGCACTCACCAAACGAAATTCGGTAAACCTGAAAACAGCTTTCCAAGTACTACATAACGCTAATATTCTGGGAGGTTGTATTACTGGCATCACTTACTTGGAGGAGCCGGCCCAATCCTACAGTGGTAGAGTTATGCACACTTGACTTTACCACTCACCACATGGTTCAATGTTTTCTCAAAAGTATTCTTTAAGAAAGAGGGAAGAGAGATTATCTGAAAAAATAAATTGTGTCTAAAGTAGTTTTTTTTTTCATTTCAATATTTTTTTGACGCTTTGTTCTGGCGCTGCTTAATATTTTTTACTTTAATACCAAACTAAGCATATTTTTTTCTGTAATCTGACCATAAAAATTGTCAGCTTAAATTTATCTAATTAGTATTATTAAAAACAAATTTCGTATGCTATCCAACATCCGTTGTATTTAATTGATAGCATGAATAAAAATATTGACAGTGTGTGTCTAAAAAAACTTAAATTGAGCCGGATGTCACCTTGCGGAAATCTATCTCTAATGGTAGCATAACTTTTAGTCAAATAATAAAATTAATATTGCAACAAAAAAAATAAAAGTTTTTCATTTGCGTAATTAATGCTTTTTTTTGAAATTATATCAAAATAATAATTTTGATTTATCTATCCCAAATTTTGCAAAATACATCTTAACCAAACATTTTAATAATAAAAAAATATCTTATCACATAAACAAACAAACCTACACACATTTCTTGTTAATGCATCTTTCAACTTTCAACGCCACTCCCGCTATAGTAGAAAAGAACAGAGAAAAAGTTTATGGGTTCCAGAAAATCTGATTTTTATAATAAATATATTTGATACAATTCCGATGAAGATATATATGTGTACATATAATATGTATAACATGTTTATTAAAATGAAGCAATTTTCATTATGTAAGTAGTTTTAAAGTTTCACAGTGGTAAAACAAAGAATAATAACCTGATTATTATATACATATACTATTTATTATAAAGGTAATTAGATAATCTTCAGTGGCTAGAGTAATTGAGATTATTAATAAAATCAGTCGTAATCAAAATATAAATATCCGCTGATAAAGTATTGCAACCCCTATTCTTTGTTAATAGCTATATAATTACCCGCACTAGGAGTTTAAATATACCGGCTGTGTAGTTTTTAACATTTTACAAATATTTTGTTGTTTATTTATGAAAATAACTCACTATTTAATAAATATGAAGTTATTAATAAATTTAGCATTACTGATTCGCTAAATAGGGTGTATTTGCCGTTAATACAGCCGATAACTATCCCGTATTTAGCGAATAAACATTGGACTGTTTGACGATTCACTCATAATTGAAAGGTGTTCTCGTAATTCCCAAGCTTGTCAATCGAAAGGATGTACTAGTATTTGCACCTATAGTCGCCTTATACGACATTCACTGAAAGAAAGGTGATAGTCTTATTATTATACATATTGTAAACCACACAGTAATAAAAATACAAGATATAGGGTTTCTTCCGTCGTCCGCTTTCCTGATTTAATAATGAAAAAATTGATTTATAGTTGTAATTTTTTAAGACATCAAGTTGTTTATCAATAATAAGTGACACGAAATCGGATAATATTTCATACTAAAGAATCACGTACAATTTGTCTGCAGAGCAAAACAATAGTTGCGGATATGATTGTCTATTTAAATGAGTGGATGTAAAACACGTCAAAGGCAATCGATGAAACATAACGCCAGGCCATCAATCACCCGTCTTACAGCGTTTACACGAAAAGTACGCCTTGCATCGCTCTAGCGTCGAATTCGCAACCACGAACAGTTGCCGGTTGTGTATCATCCTCGCCGTGTGACGCAACGCTTTCGGTTTCGCGTGCACTTGTCCCAAATGTGAACGCGCCGTGTCCGCAAGAAAAATATGGAAACGTACGTTTTCTGATGCGTATCATTTGCTTGCAGACGTGCCTTGCGGGTTCTCGCTTGCGACACACATTGATTGCTACCCTTGTGTAACGTATTTGTAACTATTGATACTTACATACTTGTATATGATACCATCACCACACCGATACACTATAACATTGCACTCCGAGACAGAGAAAGAGTTATAAAAGCTGGGCAAGTGTGATTGACGAAACCAAACAGCGTACAGCTTTTTCCGGTGGGTCTCCGACTAGCGAAATTTACTGCTGGACATATTGTCATATATGGCATGAAATAATAAATGTAAATCCTTAGAACTTAACTGTGTGTCACTTATTTTTATGAATTACTTATAATATCGATCAAAACAATAAAATAAGGAAGAAGTATGGTCTATTACATTGACCAGAACTTTATTTTCAAACATATTTTTATTATTTTTCAAATTTTAACATTTCACTTTAAATTAATTTTATAAAAACATGACGTGTCTTTCATGTTTTCAATAGAAAGTGCAAATTTTTCAAAGAACTCTTAATCAATACTTTTACATAGTCTCGAAATATCGCGTGCTCACTAAATTGAACCTGAAGGCGTACGGTACGGTTGAGCAACGTCAGTTGGTTATTACCGTAATTATGATTTACTCCTCGCATACTATGATGATCTTGAAAGTGAAAACCTTGTAGCGTGCGTGCTACCAAAAACTTGTGAACAATTTTTGTTTACAATGCCTTTAACAAAATCGTACTCTTTTGGCACAGAAATCGTTTATTTTTTCACTGCCCATATATCTCCAACTGTTGAGAACGGGGCCTTCCCATTTCTGGAGGAACGGGCGTAATCCACCACACTTGTCAAATGTGGATTTCCCAGGTAACATATATTCAAACTCACGTCCACATTGACAATAGGCGGAAGCCCAGTCACTGAGCTATGTGGTGGTCCAAAGGTGATTGGCGTGGTGAAATCACTTAGAAGAAGATTATAATACGAGTGCTCTCGTACATAAAAAAAATCGTTCAATTACGTATAAAAGAGAAATTTAGACGATACATGAATACATACAAACAGTTGCCAGATATGTCTCATGGGACTCATATCTTGTGACACGAAAAGGCAACAATTTACAAATCGACGTAAGCCATTAAAACTGTACAATTTACAGATGTAACAAAGAAGCTGCATCTAGTACGGGAGCTAATATAGCGCGGGCAGCATCAGTGCGCATGCTCGGGGGCGTCCATTCACGCCGCTGATTGGCTCATCCGGTGCGCACTCAATGAAATGATGCGCCCGCGCCGCCTCTGTCATTGAGCAAAGGTCCCTCGCCTACATTCGTGATAAACGCTACAGATTTGTACAAGATTAATGTGTCTACGATTGATACGACGTTGCCTACACTGAAATATCGATTACAATCGAGATAGATATATTTTATAATAATGATAATAATAATTAACGTTTAGTTCGGCTTTCTGAAATCTATAGTTGTTAGTAACAATAATTAAAACTATATTAGTAAGTTTAATATATTTTTTTTAAAATGCAAATTTAATAAAATGTTCTACTACTTCTGCTAATGATATTTCTCACCTTCCATACTGAACAAATCCAATTTACTACCACATCCAAAATTTTTGAATTAGGACCATCCCACTTAGTAGCCACAGTTTTCAGGGTGCAGCCCACAAGCAGCAGCTGGAATATTTTTCGTTTTTATAGCACTCAATTAAAATTACAATGATATTTTACAATCTTACTGCGAATTAAGGGTTTATATAAAAAAAAAATAAAAAAGTTAGACATTAACAAAATAAGACGTTACTGATAATATAATGTAGTCACAAAGAACCCATATTATACTGAGCCTAACTTTTATGACCTTTAGTGTTAATAGTCTTTAATGTAACCGTATTTGTCTTTTTCTAATTTCGATATCATTTATTTGAAAGAACACTACAATTTCCTACAAAAATCCTAAAATAGAGTAAATATCTCGGTGGTGCGGATGAAACTTACTTTCAGACTTTCGACAGCAAGTCTTCCTATCTTGTATGGATATCAAAAAAGCTATATGATTTAATTAAAATGTAAAGAAATAATTATATTTCTTGTCCAATATGATGACTGTTGAATGCTTTTGTTAGTCATTTCATGCATCAGTAAATGAAAAGCCGTTTGAAATAACATTTTCACCGCATTACGGTCGGACCCTTATGTATGCTTCAATGACTGCGGCAAGGGGATGATACCGCCCACTAAACGGTCATTTTTTACAATTATTGGTCTTTTACGTTAAGTATAATATTTTTTTAGACAAGAAATTTGTAGACAAGAAAACATTTCGATTTGTAAACAAGAAAATTATTATTATTTACTTCCTAGCTGTATCGATTAAGAAGATAATTAAAGTCAAAGTAAACATGGTATAATTATACTATCAAAAAACTCGCACAGAAATAAGGAAATATTTATATACATAAATATGCAATTACAATATCCTCTTAAACTAGTTATATTGACGACATGACTGTTTATTGACATGGCGAATCAATGAAAATGCGGCATAATCTCTTTTTATAAAAAGATAATGACTAATATTTTTTTTATATTACTAAGAATTTTCTTTACCATATCAACTAAGCTAGTAAGTACTAGGAATATCCAAACAAATAGATAGGATCAAATGCCTGAACTTAGATCGTAAGCACAACCCTAACCGATTAAGCTTTTTTTCTTTATTTGAGAAAAAATCAGCAGCACAATATATGTAACACGAAAAATTTAATATAAGGCCTATAATAATTGTGCAACTGACTACATGATCAACATCTTAACTAATATTATGTAGACAGTTAAAACTTTTAGTTAGCTAAGATCCACGACAAGCAAACAAAAATAGAAAATTAATAATGTTTCTTGCTGGATGAAGTGGATTTACAGGGAACTTAAACTTAAAGACATAGCCTGAATCCATTAATCATCTTAACTATTCATATGATAATGTAACAGTAACAGACACATGCTTAAATGCAAACTGAAATGTGTAAAAGAAACTAAGACAAAATTAACACTTTTATCTCATAATAATGCCTATTCTGATGTTATTTAATTAGTCATTTTGTATCATGGTGCAAACGGTAACAGTCCGTGCCGTAATTATAAGCGAGTGCAGGAGACGATTTGAATGCGAAGCAGCGCACGCGCCGTACACGTCACGGAACGTTCCAAGTTCAAGTGGCGAACAATGGAGCCGGTAAAAATGGCGCGAGCTTTTGTTACCGCGCGCTATTGTGCTAGGCTACCGTGTCAGAGGTAAATACACTCGAACATGTTGCGGCTAAATGTTATCTTAACAAATTCTCCCTCTGTTTTCACTGCACTATTCGTACCTTGATCGAAGTTTTTTTTTATGGAGGAGATAGGCAAACAGTCAACCAGGTTACTTGATGGTAAACAACCACCTCCGCTCATTAACATCCGCAATATCAAAAGAACTGTAGATTACTATTTCAGGGTAAAAATTTAAATATTGGAAGGAAAAGAAAATTTTAATTGGAGGGTAGCAGGAAATAATGGAAGAGAAAGTTAAGGATGCATTATGCGGTACTTTAGATTATGAACAGCATTTAGCAATATTCAACTTATGATACTGCTTCTCGTCGGGATAATTTTACACAGGATAAATTTATTTGTCCTTCGACTATAAACGATTGATGACAGTCATAAAAAATATTTCAGTATGACAATTTTTTCACTTATAGAGGTATAATTATTACCCTTTTCTAATTTAAAATCAATTGGCTCAGAGATGGGTTTGCCATCTACAGTAGGATCCCCGCATCAGAATAAATACTATATGTATACCCCGTAAATTCGCATTAAACAAGCATAGTGGGATAATGTGGGTTCCTCTAGAGGAGCCGTGCCAAGCAATGGATAATACCTACATAAATATATGGGCTTACAAAAAAAATAAGGAAATAAGTTTTCTTTTAATTCCAATTCACCCTTGTCCGTTTGGTAACGTAACGTTCCGAGCCGAAGCAGAACGCAACAAGTGTCGTGTACACTCCCTTTGTGCTAACCCCTGTTAGCCACCTGTTGCTTATGGCGGAACCAGGTCATTTACATAAAATGTACGTACATACAAATTCCATTGTTGTCGCTATTTTTACACGCATATGTATGTATGTCTGCTTGAATTGTAATCAGATAAGCCAAAATCCGATGACTTCTGTTTATCATGTATCTTTCGTATAGTAAAATATTTTTTGTAAGAAATGTATTTCCAATATATGCTAGTATTTGTTACAACATATATGTCTCACTTCGATCTGCGCAGGGCGGCTAGTAGAAACTGGATGCGTAAAGCCGAAGATCGGGCTAGGTGGCGCTCCATGGGGGAGGCCTATGTCCAGCACTGGACTGCCGCAGGCTGTTGATGATGATATGTCCCACTGCAGGACACACAGTCTTAGCACTTCTGTATACATGTACATATGTATATAAACGTATATTTCTCGCTATGCTTGCACCGAATGCTACTATCAAATCCGAAAGAGCTAAGTGAAGTTAGGTACTAGTTACTGAGCCATTTTGGTGTCTCTAAGTTAGAATTTTTACCTACCCAGTCCATATAGTTCCCACTGCTGAGCACAGGCCACCCCACTTCATTAACCCACCATGCTTTTCCAAGGTAGACTGGCGGGGTTTTAAATGTAATAAAAACTAATTAAAAGGAAAATGATTCTGGTTTGAAAAACCGGCTAGTCTCCTAACTTCAAAGAAAAGAGCTGTGTATTTCCCTATTTTTCTAATGCAGTGCAGCTAAAGATTGGTGAGATCAGTAAAGATTAGTTGAGTTTTTTGGCTTACCAATAGTTTTTTTTTATGGGATAGGAGGGCAAACGAACAAGCGTGTCGCCTAATGGAAAGCAATCAACATCGCCCATAGACAACCGCGACACCGGAGTCGCGGAAGCGTTGCCGACCTTTTAGGTATGTATAGGCTGGTTTTTTGAAGGTTCCAATGTCGTATCGATTCAAAAAGACTGCCGAGGGTAGCTGGTTCCACAAACTGTGGAATTCGGCGGCGGGAGTTATTCCAAACAATTCCTCGGAGCACTCCCCATGATAGAAACGGTAAAAAATGTTATGTTTAGTTCTTCTAAATCCTTCATTCTACTGCTATATGTGAATTAATGAGACTATATCTGTCTTCTTGTGTGGTATCAAACCAAGACATTTTACTAACGAGTACAAGTTGTCACGCGTCTACAACATGAATATTCACGTTTTAGTAACGAGTTTAATTTATTCATACGATGGTTTAGGTCAGGGACTATTACAGTACAAGAATCGGGCACTGCCACGTAATATGGGTAACTAATTATCACATTCAGGTCTCACCACTAGAAACTTCGTTTCTGCAACTTTTATTTTATTACGGGCACTTTAATATGCACCTGTAGAAAATGAAAACATCTTTTAGAAATTTTCTTTTAGTGGCGTTATTCAGGCATAGAATTTCAGGCAAGATATAAATAATTACAGATTAATAACTGGGTCCAATGTTACCGATTCGAAGTGCCTGATTTGGCGTTCGTAAAAACTAAGGACTAGGATAAACGTGAAATAGGATAGAGACCTTCGTCCAACAGTGTACTTTAAGTTATCGTTATTTTTTTATTTTTTATAAAGCACTTCAAAATTATAGCCCCTTAGCTTTCTTATGCTGTGGATAATATTAAACAACAATAAAAACAAACATCCAGACCATAAATAATACAAATATTTATATTGACAGCCATAAAAATATCATGAAACGGGATTCGAACCCGCAATCCTGGGTTCAGAGGGCAACACTTTACAACTACGCCATTTGGGTCGTCGTAAGATTTTATTACTTCATATATTTACATACAACTTCAACAACATTTTTAAATTAGATAGAAATTAAAATAAATTAAGTAGATATTAAAGTAAGTGTGTTTTCTCATATTCAAATTGTACGCAGCAGGTGCAGCTTTGGACTCATATTTTGACCTAAATAATGCGAACCCCTGCTGTCTTCATTAATTAATAATGAATAGTTAAGCATTTGGGTAAAATTAAATGCTTGTACCACTAAGATAAAATGAATAGTTTACAACGACAATTCATTGCCTCATCAAGACGGTATACGGAAAAATTTAATTTAACGTTTTTTATACAATAATGTAAACAAAATAACGTTATCATTATAGAATTGGAGCTATCACGCATTCTGTGAAGCAACGAGGCTGTTCGTTTTCGCAAAATGGCCCAAAAGCCATTGGTGCGGGTTTTAACGAACATACCTGATGCACTGCAGAAACGAGGCAGCCCCAACAATATTCTGAAACCGTTGTTATATTGGACCCGCAGGACGTTAATGGTTCGCTGCGTGTAAACATACCACAAGCTGCACGTGTGGAAGACTAGGCAGTACGCTTGAAACAAAGTTATTATATTAAGGCGGAATATAAGCAACATTCGGCCTTTACTTGTTAAATACTTGTACTGATGCGAATCGTGAATGGCATAGACAATCGCACAATAGACCGGAGATACGCCCTCCTGCACTGCACGATCGCCGAATTGCCCCAGGATGCGAACTTGGAGACTTATGAATGTTTCATTTGACCTTAATTATTTTAGTTAAAGATATAGATTTAGAATTAATGATAAAGTATTGTAGATAAAAATCATAAATTACAACTTTGCCATGCACTATGTATATATGTAACTCATAGTATAAATTCAATAATACACCTAAACTTACGAGTATGTGTTAATGCATCCGCCATACAGCCCTGACCTTGCACACGCAGATTACCACCTGCTGCGTTCTCTGCAGAATTCTTTAAGCAGTATCAGCACTACTTGTCGCGGTTTTTGATCAGAAGTCCCAAAACTTCTACAGTAACGGTATCAAGTCACTACTTAAAGATGAACAAAATGGCACATATATATTATGATTAAAAGTAAATAAAATAAACTTTGAAATGTAAAAATGTGAGTTTTCATATAAAATGCGAAAAAACTTTTTCCTCACCCATTTGCAATATCACCCTACGATCAATTCACAAACTAAATAAACTTATATCGACATTATAACCTTCAAAGCAATATAAACGTACAAAAAGATCTGATTACCGTTGTCATTTGTTTCATCCGCACTTACAACCGTCGTAATCATGATAAATGCTTTTATGCAGTGGTCCTCAACTATAGGCCACGGACTCATACGGGGCCGTGACTCAAATTGTACCGGACCTCGCACAACAGATTAAATTATTTTCGTTCTTTTTTTACTATTAAATATTCTCTCGGAATACGCGACTTCACAAACACGAGAAAAAAGTAATCTGAGCGGTAGTAGCGTTGTAGACTTGATGGAAAGGTGTGTAAATCAAAACAATAAAATATAAACAATCAACGTCCCACTATATCCGGGCTATAAAAAGGTTGAGGACTGCTCCATTTGGTGTAGAGGAAGTACCACGTTACAATACGATAGTTTGCTTAGGAGAATATATATGTGATACTCTGTAATTTAAATGGGTAATCCATATACACATTTTACTAACATTCATCATGGTACCGGCCATGACCTGACGGACGAGCCCATCGGAAATGATCCGACAATTAAACCTAAATCACTCCACTCTAATTACTTATAATTAAGGATGCGGAAATTTTATCACTGTTTTTGTTATATCTCAATGAATGAAATGTCGCGTCGCATTTAAGCTTCCTTAGCTTGAAAAAATTGCTTTACAATCTGCTCAAATGATTACTTAATGTCAGGTTATTAAATTTAATAAATATGGCATTTTAAGACTGTGTTAGTAAGTTAAAACGAAGAAACGAAAAGTAGTCAGTTATTTTTAGTACCGCAAGCACAGACAATGATGAAAATGTATAATACAGTTATAATATAATAACTTTCTTTATTTCTCAAAGAATTCTCAGAATTCACTTATTGAAATACAATACGTTAAAAAGTAAACAAATAGAATGAAAATCTTAAAATATAACATAAAGTATTACAGATTTTAATTATGATAATTATATTGTCTTCGACTATGAAGATATCTATCATTTATAAATTACTGATAATTCCGGTTTTACAATTTTACTATTCCTATTTATTTATGTAATAATAATTCCTCATGATAAATCAATACAGCTATAACATTCCAACGTTAGGCGCTCGCTAAGAAAACCGACGTCTGAGTTGAAGTGCTTCGGTCTTTCAGCGTTAAGAGCTAGAGCTCCAACTGTTTTCCCCTTTTTTGGTTTCTTTTCCCCCCATGACCGTATATTTCTCATTCCAACTCAATTTATCTTTTAAGAACTAAGAAAATAGTGCAATTATATTTTCATTAACTGCATTTCCTTTAGCACTGCTGATATTCATACTGGATCATCTGTCGACCCCTTTACTCGTTTACCAATACGTAAAGAAATATTATATATCTAACTCAGCAAATTTGTAAAACTAATAAATACTCAAAACTAAGCTTGTATGTCACAGCATAACATTTCCAAAGCATCTTCAATTGTATATTCGATTTTAACAATCTAAATTATAAATTTCGTTTTACATAAAATGAATGAAAATTTAATTTATTCATGATTCCAAAACACTTAAAATTAATATTACTTAACATCAATTAAGATAATTTGTTTTTATAAAGCCTCAAACAATCTGATTGCTTTTAAGTAAATGTGACTAATAAAGCAATATGTTAATTAATTATATATGAAAGTGATATATGTACATATATTAATATGAATAATTTAGTATAGTTATTTGTGATACATACACAAATATTATATATTATTATAAAATTGCACAAAATGTTTACTCGGACATTGAAGATATCTTGAAAAGCATTTCGAACTTTGGATTTAATTTACTTTTTGTCTGTTCGAATATTTTGCGATTACTATTAAACAAATTTTAACGATTTTCAACAGGCTTTAATTGAAAAAAAATATCGGACTGACTTAAAAACTTCAATAATTTTTATCTAAAAAAAATATATCACTTTTAAAACAAATTTTCATTGAAGGAAAGTTAAATATCATAGTTTTTTCCTATATATAAAATACTTACATATTTATTAAATAATTCAAAATATATATCCCGAGCGTACGAATTACATCTTTTTTTAAGTATATATCTATTTATTTATTTATTTATTTATTTATTTATTTATTTATTTATTAATCTTACCAAAGTTTTATCGCAATCGGATGAAGAGTTTAGAAGTGTATACGGGACATTACCCACCTGTTTTACACATATTAACACAAAGTTTAAATCACACTATTTTTCTTGATTACTGTCTATATTATTGATTGCTATGTTTATTATGATATGATATTATTGCTATTTTTCTTGATTCTTTATTGTCTTTATCATCATGAACACTTTGTGGTAGTCCACCACTTGATATAAGTTTCTGCTAAGGTGCATCACCTAGCCCGATTTTAAGGTATACGTATCGAGTTTCTTGCGCCGAGCGCTCCAGCTGACCAGGGGACGTCCGACGTTTGCCGAGACGTTGTTTACAGTAATTAAGATGATATTATCTTCTCAATAGCCGTCATCGTATTATCAACAATAACAGGGCATAGGCTTGTCATAAAGCGAGGATGTCCCTAGTCAGTAAGCTTGGAAAGCAACCTGGTATTAAAGTATTTTTTTATCCATAGAACGATGTAAAAAAAGCTTACGAAAAGTTTACACTATGTTGCATTGCTTGGCAGCCTTTTTAAGAAGGTCCAGTACAACATTATGTTCCACATATGCAGCCTTGATTGTTACAAAAGTATCTACCATTGTTATTATTACCTGCATCTTGAAGTGTATCGTTTCGATCAAATTACACGCATTGCCGCGTAAGGGTACATTCACAGAAATAAATGATCGGATTACGTAAAATTTACAAAAATGCGTATGTCGAATAAAGGAATCAAAGCAGTAAGGATGGAAGGTTTAGGGTTAAACAAATATTATGTTAAGGGTTAAACAAATATTGTGTTAGGGGTTAAATAAAGATTATGTGAACTTTTCTAAAAATTTATTTGGGATAACTTTCCCTACCACTAATGGTCAAATTTAACCTATTTTATTTAACAACGATCAATATTCTTCTTAAAATTTGCATTTAACTACAACCGCTTCTTATAAATAACCAGAAAAGAATAAAGAAGAAGAATGCAAATAATCTTATTTAATTTACATATATGTATCTCCTATTGCTCCAGTTTGTTCAAGCGTACATTTTTACCTAGACATTAAAAATATAAAAAAATTGTAGTAGTCAGCGTTTATTCCAAAAGGAACTTTAACAGACGAAACTTTAAGCTCCATTTAAATTTGTACCATTTTAACGACACAATTATTGTTCTAAGTGAATATTGTTTGGTGAACGCGCCCTAAGCACATTCACGCAGTAATCGTGATTCAAGTGCAGGTGCGCGGGATGTGCATCGCGAGTAAATCACAAGGCAATGCTTCGGTGCAATTAATGTCTTCGCAACTGCCCTGATGCGGATTCCACCGACACCTGACAACATACGAGTACATATAGGCAACGCTCATTACAGAAGAATGAATTGCTCTTAACTGAATCCGTTCGTAGAATTTTATGGAAGAGGTGAACAGACTATTACTTACCTGATGGTAAGTAATCACCGCCACCAAGAGCCGGGAGATGAGTTTCCTATCTTGGGATAATATGTAAATAATGGGAGCAGGAGAAGAAAATAATGAAATAAAAAGAACAGGCGTTTTGAGCTTAATTGGAACAATTGTAGTAAGAGCAAAAAAATTGTCTCCTTTAAAGAAAATTATTCGTGGTGTTGTTATAAACCACCCTCAATGATACAGTTAAATATAAAAATTAGCGATTTATTGTTAAAGACGTACAACAATAATTACCAGTTACAAATCAAATAATAAAAGTAACATTAAAAATTTTAATATTATATATTCGATACGTAACTTAAATTTATCAAGAAATATTTTGTATGTAGCGATTTAAAAAAAATACCAAAATATTATCATAATCGTTAGTAATATTACGATATCAAGCCACGCGACATTTGTTATATTCAAATGATATCAGAGCAAGGTTCAGCTAGAATAGAACGAAGCTCGGGGCAGCGACCGTGGGAGAGGAGCACAAATCTCCGCATCTCAAAACTGGTCGGCAGGTGTGCAAGCTTCGCACACACAGTTACACCGCCCACGCACACAAGCACACCTCACTAATACGACGCATTTATGAATGAACCACGGATAGGGATGTCACTTATAAAATATCGATGTGTGAAATCAAACTTTGGTTCAATAAATTTCTTTTGGTTTCTTGATTTATTTAATGTAATTATAAAATACGAATTAGATTTTTCTATATTTGATAATTAATAAATATTTTAATTAATATACAAAGTTAGAAAAATGATTTAAAAACCATTAAAACTAAATGGAATTAGGAGTAACAAACAATTTTATGAATTACTTATTACACATTATATTCGAAATGTAGAGAAAATGACATCTTAGTTTATTGAATAAAAAAACATTATTATTAGAATGATGAACACGATGATGGTAGTAAAATCTAATATATTATTTTTTTTATCACTTTTCCTCGTTTACTTAAATTCCGCCTGAATACATTTTCAAAGGGTTTTTTATCGACATAAAAGTACCCTCGATCTTTTTTCGGATACTAAGTAAAATTAAACATTATTAATACCCAGTACCACAATTTTTTCGTTGCAAAAAAGAAAACCAGGAATGATTTCATATTACTTGAATTCTTGTTAACCATTTGCTTATAACTTGTTCCAGAAAAATATAGTTCACATCAATAATCCAAAGGTACCCGCGATCATAGATCGTAACGCAATCCCTACTAATATAACTATTGCTTCTTTCGAATAGCAATCGAAACAAAGTATACCCTTCACAAACAAATTTTAAGGTCCGAGGATGAAGTTTCTTTTCGTCTATTATGTCTCCACAAATTTTTTCTATTGCGTACCGAAAGGTATTTCCTCATCCGAATGTCCTGTATTTGGATGAGAAAATACCTTTCGATTTAATTGAGTGACGATATAGGTTAGGGCGGACAAGCCGGGAAAGGCAGAGAAACTGGATCGTATAGCTGTAGATCGGACTTGGTTGTACGCCTTAGTTGGGACTTATGTCCAGCAGTGGAATAGCGCTGGCATTATAATGATAATTCTATGTTGTTGGCAACCCGGGTGTTCAGAGTCACCGTGCCTAAATCGGCTAGAATAACATGCAAAATTTAGGTTTACATTTCAACAAGCTCCCTAATAAAAACTTACATTATTAATAATAGTCATCTTTCTTGCTATGCCGTACCCATGTGACACAATCTAACTTGTTTATCTGTAATTCATTTTATCCAATGGTCATTGGGGCTCGAATAGAGATCAACTATTAATTCGTTCTCTGGTGCTCGGTAAATACAAATACCTGCTATAGATAAAGATATTAATCCGTACGATAATGATGGTAGACGGCGAGAATGACCGTTGATTATACACACTACATTTACAAACTGTGGCGCCGTCTGCAACCTAACAAGTGACTGAATAAAGCTCTTCAATCTTCGTTTAATCTAGATATACATATATGTATATTCTTTCTCTCTTTATCCAACTTATATACCATCTTTTAAGCAAAGGCTTTAAATGATAATTAATCGACCATATATATTCCTATATCCTTCCTTGCGCATTAGAATGCTCCACTGTTACATCTGGCATTCTTCTCTACGGATCTACATTCTTCTATACGGATGTGAGGCTTGGATGCTTACAGAAGACCTCAGAAAACGTATAGAAGTGTTCGAAATGTAAGCATATAGATGGTTGTCTCTATTAGCTAGACTCAAAGGATGGCTAATGACGCGGTTCTCCGACAAGTTAAGCAAAAACGTATACTTTTGCAGACCTTCAAAGGTAGAGAAGTTGCTTACCTGGACATGACAGGTACAAGTTGTTACAATTGATCATAGTGGAAAAAGTCGCGAGCAAAAGACAAGTTGATCGAAAAAGAAAGTCTTGGCTACATAATATCAGGGTGTGGACCGGGATAGCGAGTGCTCCAGAACTGCTGCACCTCGCGAAGGAGGAGGGAGAGTTGTGCTGATTTGGCTGCCAACCTTCAAAAGTCGGAGAGGCACTCAACTGAGGCAGAATCAACTGTTGAGGAAAAAACGTACTTAAGTGACATTCTTGTATTGACAAACGAAATGTAGAACGACTTCCTACTAGATGGAGTAACCCATAAAAATATGCCTGAAGTTAAAGGATGAAGGTGGTTCAGGTTCGGGTTTTATGGGTACTCGTAAGGAGGCCGAGATTTATTTTATTTTATTTTATTTTTACAATGCCTGGACAATGATGGAATGTTTTTATTAAAATTTTAATATATTTTGATTATTTGGCTAATAGATATATGGGAATGATATAAGCATTGTCTGTTAAAGGAGTCAGGCGTTCCCTTTATAAGATTCGCGAAAATAAATACGAAACATAATATTGTGTGTTTAACCGCTTTTCAACAATATAAACAACAAGTCTTTCGCCTCAAGGCATTCTCAATTATAGTAGACTCTACGGAAAATAATCATATCCATATCAACGTTTTACAACTAGGAACCTGGTTGCGGGCCCTTCACACTGTAAGAATATTTTGTTCAGACATTACTTAAATATTCTAAATTTTGTTCGTTTGTTGTTACAGACATCCCGTCGCAGGTGCCGCCGCTCACGCCAGGCACCAACAAGAAGATGGCCGAGGCGCTGAAGGCTACCTTCGCCTCTTGGGAGAAGGAGCAACTGCGCCTCGGCGTACCCAAAGGTAATTCTTCTTAAATGCATTACCTTTGCTCCCTCCCTCTTGCTTAGCAAGCTTTGAGTGAAGTACCTGAAATAAAGAAAGCTATACGTGGTAAACTCTACCATATGTTTAATAGATTTATTTATAGTTTTGTTCACATTCATTTGCTTTGAAATGACCGCTGTGCTATTCCAACTTATTAAAGTTGTTATTTTTCCATCTAAAGGGCAACTATAATACTTTTCATACTTGCTCGATTTCTCTTCTATTTCATAAAAAAAACTTCGAGCTATTTGGCTTTATAATAATTAGAGACTTATTTAATTTATTTTTTCAAAAACACTTTTAGCAAATTGAGTCTTTCAACGAGCCGAGTACAAAAGCTGCTAAATTTTTTTAATGCCTAATAAAATAGAATTAGTTCTATATCGACCGTAGTGTTCACCTCAAATAATTCGAAACAGAGTCATAGTTCAAAATAAATCAAAACAAAAAGAAACACTTTACTTTTTATTGAACAGAATACAGAGTATAGGTATACATTTGTCTTTTTTCCAAATCATTTGTTAATCAAAATCTTTTCGTATGAATCTGCGTCAAAGTAAATATAATTTAAAAAAAATTTTATTTACTTATTTTATTTATATTTTATTTTGTATATATATATATATATATATATATATATATATATATATACATACATATCAAACATCATCATTAACTTACATGAGTGACGTTGTGTTTTTATTTCATTTCTATAAAGTTATAATGTTTATGAGGGAAGTGATATGAAATAAATGCGTGTATCGTGACTTTTTAAGTTAATTGAAAAAGTCTATAGAATGTTTTGGTAAAATAGCCACCATTCCATCAAGACGTAACGTGACAAGCTAACTAGTAACATTTTAATAGATTTGATATTATTGTATTTTACTTGACACTGGTATAAAAGTTATGACTAATTGCCATCTATGAAAAAAATATCAATAACATTTTCTTTTTATTAAGGTATCTTAATAAAAAATGATAATGGTTTTCATTTCATACTCATTGTTTTTCCTCATAAATACCGCGACGTTCTCTTAAGTCGACTGCTGAGTTTTTATTAAGCATTAAATATTTTTATTAAAGTTAAACTATTGAATTAAACGTACACCCTGGTGAATGGGGCAATAAAACGTGGTTATACTAATTACCATTAAAGCTAACCACCACAATCGTTATCATGATACATTAAAGGCTTAAGTTAGTTAGGGATGCCAAAAATGGCTAATGCAATATGAATACGAGATAAAAATGTGCGTGAAATATTCAGTAGGAACGCAGAAATAAAACCTCAATAATACATTTTGTTAGCGACCATATTATTTAAATATTTTGAACTGTCACAAAAGAACTTCACACTTTTCTTGGAAAAAATAGCAACCTTATTACTCAGTACAAAGTTTTCTTTTCCCTCCCGTCATTCCAAATCTAATCAATCATCTTCAAAACTAGCTTATGCAAATAGACAAAAATTTTGAAATATTTTTTTAAGTTTTATGAAGAATGTCAAATGTCGTTTGTAATCACATATTATTATTATCACTTTTATCGACATATTTTTTTCTTAATATCAATATTATTACTATAAAAATATTATTAGGGTTATTGTAGCTGGATAAACCAAGCTAACGAAGGATTGAGGCATCCAAAGAACCTTCTCAGAATCCTAGCTGTGCACAATATGGCTGCATTTTGAATTTTGACTTTAACACACTTATATAAACCTAACTTGGACTTATTATCATTTTTATTGTAAAAGAAGGGAATTTCACAAGCGCATGTTAAACTTTCCAGATTTTGAAATCTTATTAATCTTAAAAGAAAAGCAAAGTTTTAATATACATAACTAGAATTCTTGTGAAACATTCCAACTAAGCTTATTGTGCTTGTGCTAAGAAAAATGGTTTACATTAATAGCCCAAAGATAGAATCGAGCCCACGACCTTAGATTATTAGTGCAATCCTTAATCATTCAGCTATTGCTACTTATTCGTCTTATATGGGACAAAAAAATACCATCTTCAAAGACAGTTACATGATTCATAAAGTCAAAAAACGTGCAATTTATTTTCTTTGGACAACCATACATGGGTAATACGGTGCACAGTTGTGGCTTTGTCTTAAGAATCCATTTTCATGAAATTAAGAAAACATTTTACGTGAAAGTTTTATTGTTATTTAACATTAGCGTGAACGCTGTTTCGTTTCAAATGGTTCATCTATTCGGTCGTACGGCTTTACGATCGGGAAGAAAACGCAATAAAAGTACAGAAATATAATTTAAGTCTTCGGCGGCAAGAGATCTGAGACTAGAAACAAAGATTTGTTCATGTATCATTTCAACGCGTTTCTTTTTATTTATAAGGCCTCATGAAACGTAGATGTTATTAAAGAATTTATTTTATACACATAGTCACTTTGTATCATTTAAAAGCGAGTATTTGTTTGTGAATTAATAATAATAGTGTCGTTTTCTACAAATGAAAATATGTTATATTTTTATAAAAGGCAAATTTCTAGAAATACTCTTTTCATTTCTATTAATTTCATTTCTTCAATTCAATTTCATTTCTTCAATTCAAAAGAATATTTCATTTCTAGAAATACTCTTTTTATGTACGTTGGTTTTAAGTGCAGTATTACTGTAGCTTAATCTTTTCTTTTTATTAATCCCATCTGATGACGAGATACCTGCGGAGATACATCACCAGTGTCGTTACAGAAATGTTTTCGAACTTTGAAAAGAATATAGGCTTAATTTTTGAAGCTCCAATGTCATTAAAGTGCAGAAATACAACTGAAAGTAGCTTGTTTCACGACTACTAATTAGTAGTAGATACTTAGAAATCATTTCTAGAAAAACTTTCGTACTGAAGTATCGCCCCAAAATTTCCTTTTCTATTGAGTTATTTTTGGTCTTTAAAAAAGAAAATAATTTAGAATATAAACTATCTATAATTCATACGTAAAAAAAATATTTGCACACCTTTATACCCACATTGCACGATTGACAAAATTGACACACTTATAGTTTATATGAAGAAGAAGTACAAGGAGTAAATAAGGACCACAGGCGATCACTTACGTACAAAGAAATCTATATACATTAAAAAATTAAGTCGCTTGGCGCTCTGTTTCTGCATAGTAAAAAGTGGCGTGTACTAACCCTTTTATACGAGTGTCAATTTGCATATGGTAATGCGATAGACGCAGCAACCCACCGCATTTGTTGGTACACCACCTTTGTTGGTGGCAACTGGCGCTACACTTTAGTCTTTATGTTTATTTCATAACCATACGATATACATAGTCAGTACATCATACACTTGCCAATATAGAGATTTTCCTAGAGAAATGTATACAGTTAGTTACATTTATGATCGTATACGTTTCGAATTTATTTTTATCTCCCATGGATTGCTAACATAAACTATTTTCCTAATAAAAGCATTTACCATATGTTATTGGGTATTGGGTAAATGGGTTTGTAATCAAGAGTACATAATATTAATCAAGTAAAAAATTTTATGTGAAATAAAAATGTAAAACAAAATCAAATATTTCTCTCCAATACATTAAAAATAAGTTTAATGAATTTACTTCAAAATATTATAAAGTACATAAATATGAAAAATTCATTCATTGAAAGGCGAGTGAAAGCTGGTAATCAGGTCAATGGAGCCCTGCACTCCTTTAAGAAAAGTCAGAATGTGACTAAAACGGCCCGACTGGCGGTTCATCAGGGAGTGCTTGTTACGACTCTGATGCACGGTAGGGAAAGTTGGGTTTGCCAAAAGAGTCATGAAAGATCAGACTCAATGCCACCGTGGAAATGAGAGCATTACGATGTATGTATGGGGTAACTTTGAATGATAGAATAATGAATGAAGATATAAGAGAGCGATGTGGAGTAAAAGAAGGTGTAGTGACAAAAGTTAAGAAAATGATACTTATATGGTTTGGGCACATAGAGAGGATGCACAATATTGCTTCACTAACCTTATAATGAAACACATGTCAAAGCTCAGTTTTCTCACTTCTTGAATGAAAACCTAGGATCGGCATTTGCAGTAAGGCAAGGCACGGACAGGTGACGGGTTCGATGTCCGTGGTCGCCGGAAGTGCGTGCGTCTGCGCCATGTCTATTCGCGTTTCCGGCGTGCCCGCGCATCTAACAAAATCACGTAACAGGATGTGAATGCTTGTAAATAATTTACCTATGCCCAACAATTTTACTACATGGTTATGACTTATTTTAACATTGTTAACATTATGAGTTATATTTTAAATTTATTCAGTAATAAGTATCACAACGCCACTTATGAACACTGTAACGTGACGCTCAACGCAGACTCTTTCTTCTGCCCTTTAATCTTTAGGAAGGACTATGGGGAGAAAGGATGATAAGATAAGATAGAGGAGATGGTGAGACTTGGGAAATCTCTTATCACGGTCTTTATGTGCGGTCTCCTGTCCTCAAATAAACATGACACCCCATTTCCTTGTGTTCAATAAACGTTTCCTCTTCAGCGTGCTAACTCGCAGAGTTTCACCGGTGACTTTGGTTTTCGAATTTCTCCGATTCGAATGATATGAAGCAGAGAAACCCCGATCTCCATTTTTATAATTGTATCGAATTCTGGCAATATAAAAGAATAAATGGCAAGTTTCTTGCCGATTCTGACATGTAAGATTCACTTTCAAATCCCTTTTAATTTTTTTCACAATTCTAATTTTAAATAAAACATTGAAGATTCAAAAGTACTCTCAACAAATCGAATTGAATACCCAAATTCCAAAGAAATGTATGTAGGTTGTATAGAAAAAGAATTTACAATTTTCTGAAAAAAACCAATGAACTAATTCAGCTCATTTTATTGCATTTGTTCGACTCGATAAAAGCGGTCATAAAACTGAATTCGTTAAACCGGTCCAAACAAAAACTGCAACGTTTAATTTATATGTAAAACAGCTCTTTCAATTCGTGCAAACAAGAATATGGATCAATCGTGCCCTTTAACATTTGATTGACTTTAGCACCCATAAAGTGTAACTTGGTGACTCATATATTAAGAGATTAAAAAAACATTAATTTACTATTCTATATTGTGATATTTTTTATGAAATACAAAGGTAAACGAGCAAGGATAAACACGCTTGGTCACCTAATGGTGAGCAACCCGCGTCCCCATGAAAATCCGCGGTAATAAAAACACTGCAGATGCATTACCTGCCTTAGGAAAAGGTTGTGAGTAATGGGAGGAGAAGAAGGAAATAATGGAAGTGGAAGTGATTTGAGCCTCCTGTTTCCAGAACACAGATATTTTTTAAAAAGTTTACCCCAAGAAAATGGTGGCTCGTGATCTAATGTGACATACGCACACTAACAAAACAAAATGAAAGTAAAAAAATGGATAAAAATCTCTTAGTAGGAACAAAATCTACTTGCTTACTACAGGGTAATATCACTTGGTGATACTTATATTATTTTATGTATATGTAAGAATATGTATATGCATTTATTTATATGTATTATGTATGTATGTATACTTATATATATATATGTCTAGCCAAATCCAAAAAATAACCAAATCGGTATATCTCAGCACGGGTCTGCCTAGTGAGATATTTAAAAGATGAATGGAGTACAGTACGCTCCATCCAATTTCACCTCTTAAATGTCATAAATAAAATATCAAGATTCATTCTTTGTCTTTATTTTATACCTCAGCACTTTATTTTGTTTTTTTTTTTTAAATAGACGCTGCTGCAAAGGTATGTCGACGCGGTGAACGAATGTATACAAAGTCGTATGTTCTTATCAAACAGTTCTCGTTTATATTCCAAGTTTAATTGGAGAGGTGGAAAGCCGGGGCATTAGTCACATCGACCAGTTACACGTCCCCGAGACGTTATCATTTCGCACTTATCGCCCACCAAGACTTACGTGTTACATATTGGAAAATGACTTTTCGATACAAGTGGAAATCGTTATTGCTCGCCTTGCAACCTTTTATTTTGTATGTCTTTGCATATATATATATATATATATATATATATATATATATATATATATATATATATATATATATATATATATATATATATATATATATATATATGCATATATATATATTAACGCGATGAATAAATTTTGAAATCTTTTTTGAGCTCATTGCGTATCCGAAGAAAGTATGAGAATGAAAATGGAGCACAGAAAGATAAAATAAAAAATAAAAAAAATTTCATTACTTAAAGTTGCATTTCGACCACGGCCAACCTCATAATATAATATGTAAAAGAAAGCGACTATTTAAAAGCAAATTACAGACTATTAAACATGTACGTATTTGATTTTTGAAAATGAAATTGTCAATGCTATAACTACAATAGACTGCTTAGATGGTTTGGGCACATAGAGAGGATGAATGAAAGATGACTGGCAAAAGAAATTTACGATGCGGATGTGGATGGAAGAGTCGGTAAGGGAAGACCAAGAAAAATATATATTGACCAAATTGCCGAAGCTTTTAATAAAGGCCAGTCTCTAGAGAAACGTAAACGACGAACTTGCGTGAAGAGAGCGTTGAGTGTGGAGGAAGCAAGGAAAGTATGCCGATATCGTAGCAGGTGGAGATCTGTGATTTACCCTACCCCTACGGGAAACAGACGTGACGATATGTATGTATTGATTTTCTCACGCTGCGCAGGGATATCTCATCTTTCAACATTCTTTACCGCTTTTACAATGGGGAGAGCTCCAAGGCATTTTTTGGAATAATTCCTACCGCCGAATTCCACAACCGCACCACTTGCTATCCACTACCGTGCGCTTATCTCGAAACTTCTTACCACGCACCACCAATCTATGGAACCAGCTACCTTCGGTAGTCTTTCTGAACCTATACGACATTGGCACCTAAAAACAAGCTGACAACACTTCTATGTCTCCTGTGGTGTCACGGTTGTCCATGAGCGGCGTGGATTGCTTACCATTAGGCGGCACGCTTGCTCGTTTACCCTCCTATCCCATAAAAAAGAGTGCTGGAATGGAGCATCTCGTCACGTTGTGTGGGACGCCCCAAGTCAGGTTGAGTGACGAAGCGCAATGGCTGGCAGAAAATGGATGCGTGAAGCCTGTTTATCATGACTTCAACTAACTTACCTATTGCTTATATTAAGAAAAATAATTGACAGTATTCGACAGAAAATAGGCAGAATTGAAGAAAAATACTATAATATATCTCTGAAACAATTGAATGAGCCGAAAAAATAAACTCGCAGTGCAAGATGAAATATAAGTAACTCGTAATTGAAACGTAAGCGTGTCGTTTGTATCCTTGAACATAATTCAATCTCACTGAAGATATACTGGAACAATTTTATAATCTTCTTGCATTAACTCATTACATCATACGGAAATTATCGTATGAATCATCGCCTTGACTGCTACTTGTTAAGATTCATTACTTTTCTAAATGATGTTATAATGAAATATCCATTTTCTTACAAAATATGTTTTTATAATAAAAAAAGAGATAATCCACATATTGCAATGGTGAAGTGTTCGCTTTCTAGTACTGGGTTCGTTTCCAATATCAGTATATTCTCCTCCAAGGCGCGCCACTACCTCGGTCTTCGCCTACATCCATATTTTACAAGCCGCCCTGCGCAATTCGTGCTCCATCTAACTCCCCCTTGCCAGAATTAGATAAAGCTCTAAAAGCCAAACAGGCTACCAGCATCAACATCTTCGAATCAATCGTAAATAGTGTTGATAATCGTAAATGCTTATTACTTTTATATATCGTCTTATATATATTAAGTAGTTATGTAGTAAGTAGTTATGTAATCTATCTAAAAATAAGTTAAGTATGTATCTAAAAATAACTTAAGTATATCACACTCATGTTTTCTAAATAAACGAAAAAGATATCCTTTTTCATAAAATAAATCTTTCATAAGCCGACCAGCTTGAGTGGTTAGAGTACCTGATTTATTTTATTAAGGTTTGGGCTTAAATTTTTACTTAAAGTTATTTTGAACACAAAAATTGTCTTTAGAGTACATGCATATAATATATACATATGTATGGTGAATCGAAGACACTGCATCCAAATTCTCCTGTAATCAAATCATAAAAATATATAAAAATAAGTCCAGAAAGGACCTATTTTTATATATCTTATATATCCTACTCAGCTAACACTTTTGTGATTCCTAATAAGAGTTGAACGTAACTAAATCGACTCTTATTATATTCAATCAAATCTCTATGTAACTTCGTAGTAATTTCGTAGTTCAATGTAAATTTATACTTAATTATTGTTTTCGTTACCGTAGAAAATGCGTGTTTTCAATAAATTTATTGAAAGACGATACAAAATAATATATTACTTTTAATGCATACATTCATTGAAAAACAAGACTGTTTTTAAATATCCAAATGGAAACACGTAACGAGGATTATAATACTCGTATATATAGAATGAAATGTGTGGCCGTTGTTTACCAGCTATCAGATCGTTCAGATCTCCGAGATGAACATAAAATGAATCCAGCCGTTGTTCACAATGACGGCCAGATAACTCTCGGAGACAAGACTCGTTATCTCCACATCGGTTGTTAATGAAATTGGTCTATTACCATACGGGCCAGCCGCTCCCTTCTACATCTCTACCTACACTTGTACTTCGCATGTGATAACATTATTCCATCTCATTAAAGTACACGATGTTACTTTAAACGAGATAATGGAATGGTTTAGTTTAATTACTAAGTCGTAAAATTGTACGCGTATCTTTATTATGTAGGTTTTTTTCTTCACTTTGGGGAAACAATGAAAATTATAGTCTTATGTTTTAATTTTATTTAAATAAATACAATATTTAATTAATACAATAACAAATTTTTAAAAACTAGCTTTATCCGCAACTTATCACGGATTGTATAAAGCTCTAGTGCTAAGAAATATCACTCTGGAAAACACGATTTTTACATTTTCAGCATGCCCGTTTGTAAGTTGAATACAATTATTGAAACAATGGAAACAGAATGAAAAATTTTACAACTACCTACACGGAATACGTTCTGCATAACATATGCAGAACGTATTTTGTTCCGTATGACAAAAAATAAATAAAATAGTCGTACCTACACACCTTATTTGTACATGTTTTAAAATCGTATGAAGTCTTTTAACGAGTTGTTTTAACATTATGATTAATTATAATTGAGTTGAAATAATTGTATCACATATGAATTTTATAGTTAATAACCCCTTACGTTTTTCATCGAAAACTTTCATTCTTTGAATTCTGACCATAAGACATCCTCATAGTAGCTCTCTTCTTTTATTTATAATATATATAATTATTTATAATATTTAAGGAAAAATAGTTACAGCTGGATATTAATTTTTGCGAAGTACTGGTTGTATAAAATAATGAATATATATATTAAAGTTTATAAATAGTACAAATAACTATAATAAATAGTACAAAACATTAGTTTGCTTTCATATAATACGTTTATATCGAATCATCCTATGCCTATCATATCATATAACAAAGCCATTTCCTTTTATATATTAGCTTATCAAATGTTTATTTTATGTTTTACACTCTGTTCCATGATCACAAAAACATTAAAAACGATTCGAATGCGCTATCTAGTTTTTGCATCGTCGACTTGGCTAGTAAAATCTTTTACTGCACATAATCACGTTTTAATCTAATAACATGCCATAAACCCGACAAAAGAGTACAGCCAGGAGTTTAAAGTTTTATGCTTTCATTTACCTGTCACCGTTACACTGCTGTGCGTCTCCATGGATACAGCCGTTAAGATTTTATCTCAACAGCTTATACTCTTAAGAAAAAAAGAAAATTTAATAAGTTACGATCGAATTTTAATCACTGGCCGATCACTAGTGATATAATTTCATCATACATCTCTACTAATATTGCATTTAAATTCGTGTCACTTTTATGAAATTTATATTTAAAATGATATTATATCACTAATGCTGTATAAGTGACAGCTAAAGTGAATGTTTTATTACATGTTTAAAAATATTTTCGACATATTATTAATATATGATATATATATTAATATATGATAAACACAAAAAATGACACGACGCGCGTAGACATTCTCTTATTTACAATTTTAAATTAACACTAGCTAAATTACTTATAAAAGTATTATCATTAAAATAATGAATATTTGTCTGCAATTTAAAATTAAATTTTGTTCCACTTGTCATATTCTTTTGGTCAGACTGTTTCATCATATCATTCAGAGCGAATTGTTAACCTCAGATAGGATAAAACCGAAAGCCTATAATTTCAAGAAAAAAGAAAAACTCCAATTAGATAATCTGATAACACATTTGCCCGTGTTTTTTATTAAAAAAGGTAAATAAAACAAAATATTGATTTATTTTGTTATGTTGACAATAAAAGCGAATATCGTCCGTTAATTCTGTCTCGTAACGGGTTCGGACACACACACGCACACACATACAACGCGGTGTATCAAACAGACGGCCATCGGCTAAAAGCTGTAATTAAACAAATTATTTATTATTAGCCAACTCTCGTCCCGCTTTTTCGCTCGGGGAAAAACTGAAGTTCCGATCTCTACCGCAATTTGTAGCATAGAAACATACATATATATAACTTTGCACGCATCGATTGACTTTTCCTCCTTCATTCATTTACCGTTCAATACGGTTATAATTGGATATCAACTATCACTAACTTATTTTGTAAATAATTCTCCTTTTACGTATATGTCTGATTGATGATCTCGACATAGGCCTCCCCCAAAAAACGCCACCTAGCCCGAACTTCGGCTTCACGCATCCAGTTTCTGCCAGCCGCCCTGCAGAGATCGTCGCACCATCTAGCCGGGGGGCGTCCCAAACTACGTTTCCCGAGACGCGGTCTCCACTCCAGCAGTCGTCTGCTCCAACGATTGTCGGATCTCCGACAAACATATCCAGCCGATTGTTTGCTAAGGCCTATGTCCAGCAGTGGACTGCCGCGGGCTGATATTGATATTGATATTGAGTATTTGTAGAGGTAACGGTGAATTTTTAGGTAGGTAAGGTATTGTTGCTGTAATGATCTAATATCATGGGTAACATAATGTCAGTTGGGCAACTTTAAAACTTAGTACGAGACATGAGAGATTCGTCTGCATTGCGAATATATATCCAAATATCAATAGCAAAAAACGAGTTGGTTTTTTTACATTTTTCTTATTTTTCAATTTTCAATCAATTTTTAGACATTTTGGCAAAGTAAATTGATGCTTTATCACATAAACATCTGCATAATGCAAACCTGTATTAACCTGTATTAACTTAAAAAAATATATATTTTTTTAAGTAGTCCATTACTAGTTTTTGAAATTGCACACAAAATATGCCTTTAGTCTATTAACGTAAAGCCCTTTTTTCAAACAAAAATATTTAGTTTCATTTAGTTTACCTTAATAGAAAATTTTTAGTTATAATAGTGATGTTTTCGTTCAGTTTTGAACCATTTGGCACAGATTCAATCAATATTCCGAGTCTGGATATTTGTCCACATGATTTGCATAATTTGTGCCACTCGGGATACATGGAATCACAGTGTGTGGTTATGAGATTATTTATTTATTTTAAATAATAAATATATCCCAAAAAATTACTGCATTTGCTTCCATCTATAATACTAATCGATACCAAGTAAGTTCCGTAACGAGAATATAAACAGTTTTGTTCCGATAAAACCTGTCTTTCCTCGACATCATTTCCTTAAAGGATGTGGAAGAAGAAATAAACCAACGTAAAACATATCCGATGCATTTTTAAAACATCATCACTAATATGCACTCGTCGAGCATAATCCATAAGCATATGTTTGAACGTATACCAGCTGTAAAGGAGCTTCTTCGCCGGACACGAAACAAAAACAATCAATGTATCGGACGTATTAACAAACTATATATGCTTAAGGGAACGCAATTAGAAATCACTTGTATCAAGCACAGAGGGACGTAGAAGCGAGCATTTCGACGCCAAGGTCGGCGAGCTTCCGGTCGGACATGTGGCAAGTTCCGGTTGAGAAACATTGCTCGCCCGGCTAATTGTTCGGGTTGCTTCACTGACACTATCATTTTATTGTACTTTGATTTGTTGAATTTGATTCTTTTCATAAATAAATTGCATCAAAATATGACATTAATATAAAAAACAAACATAGACGCCACCAATGTGAATTAGCCTATTTTTATTATCACAAAAAGCTTTGGTGTATAGCCTATATTTTCAAACATGTTTTTAATCGAGATTAGATTTCATACATTTTCAATCGCATTTTTAATCGAGATTAGCGGATTTCACATATTTTCAAAAGCATTTTCAATCGAGGTTAGCCGATTTCACAGGTTTTCACAATTAATCTTTGTAATGTCGTAATGTGGTTACATTACAAGAATACAAAGGTTAATTGTAGTGATTAACTAGAAAATTAGAAATGATAATAACGTTGCTATTTTACTTTCTCAAAAAATGTTAAAAAATTTTCAGTAGAATATTAGGAAGCGCAACCACGTATAGTCGTATCAAATATCAACCTCAGCTTCAGGCGATGCATTCTTATAATAGACGAGGCTCTGGCGACTGACAGATATAACATACCTGTCATAATTAAGACTGAGGTGAAATTATTACAAGTTGGAGATGGGCAAATGCATCATACTCCCAACATGGCTGTAGATTATGATTGATGGAATTATGATTATATAGATCCTCGGCAATGGAGCGAGGCAGCGGTGGCGGCGTGGCTACGCTGGGCGGCGCGCGAGTTCTCACTGGAAGGCGTGGCGTTGCAACAGTTTGCGCGTGCGCAGGGCAAAGACATCTGCGCTATGGGTCGCGACGAGTTCGTGGCCAGGGCACCTGCCTTTATGGGCGACATATTGTGGGAACACCTCGAAATACTACAAAAAGGTACATACACATCGTGAATAGTAAAAGTTCCACTATTGTCTTGTCATTGATTAATATCTTTGTTTTTCCTCAATTTTTAAATTTACTTCACTTCATTAATTTTAAATCAACCTTCAAGATAGAACTCTCTTGAAAAAGAAAACATAATACTGCTGGACATGAAAAAATTAAAAATTAAGAAGAAAACGCTTTCGTTAAATCATAAGTGCCAGTGCCGGAAGATATCAATCAGTAGAGTTGAAATTCAATTTTTTTCAATAACCTTTACAATTCCGCTTTCATTTAATTATCTTAACATATACACTACACATAGTAAAGTCTAATACATCGAAAGCTTGACCTATTTTTGTGTGCTATTTTTATTCTTGTTGTTTTCGTGGATCTTAACCAATTTAATGTTGAAATTTAATGTGTAAAAATTTAAAACAATAGATTTTTACAACGTAACCTGTTACTTGATTAATCAATTTTAAAAAGTATTTATTTCAATAGTTATATATTCACCTGACATGACAGAATACATTGTTTTGTATAACTGAAAGTTTTGGTTCGAAAATGGAAAACGAATGAAACTTGTGAATAACGAAAAATCCATTTTTATTGTTTAGAAAAAAAGATAACAAAAGACACTTTTCGCAGACGTAGAAAAGGAACGTTCTCTACTCGCGAATGTGCCGCCCAACATGTACGAGAGCAACGTTTGCCTGCCGGAACTCTCCGAGTACATCCCACCGCCCGCCCACCACTACAACAACAATAATACCGGTAAGAATGTACCAAGTAATTCTATCACACACACTTATCACGTATTCCTTTTTTAATTATGACAATGAAACTAAATATTATATATGTAATGTTAAATTATTATATTATATATATACAGTAAACCCGCTAGAATCCGGACCCTGTCTTATCCAGCAACCTCTTGTAATCCGACACGCCTATCACTGTTGATTTTACATAAAAATTTGGGCACATTCAGCACAAAACATTTCGTGAACACTTTAAAAACCTTCACGATAAAGTGGCCTTTGAACTCATGGTTTTGCTAAAGGATTTGCACAAATCTGGCATTTGTCGATTCGAAATTCTGAATTGTTTCGACTATCGCGGATATAATAATATTGAATATTATGTTTCTATTCTCTATACCCTACATAATTGTTGTTATCTATCAATTTTACCAGCAATGAAATTGAGAAACGTAATCTTAGTGATTTATTGTATAACATCCCCATGGAATCTATCATTAAGAAAAGATGCATTAGTCTATAACCGATTTAAACATAATCCAGATTGCATAATCAGTGGAGCTATTGCTATCAAGTCATAAAGATAAGCGAGTCAGCACCTTATCTACGGAGCGCTAAAGCCAGTCTCATTAAACTACCATTCACGATAACCCAACAATTACGACTAGTTACGAACCCCACAGTTAATGATATCTATACCGTAAAAACTCGATGTAAAGAAATGTATGTATGTATGTACAGCTGTAAGTTTAATATTTATTACTCACTATAACAAAACGTTTTATCTTATCTTGATTTCAAATTGTAAGATAACAAGGGCCACTGTCAAAATTTATCTAAAGGTTAATATATACTACATATGAAAGACCGATCTACGAGTAAATATATAAAATTATAGTGTGCCTGCAAAATGGCAAGTTATTTTAATATTTTTTCAAATGCCATGTTTTTCAAGTTTTAGAATTTTCTTAAAATATCAAACAATAAAATTAATAACATTTTTCGATTTAAATTTATTTGAAATAACATAAGTAATTGGCGAAATCATCCGTGTTATTTTGGCACTATTGAAAGCCATTAATTCATATGAATGAAAATTAGTAACGCTAGAATTCTTATTAAACAGTCAAACTAAGCTATGATACTTGTGCTAAGAAACGGTTCCCATCAAAAGCCGAAGGTACGAACGCACGACATCAGGTCGGAAGTTCCGATCCTTAGTATCTGAGCTATAGCTTTATATGCTAACCTTGCGTACCTTTATATTTATGATTTTTATGACCACTTACGATCTAAGGTCGTGAGTTCAATTCCTCATTGGAATATTGATGTAAACGATATCTTTTCTAGCACAATCATTATTAGCTTATTTGGAATGATTAACATAAATTCTAGTAATATCAAGAAATTACAAATCTTCTTTAAGAAAAATAATATTAGAAGTTGGTAACATGAATTATACTTTAGGAACGCGAAAAATGTGTGAATCAGTAACGAAGTCGACAGTGACAGTGTCTGAGGCATCATCTTCACGGTAACAGAGTGATTACCTTCACATTTTTAAGCTAAACTAGAATATGTTACCAGTGCGATACCATTCATATCACATCGTGACGTGTGTCCATACCGTAGAAATCCGACGACATTTAGCACTTGCATTTAACCCACGCCTCTTCATATTATAGAATCTCGCTATGCATCTAGAACAGGGATGAGCAACACGCGGCCCGCGGGCCGCTTGCAGCCCTTTAAACATGTTTAGCGGCCCGCCAAGCATTTTTAAAATTGAATTTATTTTATCGAATTTCTCCCGTCAATATATTGTTATAAAATTAATTATAATAAAATGGTAGTACATACTAAACCGAAATAAATTATTAATAAGCATTACTTTATGTGCGGCTCGCCAAAAAATTTTAAAATTTAAATTGACTCGATGAAAAAGGTTGCTCACCCCTGATCTAGAATAATGAATCAAATTTTAAAATCAGAGGGTGGCTGCGCAGTCTCACGGATAAAAGCTCATTTCCATTAGATATAAAACGGTGTGTTTATTGCGCAGTAAATCATGGCGCGGGATGTTTTGACTGCGACCTGCGAACGTTCAGCTACCGAAATAATAAATTAGACAAGAAACTAGAAGCCCTCTTCTATCGTTAACGGGTGGTCCAGCCAACTTTAAGTGTAAATTATACTTGAATACATGTTTATCGTCCTTTATTATGATCATACGAATAAATCACTGTATAATAATGATATGAGTATGTACATACATATATACTGAAAGTAGAAAATATTTTTCTGTTTTAGGTAAAGTTTTTACTTATCGACGCAAAAAGCGAAAACGCTTTAAATGACAGATGTCAAAAAAAATATTGCCTATTTGGACCAGAAAAAAATACTGAGGCGAATGATCTAAGTCTTACAGCTCTATGATAAATCAAAAAAGCGAAAACGGTGTAAATGACAGATTTAAAAAAAAATATTGCCTATTCGTACCAGAAAAAAATATTGAGGCGAATGGTATAAGTCTTACACCTCTACGATCAATAGAAAACTGTTTTTAAGTGATCAGAAACAAATGTTTCAGAAATATCAATAGTTTTTTGGCTCAGTTTTCATTTTGCGGTTTATTTCGTTTTCACATTTTCGTCATTATGTATGGTGCCTTAATATGGTTAAATATTAATTTTAAGAATCTCTATTACTATAATATATAGATAGTATGATAAAACGACCAATTGGCTCAGTAGCAGGGCCCTCCACCCTCGGAGTCATTGGTCGCGGGTTCGATCCCCACATCGGAATAAATATATGTATGAATTACAAATATTTATTCCGCGTCTGGTAACCCCGCCAATCCGCATTGGACAAGCGTGGTGGGTTAACGTTCGTTTCTCCAGGAATGGAGAGGCCCGTGCTCAGCAGTGAGACATATATGGGCTATAAAAAAAATGATTAAATATATATATATAGAAGAAAATATACCAATGATTTAACACATAGGGCGATGGAACATTCGAATAAGGATCTTCGTCTCAAATTTATTACACAATGTAGTAACTCATAATTTTAAAAACAGTTATTAAGGCCTATGTTCGGAGCATGCCTCGGCGTAGCACACGTTTTCCACTCGGCTGGTCGCATGTGGCGCAACACTTCGACCTTGGCGCCGTTTTTCCGCTCTCTTTCAGCTCATCCGAGATCCCATTAGCATCTTGTATTAGTACCACTATTCGACTATAATCTTTGCCATTTTCAACTCTTTTCTAGCAATGATAAAATCATAATATTTTAAAAGTACTTAAATACTTCTCAACTTTTAAAATGTTAATAATGTTATTTATGTTAATATTGTTACTTTTATAATGTTAATCTAATTGTTGTTTTTTTTTTTTGTACGACTTAATTTTTTCCGGCTCAACGACCCAAAATGTATCGTGGCCTCTGTCCAATACGAGAACACGCCATTGTTCAAATATATATTACCTTTATATTTGTCTTTTTTTATTGTTAATATAATTGAGAGTCGTTGCAATCTCGCTTCATATTTATTAATATATTATTGTTCACATAGTAATTCGGTCTTATCAAATATAAATTGCCCAGGGGCGGCGTTGATTGCTTTCCATCAGGCGACACGCTTGCTCGCTTGCCCTCCTATTCCATAAAAAAAAATTAAATCATATGGAACTTTTAAGATTCATTACAATCTCTCTTTATTTTAACCGCTTTAGTATCCAAATGTCAAAGCTCCAATAGCTCAGTTGGTGAGAATCAAGCTTACGATGTGACTTCATGAGTGCGTATTCTACGTTGGACTATTAATTTAAACCATATCCTACCACAAGCAATAAACTAAGTTAGAATGCTTTTCAGGAATTCTAATAATATAAAAAAAATCTATCGTCTTCTTTAAAAAAGAAAATTATAAATCGCGTTAATCATGTGAATTTTCATCATTAAAACGTTTATTAACAAGTACTTACCACATAACCATATTGACGTTAACCCCTACTATTGTAGGCCCTCACTTTGTTCGCCGTGTGGTAAGACGGCATTTAACAGCCAGTCTTCATGCACGGGCGCGCTGCGCTTGCCTTTTTAACGTTCGACACTACTCCTGAGCTAGCCTTATACTTCAGCTCACGTGCTTTTTCATTTCATAGTTCAGTGACTTTATATTATAGACACAACAGTACAAGTCACACACACAAAATACTACAAATCAGTATACATACGGTGTCTTTTATGAGATAAATAACGAGGTACAAGTGACGAGTGTCATTGAGAGTGCAAACAAATATGGGAGCCTTGGATTCGGGATAAAATATGTTTTTGCATCCAAGCTCTCGGCCCAAGGACTCCACGGAGCTGGACCCTCTAATGGTGTGGCGAGGTGAGTATTTAATACAAACAATAATTACTGGTAGGCTTTACACAATGCTTTGATTAAATTTACCATAATCATTTTAATCTTAGAAAAAAATGCGGCCATTAAGTCAATTTTGAATAGGAGTACGTGAGATGGAGGAGGGACTGAAAAAAAATATTTTTATTTTGTTCTGCGAGTGTCGTTAGAAATATAGTTTTGTGAGTTTAAAGCAATAACGACACATTATATATACTACCTATAAATAGTCTAGTACGAATAACTAAAAATCAAAGAACTAAGAAGAAAGAAACGCCCTACTTATTTTCTTATTATTAATGACAAGGTTATTTTAGGTCATCCGCAAATAATCACAAGTAGTCGAACTGGCGAAAATTAAAAACTAGTGGTAATTGATATTTCGCCGGTTGATGCGATAAAAGATGATCATATATCAGAGCAAGATTTCCTCGATTTCTATTTATAAATATTTTAATATTATAAAACTAAGATTCTATACATATGTCTAAGGTGCGGTTGTAAATGCAAATAACAAGAGGAAACATCCAGACTCAAAATATATGGTATAACTATTATATAATATAAAATACATAATTACATACATAAATTCATCCTCATGCAGAATTCAAAACCCTTGGTTCAGGAAGCAAACATTTCATGACCAAACTATTGTATACGTGATTATTATAAGTATCTTGTAATACACACGTAAAGCAAACCTGTTAAAGTAACCTAAGGGGTAACATAGGGGTGGATTTAATGTAAATGTTCTGCAATTTTTACCAACGTATCTATATGTATACCTATGGTAAATAATAGTTTTTAAAGCTATACCAATCGCTTCGTTAAAAACAGGACTAAGCATAAGTGGGGCACAGTATCAACTTTCAGTAAATTTTCGCGTCCTCGCGGCAACTCGAGCGTGGCTAAGTAATGCAACGGGGCTGACGCCGAAGGTTAACACACAAAACATCGCATATTCAATATTTTGCAATGCGCTCATATTAATAAGGCGTGTGTTTGTTTGTGCTGGTGCAATTTCGAGGCATCCGCGCTGTCGCAAGGGGCGGCCGCTCGCGTGTAAAGCATCCTCGCGTTGCGCACTACGCCGCGCTAATCGCCGGACGTACCACTCGGAACAAATTTGCGAAATTACTCACTCACTCACTCACTCACTCACTCGCCGAACAACTGAGCGCTAGTTTCAAGGTCAAACATATCTTATCATCTTCAAACACCAGAATTTTCGAGAATTTCAATTTAAATTCATGACTATATCATCACTTAAGTGAAAAATTCTTTAGACATGATGTTTGGTAAGTCGTCAATTTCGATAAATAATTTTTCATCACGTCATAAACATCTAATTGGCTGCTGTAAACATCTAAATTTTACTGTTATTATAATCTAATGCCAAAATGCCAAAATTATCAATAAGGAAAAATATTGGTTAGATAAATGCATAATAAATTACATTATTTCTATATAACTATTGATTTACCTATACTGTTATATACCTGCGTCGAGTATATCTTACTCGATAAGTAGCAAGCATAAGTAATAATTAGACATATATAATATATATATTTTTTAATTTTACTAGTTTTCTTATTAAAAATACCAACTAAACTTATTATGCTTTTGTTTACATTAATAGTCCATTGTAAGATTGGAGAACTCACGACGTCAGATCGCAAACCGGATCCTTACCAATTGAGATATTGCTGGTTACCAAAAAGTTAACTAAAACCAGGAACAAGTGACATGAAACTTTTAGTCATTAAATGCTATGCAAATAAAGAAAGAAATAACCTTAGCATGTTAATGAACCCATAACCAACCACATCGCATTAAAGCTCGAAACATCATGCGTTTATTACCGCGACAGGATCCGTCCTTATTAGCCAACGTTTACGAGGTGCGACCGAGGTGCATTACTTGACCAATCATAACAATTTATTCCCATAAAATCATTTGGGTAGTTAATCTAATGTAATAAAGTCAGCGACGCCCGGTCAACTGCGTAGCGTGATTTATCGGCGACAAGTGAAACCACGCCCAATCCGATCTGATACCCTTAATCGACCACACATACATACGTACGTACGTACATTACTAGTTCTATTGCGCAACTATTAATTACGTTATGTAAATAGCGTAGTAAAAAACTTTACTTGAATTCAATAGATCCATAGAAAAACTGATCATTCGATATCAGTATAGCAAAACTGATATCAGACAATTAATGACTACCATATAAGATATCGTCCTAAAACCGTTTTAAAACAAAGTGTATATATAATGTAAATAATTAAATTAATGTAATTCAATTTAATGCATTTAACAAATATTCGCCTATTTGCTCAATGCGTTAAATTGAAGTTGTTTGAGATTTACAAACACAGGCGATTCCTGATAGATTACATACATCCTCGTATACATATCGTCTCGCCTGTCTCCTGTAGGGTTAGGTAGATACCATAGATCTCCATCCGCTACGATCCCGCCACACTTTCCTTGCTTCCTCCACATTTAACTCTCTGTTCACGCAAGTTCGTCGGTTAAGGGTACTCTTGACCTAGCCTTTCTTAAAAACTTCGGCAATTTGATCAAGGTATGTTTTCTTTGGTCTTCCCGTACCGACCGGATCCCGGCACACATTCCTTGCTTCCTACACACTTATCCATCTTTTCATCCATCCTTCCTTCATTCATCGTAGCGAAACCGCTCTCCGTTCGTCGCTTGGGTTGATACCCACGAGGGCGAGAAGCCTTTATAAATATTGAATATTACGTCCTGATGGACGTGACGGGTGATGAACCACGTCGCCGTCATTGACAGATTAAAACCTCCGAAAATGAATTACTGCCTAGTACTAAGCCTGCATCTCTATTAGTCATGCATTTATCAATTTACGTGTTTAGACCACACTTCATACGTGCTTTTATAAAACTTACGCCCTTCTCTGAGACATACAGCTATATCCTATTATCCTTATCTATTTACTTAAAATAATCAAAATGTTATAATATTTTAAGGGATTTGTTTGTTTTTTGCATAATTTCGTTCTTAGATTGATTTTATCTAATCTTTGATCCATTATAACAAAAATAGGTAATGCAGATATGGTAGTATGCTCACGTTCTCTCACAGTTTTGACATAAACAAATATGCACACGTAGTTTAACACATGATCATTCGATGTCATTTGCTCTGTCTGTACTCTCTAAGTGAAGTGTTGACAGGGAAAATATTGAGCTTCCTAAGATATCAATAAAAAGATACGGTGTCGTTCGAGCGGCCACATCCGGCAGCCATTGTGCTTCAACTGGCAAGCTTCCGGCGCAACCCGATACACACTCCTGCGCACGTGCGCAACCTTTTCAAATTTCGTAATACGAAATTCGGAACAAAGGATGTGAGTAGGATAGGAAGTCAAGGAAATAGGCAATGCGCGTGATAGAGTGAAATAGAGAAATATCACTGATGACGAAGTTAGTTTGTAAAGTTTATTTCTCTCGCAAAAAAACATCTATTGAATTTTCTCATTAAAACAGAGAAATTACTATTATAATTCCTTCAAAAGTAAAAAACGGCTATTTGAATATTAATTAAAAATAATCAAAATTTGCATAAAGGTTATTCGGGGAAACCAACAAGGAATTCATTGGTAGTGAAAATTGCTCATTGCCGATTGCTGACTGCCCCACAATTGGCTACCAGAGTACTAAATTGGTAGGAAGTATTTGGTCAATTCGTCTTAAATATTCGTCTTAAATATCCCACAATCTAGAAAATTTTGACCGAAAACAATGTGATTGTTAAACTGATTACAATACTTCCATCGAAATAATTGGCAGTAGCCTCTCCCCTGCTGTCGTAACATCTTCCATCATTTTAACGGGTGCAACCTTCATCGCTTAGTTGAAATCCGCTGCTCGCTGACCAGCTTAAGAATCCTCCTGACAGAGTTGTGAAAGCTTTTCACCCAAAAAAATTGTCATAAAAATATACTCATACAACTTGTATAAGAGGACGAACATTCATTATTATTCAATGTGACTTTAAAACTATTTTAACCTCTACATATCCTTATCTAAAAAATAATCTTCTTTTTAAAAAACATTTTGATTTGGCTACGAGTGAACAATACATGAGGCACTTCTGCATTGTTAAGAAACATCAAAAAAATCATAATACATAGGTACTTAGCACTGAGAAGGCAGGTAAGTAAAGCAACAGCCCTTAAGGGTTGGCACACGAAAAGAGCAAAGGGTGCGTCTATATTGTATATTTATAGTGTGCGTGCGCGTCGACAAGGGGCCCTTGTCCTTCAATAAGCCCTTAACAAGGTCTCTCGCGAGGAGTCCATACAAATCAATCCCCTTTACACCGTTCACCTCCCTCAGGTGGCCTTGATTTGAATCCTAAATCTGATTCAATTGTTGACGTTCGAACGGATTTAAATAAAGGGTAAGGGTCATCACATCACAAAGGACTTTATTATTCGAAATGTGATTTTATCGTTATCCGTGTATTACCATCCAATTGTAATGAAAGTCGAGTAAACATTCCATTGGCCAATATACATTCTGTTTACGCATACTAATATATATGCGTGGATCCATATAATAAATTATCAGTAATTTTTCGACTTCTACGGGATCGTTTAAAATATAATACTTATGAAATACACGCAGAGTAATTATTTTATATACCTAAACATGCAGTGCTTCTTAAAATCTGCATATGAAAATATATATAAATATTTTAAAAAAAAACTATATTTGTAACAGGGTTTCTGGTACTGATGTAATCGTCTCTTAGGTCTCACCTATACCAAATTTAGTAATCTTTTTCATTTTTAATCGGGACGTCAGTACTGAAAGAAAATTTAATGGCATATTAATACATAGTATAGAAATTGTCCGTCGGAGGTCGTAAAACTCTTCTGACATAAGGTTTAAGATCTTTTTTTATTACACCCGCGGGAACAGACACTGTCAAAAAGAGAATATTTTATTTAATTTTTTTACAAAATGACTTTCTGATATTATTCTTCCATAATCATTGCTTTAAAATTATTAATTAAGGATCAAAAACCAAACTTACTATTACACACAACGCTTTTATAAAATTTTATAGAATGCGTGTTAACATATCAGCACCAAACGAGATGGAAATCAACACAATAGAGCATCGTTCTCATCATTTCCTATCGTTATCTGTGCAACACCTACATTAATCCGATCTAGCCAACTCAGTCACAATTGAGCATTCTATATTACAATTAGATTAAACTCCATTTCAAGATTTAGCTATTTCAAGGTTTGTTTACAGATAAAACCGGTGCATTATAATTAAGTTAGCATACTCGAAACGCAATATCAGTTTAGTTAGCTTTCTAGCCGATTTATTTATTAATCTTTGTTCCTTGGAGGGACTGAAAATTGTCATTAAATATATTTTAAAGTAACATAGAGTTTCATTATCGAGAGCTATTAAATTTAGCCTAGATACTACTAAATATATAATTTAGATTCCGGCTGCAGAAATCTTAATTTAATTTAAAATAATCATCAGTAGTCAGAAATATTACAACGGATGAATTAGTTAGTTCGTGGAACTCGGCTCATACGCTATTTCAGATAATGCTTTATCAGTGACACAATAAACAATGTATTTTTCAACCGAACTTTGAGCACAAAGTGTAGTTATATTAATCAATACTACAGATTGCTAAATAATATAATAAAATTTAAAACAGAAAATTAAAACGACTGTTATTACGCAATTGAATAACAATTTATTTTCATTGATATATATTCCACGTAACAAAAAGTTTAATAATACATATATGAGTGGAATTCGAGAACAATATAAGGCGAGTAAGCAACCTTTAAAAGTACCGTGAAATTCCCGTGCTCTTTTTGTTGAAATTCAAGTAGGATTCATTCTTTACAAATTTCGCAGATGCTTGAACTTGCTTCACTTGGTTTATACACCTCAATAACGCGAGGTGTGGGAATAGCAAGTGATAGGAGTTTCGCGAATCTTCGGGTAAATTCAATAACTCTGATTGAAGACTAGGCGCACATGGGTATCGGGTGTCTGCCCGGCCCAAGGCGCCGACAAAGCCCAGCGGCGGCTTCTCTGAAGTGCCGAATTCAATTAATTGCCTTATTTGCGGTACTACGCTCATTGTCGAAATCCTCGCAAAAACAAATATTTGACGATCCTTTATTGCTCGTTATTAGTATTTTAATCGATCTCGAACCTACTTACTGTGATTAATCATGTTTTAGCTACATACATACCTATGAGCCGTGCTAATAATTGTCAATTGTTAATTATGGTCTGCAGATATAGATAGGAAGTCAAATATTAAATTACTTAGCTAGGCGTTAACACTAATATTTTCAGTGTTTAAATATCACAATACAATAATAATCAATAAATAAAACGATATCGTCACCCAAACGAAATGTTTAAAATAGCTATAATGGATTAAAAAACTTAATACCTAATCGAATTAAACCTAATTGAATTCTTAGATATAAATAGTATACCTACACTAACACGGATCGGCATAGAATATGGAATCATAAAGATCATGAAGTTTAAGGAGTCAAACACTAGCAGAACAGCGGCAATGTCTTCTATCTAGGTATTAAATTTTAGGTTTTAAGCAAAACCCCTGAATTTTGAAGGAGATTCCAATATCCAATATTATTAGATTTATTATCGTTGTATTGATGGATGATACGTAGTACAGTAAAAGCTCTTTATTCGCGAGGTATACGTTCCATTATAAAGCCGCGAATACAGAAACCGTGAATACAGAATGGTAATTTATATGCGATTATAGAGGATACGTTCCTATGAAACAATTTGAGAAAAAAAACAAATATATAAAAAAATCAATTTAATTGAAGTTTTTGAACATTTAGATTAATTATCTTAAGGCTTAGGCAATGGTTTGAAGAAATTTGTAATTTTCTCTTGCTTGGCAATTTTTAAAAGCTCCTTCAATTCAGACTGATACGCAGCAGTCGCATTAACAATTTGCCTCTTAAAAATAAGACATCGTTCCATAGACGGATTGTTCATAAAGAAATTGCAAAGCTCATTTGCCATTCTTAAATGGCAAATGAGCTTTTCTAAGCCTTCATTCACTTCCTTCACTAAGATTTTTACATTTCACATTTGACGGCATTTACAAAGGATATTGGGTTGGATACCTATTGGAATCCTTTTATTATTATGTATGTACTTATTAGATCCGCGAATAAAGAAATTTTTAGCCGCGAATATAGGAATTGGCTCGCATTTTTTAATCCGCGAATGAAGGAAGCGCGAATAAGGAGCCTTTACTGTATATATTACTTATGTCACTAATAAACGTAAAAGTATGTTGTTATTGTTTTATCTTTATTTAAAAATAAACAGGGTGCCTTCAATAACACTGTAACACTAGAACAATAAATTGATAACAGAACATAATAGTTTGTTCCTAGAAAAAAATAAAGTTTTAGTGATACCTATATAAATACAGTCCCAATACGTTATCGGTGGCAGGGAGGCGGGGGCGGACGCCGTGGGCGCAGACTGTCCTTCGCAACGGTGGCCCTGAGATATCGCTGTCACAACAATGTCGCCCGCTGACACCGCCCGTCCATACTTCGCCTCCCTTGGCTCGTTTATCGGATTTTTTTTTTGTACTACTGTTTTGTTTTTGATAAAATACTTAACAATTACTTACATACAAAAACATACAAAAACCCGACAAAAACTTGATAACATTCGCATATGGCAACCCATATATCCTCGTGTTAAAGTTAATTAAAATATTATATATGCTGGTCATATTTAATCGCTAAAAACAATAACATTTTCAGTTCAGAAATTATCATTGACATTTGTTGTGTTCGCGCTCAAAAATCTACCTTACTTCAAAAGTAATATGTCACAATCATAATGTTCTCTCTCAGAAAGCGTTCCAAATTTAAATGTGTATAAGTGTCATATCGTGCGCCATCTCGCCACATGATGGTGGCCGAGAGAAATAAATTATTGGTACCGGAAGTGACGTCCCGAGCGCGCCCAATTTAAAACACGGGACACTTAGAAGTGCTGCACTGTCAATATGATGCCACCGGTTAGCACGAAAAAAAAAGATAATTACACCCTGATATTCTGAACCTATCAAATTTGCTTTTAAATGTTACGTTTATCCAACATTAACGCAGTAAAAAAAAAAACAAATGTACGTCATTGTTGGAAACGACGTACCTTCGAATAAATCGCAGGAAACAAATATTTTAACCTTAGACCCGGCATAATAGAGAATATTAAATTGAATTTCAAATTAGAAATTCAATCACTTCTGTATAATCGAATGAGCCGGATGCGGCGAGCTTTTTAATTAGTGCAAAGGTTAGAATGTTTAGAAAAAACCTTTTATGCTGTCAACTGGTTAACGGGGCGTCGATAGTAGCGCAAGCTCCGGTAACTGTGCATGTGTCGGAGTGATCTCCGCTTTGACAGTTCTGGATGAAGTGGTCGCTGTGATACAGATTTATGGACTGTTTTTTCAGTGTTTTATCTAAAAAAGATTGTTTATCTCGCACTTCCGTCGCCTGCCGCGGGTGATACGCTCGCTAGCGCTTTATTGTTTACACTTAATGTAATTCAAAGCAGGGAATTCCTCGGTAAATTGTATTTTTAAATTTAAACGCCGTCGCTGGCATCGCGGAGACTCCTCTGTGCATATCGATCGACCGCCGCTACTTAAATATTGCTTTGCCTTTTTGCGGTCGATATTACGCCGATGCCATACATAATTTGTCTTTTCAGATGCCGACTGTTTGCGCTCCTATTAGATAAAAGTACGCAGTTTTTTACAATAAATAAAGATTTTTACTGTCTAGAAAGAAGTTTTTAGACACGCGAAACAAATTTTATTGAAAAACATACTATATAATATCCTTATGAATTTTATTTGATAGTTTTGCAATCAAAGTATCGTAATTTCCTATAGCATTCCTTAGCGGAGATCCAACGAGATTGTTCCAGGTAGACAATATCCCGCGTATGTTTATTTCCGCGGCCCATTTATTCAAATATGGAAAACTCATTTCCCGCGTCATTTCCCTCCGCGCCGCAGGGCGCTGCAGTCGTTAATTGCATTTCGCCTGTGCACTACATCATTCGAGAACAAAGTGGAACACAAAGCCTATATACTATCGTCTAGTTAGGATACATTAAAATATAGAAATCAGTAGTGCCAGCTGTTTGTAATAACAAGTTATATTCACATTTGTTTTAATGTAGTAATCGACCCTGGTGCTTTCTGATATATAATCTAAACTGCACAATAAATTTATTAGAAGTAAACAAAAAGAGTAAAACATTCGATTATAATAAATTAACAAAATAAAAAATAATTATTGCATTATATAGAAAGAAATAATACCTGTGTTAAATAGAAGCATTTTACTGTGTTACCGGTTTTAGTACGGTTATCGTAGGGAATCAGAAGCCCGGTTCTATCTCCCTTCCTTCAATTAATTCTTTCCCTGTAATTACTCTTTCTTCTCCCATTACTTTCATTTCCCACTCGCATTATTTACATACTAACTCTAAAGTAGGCAACGCATCTGCAGAGTCCTTGATATTTTGGATTTCCATGAGCGACGGTGATTCAAGTGCCACTTGCACTTACTCGCTTACTTTATGATACATCTTTTTAATTAAAAAAATACTTTTTGCTGTTTCACAAATCATTCGAAATAGATGTTGACTTATATCCGATGTCTGTGGACATACTTATACGACTTCATAATGCAGTAGTTGAATTAATGACAGTAATCAATCTAACCGACAATAAAACACAAGTCATCGAACGGATCGCGTACGGGCCACGTAAATGTAGTCATAAAAAAACTCGGATCTTCCGACGCGACGAAATCATTTCCTTCGTAGACAATAGCACTCTATATCCGGCTGCACACGTGCTCAGGTGTCTATTATCCCGAGACCTTCTCATCCTCTTGCAACCTTTTGTAAACGAACTTGGGACCCACCCCTTGAAACTTGACCCGGTTACAACCCAGCACCGCCCTAAAGATTCTGCCATACCATCGAATCAAATTCGCTAGTTGAATTCCATGGATAAACTGATACGTAGGTACATAGACGCATCTGTCCTAAAACGTACCTGTGTACTATGTCTCTTAGGATCAATTTCAAAGCATGAAGCATAAAAGATACCTCGACTTAAAATATAAAATACAATTTAAACTTGTTTTCTATTTATTGAATTTGAATATATTTATGTTATAATTTTTGTGTAGACGCAAACATTTATACTGAAAAACAAAATACTATGATATTTTGTATATAAAATGATTATTATATTTTATATATTTTGAATATTTCTTTTCAAGTCCTCAAAAATAAAAAATATAATAATTTTACTAAAATGTGTTATCTGTATTTAATAACCAAAAATGATAAAATGACTATTTACTATTATATATTACCATAAATATAAAAGTTAAATAAAAATGATGATAAAATAAATAAATAATAAAATAAAAAATAATATATCGTATGGTGGCGTCACTCCGATTATCCAATCATTAGTCATTAGTCAGGAAAGAGATCATATGTAGGGTAAAACGTGGATAGATGCCCCAGTTTTCGAAAGAGCCTTATTATTTTAATTGCAAATACGTTGGCATAGAGTGTCCCTATTATATAGCTAGTTTAACCATTCATGTGGCTTTACAATGTGTATTTATTTACCTAACTATTACTTACTGGTTTTGTAGAAATTAAGTTCTTACGAAATAATTTTTAAAGGAATAGATGACACTATGTTATCGCTTAGAGGGATAGATGCCCTTTTACATGATCAACAAAAAATTGTAATCACACATTGTGATTACAAGTTTTATTTATAATCTTCATATATAGGTAATATGACAAATAACTAATATTTGCATATATGTTGCATGCAGGAACCCTCAATTTTCCAAATAAAACGTGGTTTAAACAAAATTGAGCCGTTTCCCATACATTTTTGTGGAAAAATAGACAAACACTACAAAATTATTTTATATATGTATAAATCACTAAATACCTAGTAAATTGTAGTTTTTAACGACTTTTTCCATTTAAATTTTAAAGATTTATTTATTAAGTAAAAGTATGTAAGCAAATACTTATGCTATCTTTTGAATCATATCCCACGATATTTTCTAGCAAATAAAACTCAAACCTAAATTGTGTGACTAATACATATATATTTTATTATGTTACACTTATTTTAATTATAATACAGAGAGATTATTTTGAAAGCGATAGCGAACGTTAAAAACCTTTTGACCAAAAGTCAAGTATACATTTATAATTCTAGCAGTCTCCAAGAGGCGTCCGCGGAAACTATGAAACAATAGAAACCAACGTCAAGGCCGCATAGCGTCACAACTCATAATCATTAATTACGATTTACCTCGTCACCGGCTTGGGAATAAGCAGAACAATTCGCTGTTGCAAATTATTTTGTTTAATTTTCATTTGAATGGTTCGTAACAGTATTGCACACAGTTTTTTTTTTATATTATTTTATTTATTTAAATCTTAAAAATGTAGTGAGCCCGTACAAGAAGTACTTGTTAATATTAAAACTAGAAAATCGTGATATGAATATAGAATCGTGAACTGGGCGATATCAAATTACAAAATTGTTAAATTAGATAGTAATAAAATTTATTGTTTTAGCCGTCAACTAGTTTTAATTAAGCTGTTACTATGAATTTACTCGATTTCTTTATCGATATAATACTTCGATTTCGCAAACTGAAGTGACAAATAGGCTGATTGAATTTATTGGAGAACTGACAACCGATACAGTAAATAAATGTGGGGCCACACTCCGGCTAGATGAAGCGACGATTTCCGCAGGCCTTGGTAAAAGCTAGATGCGTGTAGCCGAACGGGCTAGGTAACGCGCCTTGCAGGAGGGCTATGTCTAGTAATAGATCACCGAAGACCGACGATGATAAAACTATTAAATTAAAAATATTTTTTTTGCACTTTATAAGTCTACAATTTCACGTATTTTTAATCACAATAATTTTATTTTCTTCTTCCCACAAACTTACACCACAAATAATACAGTCGTTTTAAAATAATAATTTTATGATTTGAACTAAAATAAGTGAAATAATATTAATAATTTACTTTCCTTTTAATATTAATAATTTATTTTCTCATTATAAAAGTAAGATATATTATATGAAACTGTTTTAATTTAACTTTATTTTTTAATTATTTAATTAATTATTTTTTATTATCTTTTCTCCTTTAAAAATTAATTTCGTGTTAACTTTCTTCCATTATATATATAGAGTTATTCCATTATCAAGGGCAAACAATTGTTTGCTAAAAGTTAAACCATGTAAAATAGGTCCAAGCGTATAAATAACTAAAGACAACGCTAGGTGTCTATTTATCTCTATTTACGTTTACCTATAAATTTCTATACTTAGTTTTTTATGTATCCTCTTTAAATATTCAGCGTTGATAGTTGTAACAATAAGAAGTAATACCTATGTTTGTAACTTCATTATTTTCCTCAACTGATAAACACAAGGAAAAAACTATACAAAGCCATGCGTTGTATGTTGTTAATTACTGAAGGCGCGTAGATTTATCGGCTCGTAACTGTTATTACGCTCTAAAATGCTCACTTGTGTTAATTATGCGACTTAGGTGCCTGTGCTAATTTCATGATAGTTAGAGGGCTATGGAGAAAAAAATCAACGGTCGCGCAACAGTTGGTCCTGGCGTAGCAGGTGGCGCGACAGGTCGACGCGGCACCACTCGGCTCGCTTCGGAAACCTTCGGATACGATCGGCTTACATCGGCTGCACTCGCCTCGCGTTTTCCGCGGCCGCCCTTTCTCGATCCGCCCGAAAGCTCAGTCGACAATACGGCGCGAAGCGACGCAGTGCTACATAGATTTCCGTTCGTGCTTTTCTCAACGAGCGTAGCTTCGTAAACACTTATTATCAATCAATTATTTTTTAATATAAGAACGGGACAATATTTTTATTTGCCTACTAATACTTTATAATATTTTAACATTTTGCACAACATTGAACAAGAACGTGTCGCAAAAACAGTGCAAAAGTGTGATGCGGTAGTGAACACTTACACGGAGTGTAAAAGCTCTACCATGCTCCTTGTGGAGGCACCAGGCGAAGTCACCGGTCCTCCGGGGGTCGCGCCGGTGCACCTCCCCATGGCAACGCTGACCAAAATTAATTTCACGGACTACAGTGCGAAAGTGAACAAGCAATACGCAGAAGGTGCTGAACATAGAGATAACACGAGAGTGAATTATGACAATGCATTAAGTACGAGGTTAAATTATGAACAATCGGTTTGCGTTGCAAGTAGAGTTCAATACAATGACCAAAATAGACTCACGTTTGATCCAACGGTTGAGAATATTTGTGCCGATCCAACATTTATTTTACCTCCAGGTAAGATTTTACATTTACCTCATAAAGAACCAAATATATATTTCTGTGTAACATTAGCAGCAACTAGTTACAAAATATATTTTTTTTATAAAGGCCACAATAACTTCTACATAAACAAACAGTTCACCTCAGCTCTCTTACAATGATGCTTCTAATATTATATTTATAAGACTTTCAAAATAACAGTTATACAATAAATAATATACATATAAATAAAATAAATTAATCGCTTATTCTAATTTATAACAGTATTTTTTTTCGCAAATATTTTACGTATTAAAATATTCATGAACTTTTTTTTTTGGTGTAAGTAACAGTGTCTCTATTTCAAATTATAGAAATATGTCTGATATTATGTATTAAAAAGATAAAACCATTTCAGAATAAATATAGTTAGTATAACAAAATAAACAGGAATCAAAGAATACTTTAACTAACATTTGCGAAATTATGTATAAATTGAAAAATAACATGTTTTATTTTACATGTAAATAATAATTTCGTTTTCAAAGTATATTAGAAATAAATTACAAGATATAATAAATAATAACATAAAAACTTTGCGATATATTTAAATTTGTACCTTTAATTTATTCACATACAACGTAAAAACATTATTCTTAGCTACATTAACATTAAGTGTACCTACGTATTATTACGTTAGAATAAATTTATGTTATTACCTCCGTTGACTGCCGTAAAAATATTAATATTAATTTACTACGTTGATTACTTTAAAGTATTTCCTTAGAATATTTGCATACTTATTATAAAAAAATATAGTTTTATCGGGATAATGAATAACTAGTTCTACTACAGTTATACATTTTATTAGTACAATTATTTTTTTTGGATAAAGTTAAAATCGTTTGATTTCTATGATTCTTAAATTAGTAAATTCTAGATACATAATATTTCTTATATTTCTACTCAGGCCTTCCATATATCATATCACAATATATAATAAATAAAACAATTACCTTATTAATATAATTAAGAACAATTTATTAGAGTAGGTATACTAAATATCTTTTACCTATATTTTTTTATACGGAGTGAAACGAAAAATAGAATACGTACATCTTACCCATTACACAAAAATTAACTTTTATTTTCCTGAATCAGACATCGTGAATTTGTAAGTTTACAAAAAATATAGTATTTATTATTTTACATTGTGTCCAAGACTTCCAAAACATTTTAAAAATTACACTCAATATAAGTCACAAATTAAATAAAAAAGGAATCTAGCATTTATCATCCCCGACAGTGGCTACGAACACGGCGTTCATTGGGAAATCAAGCTCTCCCGGGCGGAAGTACTTTCGCCGCCGCCATGTTGGATCCGGTGGTACGCGGGCGCACCTCGGCGCGCTTCCGCCGCGTGACGCGCATAAAAAGCTTTGCAATATTGTCACATACCTGACATTTGCATATACAGATTACGTGAATATAATGTCAACGTGGCATAGAGCTATCTGTTGCCAATTTAATAAATCGTTAACAACAGCATTAGTTGGGACAATACTCCAGCGAAATAATATTATAATCCAAATATTACCAGTACTAGATTCTTAATGTGACCCATACCAGTACAAATATTATCATTTGATTTATAGTCATATTTTTTTATAACATTACCATCAATATTTTATTATTTTTTAAATATAAACCGGTTACATAAAAAAATGAACTCCAATAATCACATGCTCTTAAAAAGACCATCTTAACCATTATATGTGTAAAACCTTAATTACGAGGAAAAACATAACCGAACAACAATTTGGAACGCTTGATAAATATATATATGAATATTTATCCCAACTTATAATCTTGCTTAATTACTTAATTCATAGCAACTACACCGTTTGTCTGTTATGTATTTATTACTTATATCTACGTTAAGATTTTAGTAAGATTTTTGATTCGTGTATAGAGCAATTTATTTTTACATATAATATTATTAACCGTAACTAGATTAGCCTAAATAATGACTTGTTAGCTCATAACAAAGGTTTTCCTTATAAAAATATAAATATGCGATAAGGTATTATTAATTTAAAAACAATGGAATATTTAATGAAATTATAATTTTAGAGTTAAAATAAGAAACAAAAACCTAATTGTCACAGGTTCATTTTCTGATAAATATATGAATGACCTTAATGTATTTATTCTAAGTCTAGCTGCCTTGTCAATCCACCTTGGACAAGTGCGGTATATGCAATATACAAATCTTATTATTATCTAAGTTATACAAATCTTAAATAATACATAAGTCAGTAATATATCAATTTGATTCGGTGCAAAGTGGAAGGATTCAGCTTGAATGGGTGTCACGTGTTTGTTGCATGAATATTCATAGTGCTTGGTTAGATATAACAAGTGCTAAAGACAAAGCTAAGGGTGCGCGTACACTTGAGTAACTACATATTTACGTGTAGGTAATGTAAAAATAATATTCCTAACATCATAAAACCCAATTGCACTGTATTTATTTACAATATATAATAAATAATACTATAAAGCTTGTCAATTAAAATTCACTTAAAAGATAGTATAAAAGGGCAAACAATATACATGTATATTTTTTAACATATATAGTATTAACAACAAAATGCCGACCCGAATTATAATAGTTGTATACCTTTAGTTTACACACCCTACATTGCCATGTAGGATAGATTCAGTACTTAATCTTGCTATGAATTTGGCATCGAGTCTGAATTATATCTTATAATAATTATATCTGTGCAATAAATAAGATACAATATAACATAATAATCTTAAAAAAAAAAAAACAAGTCTAGGCGGTGTTGATTCCTTTCAATCAGGGATACACTTGCTTGTTTGCGTTTCAATACCGTACTACTTGATTACTTTTGATTCACGCGAATTCATTTTCTTAACATTGAAGCACTAATAGCTTAGAATGTTAAACGAAAATTTTAGTATTTTTCCAATACTGGTATTCTTTATTGAAAAGCCTTAAGGTCTATATTGAACCGCTTTCATCTGCCACCATTGTACTTTGTATATAATGTAATGGCCATATATTATTATAGCGACGTTCGCGACGCGTGCGCACAGTATGTTATGAACGCCAGTGCAGCGAAGCCTTAGTAAGCGACGGTCAAAAATGGTAACCAATAAGAGGTAACGGTACAGGTCACTCACCTTTCAGTAATCGCTTCCTTCCTTTTACAGCCCGTCAAAAATCTCATTCGAATGCCGTATTGACGTGACCGTAATCGCGATTGTGTTCATCGAATAGCTCAGAATCTGATGCGATGAAACCCGCTCCTTATAAAGAAACAGTGACTGGTGGCTCGTTAACATTTTTTAATAGCCTATAGAGTTAGCAAACTGAAGAAACAATGGGCTAGACACGTTCATCGGAGAACCAACTTCTGATGGAGCAAACGAGAGTCTCGACAAACATAGTGTGAACGCCCCCCCCCCCATCCAGATCTGAAGAATTATCAGACATTATTAAAACTAGAATAGTTGTTAATGAGTCATCTCATTAACTCTGTACTTTAAAAGTACTACGACTTTTGTGGTGTCAAGTTACAAATCAGATAATCTAATTACTGAATCAGTTTTTCTAACATTTTTATAAATAAAAGAAATTATAGAAATAAAAGAATTCTTTTGAAATGGGCATAAACCCACCACGCTTTTTCAAAGTGGATTGGCGAGACACCCAAACACAGAATAAATACCCGCTACCATTGATCCTAAAACAGTAGCTGCAGGAGTCAATTAGATCGTGAAATGTCGTCAAAGATTATTTGCTTTAGGTTATTTTATATATTTGCTTTGTCACAACATATTCAGTTTTAACCTTTACTGGACGACCCTTATAGCCGGCTGGAGGATATATTATATTATATTACATCGTAAATTAACTTGATCCGGTATTATCATTAGGAGGCATTCAAAAAGCTACAATATTCTTATTAGAGCCACCTGTCTAACGCTCGCGACATTACTAAGCAGCTGTTTCGCAGTACCTAGTGTACGATGTTACAGTGGATTGATATTTTTGTCTTATTGGATATTTTCATTTCAACAACATATTATTTCCCCTGCCAAGATGAAGGGTCAACAACTATCTTGTATAAGATCTACAAAAAAACAAATTCTTAAAATAATACAGTATGCATAGGAAGCAGTATACACACCATCTTTTGACAACCTACGTGACACGCTTTTCATGATCACAAGGCATCCTCGGGTGAAGTAGACTCTATATAAAACAACCGTTGAATGATTTTCTTGTGGTGTTATAAGGCTACCCTATGGTGTTTTCTAAACAAGAGATAAGCGGGTGATAACTGATGTTCAACCTAAAACGGTCTAATTAGCTTACTAATTACTAAGACCAAAACTAATTTAATTATCTAATTTGATTCCGCATGAAATAAATGTGTATAGACTACGGGCCTATTCCGAGTGTGAATGCCAGTCATTTGGCCTTGGGTATGCTTGGTGGGTTAAAATCTAGCCCTCCAGATATGGAAAGGCCCATGCCCAGCAGTGAGAAATATGTGGGCTGTGAAAAACATCTAAAATCAGGACTAAGAATCATTAGACTAAAAGAGTACCTTCTACTCTTTTAACCTATTTCTTTATAACCTATGAATTTTGCTTGGCCTCAAAGTTACACCCAGGAAAATTCTAATGAAATCTAACCGATAGTCATATTTTCCTATTTATTTAGTTTATTGATTTGTTGCATTGGATATAAGTGAGTTTGGACAAGACGAGAAAGCATTGTCTCCCATTTCAAGTCAATCCATTTACTTGTCGATCCATTTACTTCAATTCGCGATTTATTCACACTTTTGATCTCGACGAACTAAGACAGGATAGATGAAAATCGTACGACGTTTAGCACGTAAAATATATTTATCTATTTAACGCTGTGAAAAGTATCCCAAGAAATGTTTAACTTCAAAAGCAACCCACGTACAATTTCTTGATTATATTTTCATAGAAACTTTATAGCGATTAGGCCGTGTCTAACGCATCAATATTCAGTTAAGGAGTATTGCGACGTCATTGTCTTGTCGCCGATGACGTCACAGCCGCCGTCCATTCATACATCAATATAGCCACTTCCGCCCGCCGTGCCTGTCTGCTCTATCATATTTTTAAATCACCTTCGGTGCAGCTCTTATCCGCTGTAATTTTTTTTATTATTGAAAAATAGTCCGTGTTGGATGCCAATTAAATGTTAAACAGTAGTTTATATATTTAACAAGTCTATCACCGTTTTATATAACTTGTATTTTACTACAAACTAGTACATTATTTTAAAATCAATAAGTTACATTAATTTTTTATTATTTATATATTCACGCCTATCCCCTGCAGGGGTTGGCAGCGACACAGAGCTCCATCCGCTACCATTCATTGCAGCGAAACGGATCTCCATTAGTCGCTTTTCGCCCTCGTGAGAATCAGAACGTGACGGGTGGCGAACCACGTCGCCGTCATTTTTCAACGAATTAGGTATATTAAATTCGTCTTAGTGAATCCCACGAGCCGCAAGGAGGATGGAGGTCAGCCCCAGCAGAGCCCTGCATGCTGAGGTAAGGCACCATAGTACCCGGGGAAGCCCGATCCCGGGACGGTCGGCACGCTTTCGACTAGGCTCGCCCCTAGCTACACATCCATTGGCACGGCAGACCATGGATTGGCGGAGAGGAAAGGAGAGGAAAGGGCAGGAAAGGAAATGCGGATTGGGGGGTTACCAGATTCGGAATAAATATTTATAAATCCATATATGTATTTATTCCGATGCGGGAATCGAACCCGCGACCATTGTTACATTAATACTTATTTTAATTGTATGGAACATATGTTACTTGCTTATGATAGTTCCGTACTATTCCGTATTCCGTAAATTCGTGAATCAATAATTATTTCAGAGGTCCTGACGTCGGCGCTTCAATTCAAATTTTTGACCTTTTTTAAAAAAAAAACACTACGTTTTTAATCTCTTTACGCTCATAACCCAACACTAGGATGCTTTTCTTCTTCTTCTTCTTATTCGTTATTGACGTCGTGATCGTTACTTAATAACTTTTAGAGCAAATGTGATATGTTTGACGATGTTTCACCACTTTTCTCCTAATATAAACAAAAAAGAGTGTTTAAATAAAAAAAAGCAGGACAAACGCAAACTCAAAATAAATACTTCTGCCCCATACAAATATTTGCCTTAGATATCAAAGTTATAATAAGTATTTAATAATGTTTATTTTTATAAATTATAACCATATTTACTGTAGCCTTTCCTAAACTTACGACCAGTAAAAAATAAAGAGTGTGACGCAAGCGGCTTGTCACGTTGGCCCATTGATGCGCCCGCGTCACTTCCGGACCGTAGCGCCACTATATCCTGTTAGCAAAGTTTTGCCGTTTTGCCACATTCGTATCATCTTATTCAAATCTTCGAGTGTTTTGGAGACACAAAGTTACAGAATTAGGTATAGAAACCAAAAAAAGGAAAAACTATATTTTAACTACGACATGGCCAAAACTCGCTTTTATGAGAACGGAAAACAAACTAGCTAACTACTAAAACAACTAACTAGATATACTTTATCTGATGGAAAGCAATGAACGTCAACATCTGCAACACCATGGGCATCACAATTCCGTTGCCGGCTTTTATCAAATGGGCAGGCTTGTTTTTTAAAGGTTCCAATGTCGTATCGCCTAAACCTGACTTCCCCCGTATCGTGCGAGTCTCGATGTTTACGGTGTGAGTGCAAGTCGACCCCCATTGCGGCACGGTTTTTGTAACGACCGCTCGTGCGCAGGTGTCAGCGCACCTGCCGCGAGCATAGCACGAATAGACATGGCGTACGGCACAATAAATAAAAGTGATAGCCTACATCTCTACATCATCTCACTCTAAAACCTCTATTATGTTAATAAACGTATGTACGTTTCATATATAAGAAATAAATCACACTATCATAATTACACACATATATACGCACACTCCAATGCCATGGTAGCACGAATGCATCACACCCTCACAGAATAGAAGTGTTAAATGGTAGCATTTTATTATTTTGTTACTCTGAGGCAGACAACGTATCTGAAGTACCTTTAGTATTATTTAGTTTTTAGTATTGCGGACATGGGTGGCGCTAATTGCTTAATATCAGGTGACCAACATGCTGGTTTCCATTAAAAAATTGAGTGAATAATTTACGAACCGTTATATATATATATTATGTTATATATATATATATATATATATATATATATATATATATATATATATATATATATATATATATATATATATATATATATATATATATATATATATATATATATATATATATATATATATATATATATATATAAAAATTGTGATATATATTTGTTTTATATACAGGGGTACAAAGTTTTAAAACGTTAAAATTAGAGCAACGCGCTGTCTAATAACGAACGAACTCTGCGGTTTGTTGGGTCTAGACAATGTAATAGCTAACGACTGACTAGATACTCTTTAGCTTTATTGATCTTTGATTGGATTATTTTGAATCTTTTATGACTACAGATTTCATAAATGTATATGTTGTCTTCTTATATTTAACATAATGAATGAATAAAACGTTAAGTAGGTACGCTACATGCGATCCATAACGATAATTTGGTTGCTCAAATTTAGCCTTATTAGCCTTATTGTATCTTTCATCACCTAATTTAGTTTTGAGTGAAAAGAAGCGTAGGATTTACTTCCCGAAAAGCGAATCATTCTTCTTCAAATATATCATCAGAGAAATTCTTCTCTATAAAGAATTCCACGGTTACCCGAGATTTATAAATGACGCAGTTGCGTAATACGTAATCCCTTCCTGAACTAAGGGACTTGTCTTCCATTCCCGCATAATAATAAATATTTGTAAGTTCTATACTAATATTAATATAGCCATTCCATGTTCGGGTGTTTGGTTCTGCTATTTTTAGATACCTAAATATTAGCATCGACAACACATGGAATAATGAGGGACTATGAGTGTAAAGCGTTTAATTTATTATTATTTATAGCTCGGGGAGGGAAAAGTGGAAAAGAAGATGTTGGAGCTTCAGTTCCAAAGCCGCACCGAAAGAAGCATAGTAGAAAAGCAATATACTACTCAGAATTGAGTTTTCTGTGAGAACGCGGTACTTCTCCGAACGAACTTGTATATTTATGCCAGCTTGAGTACCTACAGAAAAAAATTTCTCATGGTGACATCAAAAACTAGTTACTATATATGATTAATAAATATTTTTTTGTATTAACTACTAAGTAAATAAATAATTCTTTAAATATCCATAGATTTCTCAATAAACTGAACTAACATTTAGAGAAACATTTGTTTACAAATTGCAAGTATGTATTAATCGACCGGATGTTATGGGAGCTGTAAATAATAAAAACCAATCTCCAAACATTTCTACGCACATACACAATTTTGGTATCGTCGGGTGTGGAGTAAAAAAAAATTGTGTTTAATTATTCGTGTGTACCGTGCCATACGGATTTTATTGGTAATAAATATCGGCGGATCTGGTGTTAGTTAATTTGGCCGCGCGGAGAAAAAACCATTGCGACTCTTTTATTTTTAAACAAATTTGAGGTCATGCGCTGTAATAAAATTTAATCTTGTGGAACATTTGTCGAACTGTAATCATTATAAATGGTTCTTAGATCCATGTAAAGGGTATTTTATTCTAACTCTTTTGGTAAATTAGATAGGTACTGTAAATAAAGTTTAAATCGACAAGTGATATGAATACCTAATTTATATCAGTTGTCAATATTTCCTTTGCATTTAATGAGGTTGCTGTTGTTGTTTAATATTAAACAGTTTCACTAGGTTATTATTTACTTAACATGTATATTATAATTCTGAACGAAATAATTTAAGAAATAAATTCTGCAGGTTACTTGAAGATAATTTCAAACATCGTTTAGAAAATTAAAAATTGGGCTTGATAGAAAGCGTCTACATGACAAAGCATAGCGTCGTCGAGGCATTAATATATTTAACACTTCCTGCCGAAAGATGCTCCAATTTTGAGTTTGATTTAAACTCGCTTCGTTGACAGCAATTTCCTTTTATTTAATATACAGATGTCATTTTCCCACGACTCTTTCTGTATTTTGCAAGTGTAAACTATTGTAACAGTCATATTCTTGAATTTAACTGATTTATTTTCAATTGCGAAATATCATGTTTACCATTGAATATGAAAGTTTATGTCTTACTAATATGAATAAATTAAATCAAAATTATTTCATTTTCAGATATGATCTATATTTTTCACAAATATATTTCTTTAATAAAATTCAAATGTATTTAAAACCCAATCACATCAATATAATTTAACATGAGTGTTATTTAATTTGTATACAAACAATATCGGAAAATATTAATGAAAACATCCGTGGAAGTATTTGTTGTTCTCCATTTAATAAAATTACATAATACCAATAAATAGTTGGTTTAGCTATAATAATTAATTTACCAATAAATAATATCACTAATGATAATATTTACATGTTTAATTATTTAATTTAGGAACGGTGCGTCAGGTCGCTCCGCTCTCTCGACGGCGGGCTGTCACCGACGTTCACCTGCGCCCGCCATCACTTCTAATTTTAAAAAAATCATATTTCGACTTCCGCTCCCAAATTGGAATTGGCGCGATGTGCGGCGGTCTCATTTCTTGAGTATTTCAATAAGTATTGCTCGCATTAAAGAAAAGTAAAATATTATTATTTTCTTGAAAGTTTTTTTTGACCATAAAACGTTAATAATAATCTTATACACTTTACGCTCATACCATTCCATGTTGTGGGATTAGAAACTCTAGAATAACAAGGAAAAATGCCCAGAGTTAATAAATATCTGTAACTCATGTCATTTATCCTCGTGGAGGAATCGAACCTATGGCCGTTAACTCAGAAAGCGAGCACTTTGCGCCTGCACCATTTGTGTCGTTTACTTTAATTATACTTATGTATGTTTAAAGTACAATAGACTTAATTAATATACCTACATATATTCATTATAAATATTTTTAATTTAAGTATAATTTGTTGAATACGTATGTATATTTACGCAAATAGAAATATACCTAATAGGTAACTCCCATAAAGAAATTATAAAAATTCATATTTGTCATGAAAGCGGCACCATATGGCATGCTTAGCGCGTGCTCATCGAAAAAAAGTCGAGAAAAACATTTTGCAGGTCTCGAATTTCGCCGAAAAGAACATAAAAAAGTGTGACAGGCAAAGGCAGCTGCCAGGAGGGTTAGGGTTACTGTCGCATGTGTTGGTTTAAGACTTAGTGCTTAATTATCCATGCGGAATATATATTTTAATCGTCACGATGCAAAAACACGGTAGACTAACCGCAAAACTTCTTCTGTTGGCACTTCTAAATATTTTTTTAAAGACGTTGTAAGAGATAATTTTTTATAGATACTTTCTTTATATATACATACACAAATAGAATAGAACAGACTCAGCTTTATTTCATTTACTACAGTACCATTTGGCAGAACATTAAGTATGCTATAGCATGTATGTTGGAACACAGGTACACTAAAATGAAAAATATATTTGGAAAAGGAATTTGGTGACTTAATTTTGTCAAAAATATTCATAAGTTACAATCAGTTTCTTTTAGCTTTATCTTAGGATATTTATAATATGCTATACAATAGCAAAATATCAGAAGCTACAGTAGAATCACATTGCTGTGTGTTGATGAACTTTTAATCTACTTTCGCACTGTCGGCGTAAGAACTAATTAGATGGATTAAAGCACTTAAGTGAAATAAAATAAATGCGTGTATAGAGTTTTTTAGTTTAACTTTAAAAGTCTACAGAAGGTGTTCCGTAATGTAAAGTTTCGTAGATTGGCCACCATAATTCAAGATGTAACCTGAGAAGCTGATATTTCAAGATACTGATATTACACTATACTTGATACTGGCATAATAGTTACACCTAATTGTCATCGAGGAAGAAGAAAAAAGTACTCTTGTGTGGAATACTTTATACGATATTTTTGCTGGCAGAATTCATTGATACCTGCCATAATCAAAGAATTGACTCGAATTATTTTTGTCAGGCTTTCCATTTTAAATGCAAAGTCCTAACTACTGTAGTGATACATTAATAAATGTATCACTAATGCAATAAAAATTTTTATTGTATTTCTTTTTAAATTAGTTATTTTAAGTTTGAAGAAAACAGAAATAAATTGTTTTCTATTAAAACAAAATATTAGTTCGACTGACGTCTTTTATATAGACATGTCAGCCGTCCGGCACATATATAAATTAAAAAGTGTTAATAAAATATAATAAAGTATTAAAATGAATAAGATATAAGTGTACAATGAAATGGAAGAATAAATGAATATAATTTTGAAAATTCTTCTAAGAAGATAAAAACCCCCAAAAAATCCCGGGTGTCGCCGTAAACAGTACGGCAGGCACGTCACATGGTGGAGGCGCCGGGTAGATTGAAAGCCCATATCTCATCATAGATCTCTAAAGAGCATGAGGCCAACATGCAACTATGTGAGCGCACAGCGCGACGCAGTTCCGCGCCAATGGTCGCCGCAACTCGCGACCTTTCGACCCGGCGACGTGAGGCGTGGCCGCCGCGGATTGGCCCGCCCCGCCCGGCGCACGCCCCTCGCGCACCAGCGCCTCTGCGTCTCACTACTCTGTGCCAATGCCCACATCTTTATGCAGCACTATCACCAAACGTCGCATTACACGGACTCTTCGCGTGACCGACCACAAAATTCAATTAAATTTTTCACAACCTTCATTGCGTCGTACCATAATAGCCGATGAATTTGTTTTTTTTTTAAAAACTATTACATACGTATAAAAGTTATTTTACAATTAAAAAAATGTAATTAATTGATTTTAATTCGTGTTCCATTAATATCCCTATAACCAGAATCGAATGAGTGACTTCAAAAATTGTTTAAAATCAAAATAAGTGAAGCCCAACTCTTTTTGGTCCAACCTTAGTGTGTGAAATAAAAAATGTATTATTTCATAAATTAAGGTTTTATATCAAACTTATTTTACGGATTATATTATTTATATTTATGTATATTTCTGTGTAGCATAAATCTGTAGACACTTAAAACAACAAAACTTTTTAACACACCCAAAGTTATTCCAATTATTCCGGATATGAAAGTGTGAGTAGGAATTTCACAAAGTAAACTACGCTTATTTGTTGATGAAACACATCCCTACGCTGACTTACGGTGGGTCACGGGGTCAGCTCTTGCGGGAGCTTTTTACGTGATTTCAACTGTCCCCTCCCAAATTTATCGACGTCGTTTTGACGACCGAAGGGATCTGTAATTAGCCGCTGTTGCTTCATTAAAATACTTCTATTTGTTGTCTTGACAGCGAACAGTGATTTGTTTTGGCGCCTTTGTTCTTTTACGTCACATCTCATTATTTTCCTTGCTTTTACGGAAATATTTTCCGTCCAATACTATTTTACGTTACGGTTGAATCAACACTATAACTTACCGTGAAATAAAACTAAATTATTTCCTTTTTTAATTGGACTATGATGAGGTTATCCAAAATATGCAATAACAGTTTTTTTTTTCATTGTAAATAGTCACCATATCAAATATATACTTAAACATTTAGATACAAAGTCCACTTAGTAACAACCCATTTTGATAGATCAAATATTAATATATGTGAAATGTCATTTTTTTTGGTCCATAAGTAACGTCTCACTGTTGGCTACTGGCTCTATGCCTAACCATGTTGGCAGGAATGAATTTTTACCTTGAAATAAATATCATTAGACCATTATTGCATTATATATTCGGGATAAATTTTGTGGGTTTTGTAGTAATGATTTCACCATTGCGGCAATAAGGAATTTGACTATTTGATGTGGTCCTTCCCTTATCCGTATTGTTTCACTCGCCACATGACATATGGCACATCTTGATTTCTTGCGATAAAAAGACCATTAAGAGAACTTAGGATAAGATATATTGCTATGCTGCTCCCGAAACCAAATATCAGGTGACAGCCATATGTTTCACACCTTTCACCTTTCTTTCTCTAATCCTTCATTAAAATATGTAGTGTTCAATTAAGTTCGATAACATAGTCTATATTAATAAAAAATATTATTAGAATTTATTATAATTTTTTAGTAGGAAACCATAATTACACCGGTATTTATTTAAGAGAAGAACAAATAACCTCTTACTCGATGTAACGTATTACAGAAGCAGATACGTGCGTGACTAAGGCCCGGTGTTGTTACGACCACAAAAAAGTCCACGTGCAACGTACATGAGAAACATATCGTGGTAATGGACGCGCCGCGGCCAACCACAGCCAACCTAATTGACACGGCTCGTTTACCAGTTGACAATCGGACAGAGCAATACTCGTGTACGCGGTCATGCCTAGCATAATATTCTCATGACTATAGTTATAAAACTTATGTGCCTATTTTCTCAAAAAAGATTCACAAAAAAATCTTTTTGGCGTTAATATTCAAAATAATATACTACTACCACTTCGGCAACAAAGAAGCGTTCTAAAAGAGAAAAAAATGCGCAAAAAAACCTCTCATCTTTTTCTTACACTTTTTTAAATAATTAATGTAATATATTTAATACTAGCTTACCCGTCGCGCGTTGCTGCGATCTTAGGAGAAACATAAATTTCTTTGTTTGTATTAAATTAATATTTGTATATAATTTTTTTTAAATGAAACGTTTGAATTTATTTAAATTCGTTTTATTTAAAAAAAAGATTCCAAAATTGTACACCGTTGCCCTTCAAGATTAAACATACATTTATAAATATAATTCAATTTATAAACTTTTATTTGAGCCCTTATAATAAAGCTTAAAATTTAATTTATTATAATTGTATGAAATAATTTTGAACCAGCTAAAAATAAATATGTATATCATCAATATGTCTCAGCTTTTCTTCGAAAGTCCCTAATGCCTTACAATGGAAGTTGCGATAGCAGGCAACCCTTGACCTTCTCTTTATAAGTATGTACCTATCTACTCCTTTAGAGTTTGATTGCGAGGCACCTTCTTCGTGAGGACCCCTTATATTTTCAGCTAAGGAAATTTATAGGAACTATTGTAATAACCAAATCATTGAATCCAATACAAAATCCTAGAATGCTTTAGAAATTGAAACAAAATGAATTAGAATGTTGTAATCTTTATTGAAATAATTTTCAGTTCAAAAGCCTTAGTAATAAAAGATCTAAATATAACTTTAATAAATTATTCTTCGTCACATTGTGCAAAAAAATAAAAATACAAGCAGACAAGATGGGTGAAATATGGCCAAAACGAACCTGGTCAGCATCAGCTTGCAACCAATAACATTTACAACATTCTTATTTATAGAAAGAAGTAGTTGCCCCTTTCTACAAAAACAATAAGACGAAGCAGTTCTTAGAAACAAAATAAATATGAGAATGATAACTCTCAACAGAATAGATAGTTCAAAACAAAAAAATACTTACCGTGAGATATATCGATCAGACAATCATACAATAAACGTGAGAGGGTCACTAGACCCCAAGATGCACATACTTACGGTGGCTTGTATGTGTGATGGATTACTGCTGATATTCAGCAGTTAGCGCAGTGCAAACCTCCATTGTTAAATTATTCAATTACAGCCATACAACCCTAGAGGTGTTACACATTCAACAAACGTGGAAATAAATGAAAGCTACAAGTTGTGTGCATATATAACTTGTGGGTATAACGACAAACATTTTCATTTATAAAAATCTCAAATACATTATATAAGTTTCTTAAATATTTTAAAACACACAAAGCAATCTCTCGTCCGAATCCAATGGGTCGATTTTAAAATATTATATTATATTATATAATATTATATTATATTATATTATATTATATTATATTATATTATATTATATTATATTATATTATATTATATTATATTATATTATACCGATACAATTGGAAGAGAATTCGAATGCAGTACATCGAGAAAAATTAGGCGCACACAAATTACACTCAGAAGAACCGAATGCTAAATTTGTGTTTGAAAACAATTTCAGTTTCGACCAGGATTTGAGATCAGTAGCTCTAGTTCAGAAGTTAGGACTCTAACCATTGAAGCAAGCTTCCATGTGTACTGGATCACTGAAGCAATACCTTGAACTTCGAAGCAGAACAATAGTTAATTTAAATAATGTTAAGTTAAATAAAAATTAATTTTTATATTATATAAAAAAATTTAATAATATTAAAATTTAGGATTGCTGACGGCAGCTCCTTTATTAATATACATATACCATTAAACTGCCAAGATTTGTCTTTTCCCAACTTTACAAAACAAAGAATTTTAATTTAAAATGAATATACAATAACCACTTGCATGAAACGACCAAATCGATTACATTTTATTTAAATACATACACATTTTAATAGAACTGAACATGAGTAATTTTTTAATTAAAAAAACCCAAGTTAAGTATAAAAGGATATTGCCTAATTGGCATAATAAACAATTTATATTAATGCATTTTAATAGTTCTTATATTTTATATAAATATCAATCACTACCTACTACGTTTAGACTACATTTCGATTAAGGATGTAACTTGGCATCTTTTGTTTTTTAGTTTTATTTTGAAAAGCTAAATGTAACGTAATTGAAATTTATTTAAACATAATAAGGTTCGTTCTTATGCTTAATTGGGTAGCGTTGAGTTTTCCATAGTGGATCCGATAAGTTCTTAACGTGAAATCGAGCAGTAAAAGATAACGTTTTATCTGAAAGTACACTAATAAAGCCTTTGCGATTATCGCGTTCCCGTTATTTGAAGCGGAAACAAATATATTTTATTCACTTTATCAAAACCTGAAGAATGTTCATCGATTCGGTAAACGTAATCAATTATTATGAAAAAATATATACGAATAGCTACCGCTTTGTAAGGCACCGTAATTAATGATTTATTTAAACCATTTAAAGTAAAAAATTCGCATTACGTCTAAACGCAACCCTAGAATGTTGATTATTTTTACTAAGTGAAGATTTCTTTGAGATGTAACAACACAAAACATTATTTATTTTTTTCTTCGGCCTATTTAATACTTTATTGTACACAAAACACGACATACAAGAATTAAAAAGAAAGAAGATATACAAGGGCGAGCTTAACTCAAAATTGAGTTTTCTTCCAACAAACCCGAGGAGCCCAGCAAATAATACGAAACCAAAATACACAAAACACTCGTCGAGTAATATGTATAATAATTAGTTTATGTGGTTAGTTTTTTTCCGTGCGCGCTTGCCGGCATTGAATAAGACCACTCCATTCCTTTCTGTGGGTTTCATACGAGGCGACTAAGGAAGCAAATACCAGTGGACAGGCAGCAGCAACTACTTGAATAATAAAAACCAATCTATTGATTATTAATGGAGTCAGGCGTTACTTTGCGGAATCTATTGTCATATACCTATACACATATTATATACTACTACTACTATACACATATTACCAATCTATTGTCTAATTGAGTAAATCTGCGATACTCAATACACCCGTCAATAGCGAGAAACAAGGCAATAGCAGCAGTAAACCATGTGACTGTATTGATTGATGACAATTTTTAATAACTAGCAATATTAGTGGTATAGCTAATGTAGATAATTGATGAAGCCAGGCGCAACTTTGCGGAAATCCATTATAAAGTTGGACAGAGTATAGGAGCTTTAGTAGCCACATCTGCATAGAATATCGGCATCAAGTTGCCGAGCACTTTGTGTTACCGTAGTACTATAGTAAGGTAGTACAGAGTGCAGAGATCCGGACGCCCAATTACTTTCCCCTTCTTTTCTTTCCTTTTCTCCTCCCATTATTCACATCTTTGCTATAAAGTTAGTAGACGCATGCGGTGCTCTAAGTCCTGAAGATGTTCGTGGGCGACGGCGTTGCTTACCATGGATGATCGGCTTGTTATTTTGCCTATCGCTTCCATAAAACATGTAGTTTAGTAAATCACAGTGGCGTTCTCACTAAATATTAAACTAAAGATTGGGACTGTACTACAGTCTCACCGTATTAACACGGCGACTCGGGATGTTAACAAACGGGGCTTCTTCAAATAAATCTCTCTAACAAATATGTTGTTTTATTATTCTACATAAAGACATATCATTGCTTTAACAGAAAATATCACTCACACGTTTTCTCTTGTCCTGTATGTTCTCCATCAGATCAATAAAAAATTATAACAACAGTTATTTCTTTATCACTCAAATATTTTTATAAAGAATAATAAGTTTATCAAAAAAGATTTTATATATTTAAATAAAAAAGTTTTATAAATTTCAGTGTATGAGTACAGTACGAAATTTATTTAATTTTTGCATTTGGGAAATCGACAATAACACATAAGTGTACCATTGCGTCGATGGGTGTGATGTGGTAGGCGCGGAGTGCGGGGTCCGGGGTGGTTGGAGCGGGTCCGGCACACAGAACAAAGGGCGCGCCGTGAACCGAGACCGTCTCGCCTCGGTACGCGGGCCTCGCCACTCGACGCCCACGCCGTGATATGCGATTGCTTGTGTCCAGATTTTTTTGTGAAAAGCAACAGATAACCCCAGCTGTGCGCTTAGAACAACTTTCACTATAAACTGATTCATCCTTTTACCATGTGCCCATATAGGAATATCTTTTTTTATAAAATTATGTATAATAAAAAAAGACAACATATATAATATCGTTTTTTATTTATAATATCTTTTTTTTTGTAATTATAAATATTTATTTTTAAAATATATTTTTGAGGTGAAACATCTTATCGCGGGATATGGGAGTGAAATTGTTGACCGAGACGTCATCTCGATTCAGGCTACGCTCCCCTCCACTCGATATACAGGGTCACTTACACGTGGCCGTGACCATACGGTAGAAACTGAGCATTGTCAATGTTTCACGTCTACTAAGTATCCTATGAGACTTCTCTTTTAATCATCATCACTACAGTCATTAGCCCAGTGGCCAAACTAAAACTTTCGAAACCGATATGGTCGCAGATTCATTTGCAGCATCCTGATAAATATACAAATATGCATATGGCCTACAGGTATTTCTTCCTAGTGAGGGTGCCCCGCTAGTCTGCGTACGATAACTGTGGTGGGTTAATTTTCACTCCTCCAGAAATGGAGAGGCCCTATTTCCAACACATGAGACATACATGGGTTATAAAAAAAATATCGCGAAGATCCTAATAATCTACGTATTGTAGCTCTACAAAACTCCTCCCATGTACATACATTCGCATACAGCCTATGTCTAGCAGTAGACTATCACAAGTTGATGATGATTGATGATATTACTAATAAGATTTTCATTACTTTGTCCTACATTCATACATATATTTCGTCACGCCTGTTTCCCGTAGGGGCAGACAGCACAGGTCTCCATTTTCTACAATCTCGGCATACTTTCGTTGCTTCCTCCATACTCATCACTCTCTTACAAGCCCGCAGGTTAAGGGTACTTTTGAATTGACCTTCTCTAAAAATTTTGCAATTTGGTTAAGGTATGTTTTTCTTGGTCTTTCATTACCGAGCCTTCTCTCCACATCCACAACGTAAATTTCTTTTACCAATCGTTCTCGATCCACCCTCTCTTTGGGCACATAGAGAGGGTAGAAAGACAAATTGTTCTATCCAAATGTGACACAATGCTTAATTTCCAGGTGGGTACACAACGGGAGGGCCGCGAGATACCAGTGCTTACAGTTACACGGAGGCGAGCGGGGCTTCGGCGCCGGCAGCTCCCGCCGCATCCCCCCTTGAAGAGTACTATCCGCCGGAGTATCCCGCGCCGCCCAGTGCGCCCGCGCAGCAGCCCTACCTCGACGACTACTATCACCACGCGCACGCACATGCGCACGCGCACACACAGCAGCTGCTCACGCACGAGCACAAGTATCAGCCGCACGCGTACACCAAGCCCTACCCCAGAAGTAAGTAGACATAGCTACTGCCTACAGTCTTATTAGATTATGTTTATAGAATATAAAGCCGCCAGTAATTCGCAAAAACGTGTTATAACATTTTGATATTAAAGCATTTTTCTAACGTGTATCCATGACTTCAAAAATAATTAATTGGATTCAAGCGGTTTTATTATTTTAATAAAGTTTTAATTCCAAACGTTGAATCAATTCTGCCTTACTTTATCACATTTTTCATAGTTCCAAGTTGGTACAACAGTCATAAACAAAAATATACTTAGTTGGAATAGTAAAATATGTCATGTAGTAAAAATTACTACATGAAAAAAAATTAAAAAAGAGTCTTTACTACATAAGAACATAGGTAAATTTTTAATTTTGGTCGGTCCTTGTGTTGGTATTTTTTCGGATAAAATGATCAATATTGTGTATGTAATATAACTTGTTAAGTCGTATGCTTCGTTTCATGACGGACATAATAGGCATAAAGTCTGCCAGTATAAGTTACTGAATTTAATAATTCTTCCGTTATAAAACTCATTTTTTAAGATGAGCAGCCAAACAAAAATTAAAAGAAAAAAAAAGCTAAAATTTCCCTAAAAAAACTGGCACTTTTATAACTTATTAATGGAATACATATTACAATATATTAAATACAAATTCTAAAAGTCAACAGGAAAAGGGAAATGAAATTATAATAGAAAGTACAGTTATATCACCTAATGAGAAAGTAGGTTTAAAATTATGCAGATTTTTCGCATATCCTGCCACGGCCGCAGTATTTATATTTCTATTGGTTTATCAATATGAGGTTTTATTAATAAATTATAAACGATGTATTTTTCTATACTTCTCTCGTAAGACATCTTGCCCTACTTATTTATTTATTGAAATAAAATACTCACCCAATTGTATTAGTAAACCTTAACATATACAATTCAATACTCATGGAGTCATTAACGAATGGCTATGCTTGATGGGTCTTAGTATCAAATTAAAAGATCCTGTTATTTCATTTTGTTTTAAAAGGAAAGCTTGTACTAGGAAATGGTCCAATGGAGAATACGAACTCACGACCATAGATCGTAATGCCGATCCCTACTAAGCTATTGCTGCTTAAATATATAAAAATTAATATTACTTGACCACCAGCAGACCGTAAGAAGAGATCAGAATTCGATAAAAACAACAAAGGGATTTCTTGAATAGCGCATAATTAATGAACGTATTCAGTTTTAAGATGGGACAGTCATTAACAGAGGTCATTATCTATAAATTGTTTGGCATATGTATCTACTTTAAAAATAGAAAAATTATAAACATTTTTAAAAGAAAATCAATACAGCTGGATAACCCATTGCCGGATATTGGGTTTCTTAAAATTGAAGGTGGAAAGAATAGATTTGCTTAGTTAGGATTACTTAGGATCACTTTGGATTCGAAATAGCAAATTGGTTTTTAATCCCTTGCTCTAGCGATATATGCTCCTATTATAATCGCCTTGTACGACGAAATAAATGGAGTGAATCTTCTATGCCTTAAACTACACATTAATTTTTAAAGTATATTTCATATGAATGGTTTCTTAGAGGTTTTGAAGACCACACTGATAAAGGATCTCGTGTCGCAGGTGCGGGAAGCAGGTACGGCGGTGAAGTGTATAGCGAGGGCTACGCGCCGGAATACGGTGGCACGTGCGCCGAGTGGTCTGAATGGCCCGGCGACCAGCACGCACTGATCCCGCAAGAGAAGCTTACATACCCAGCTTCCGGACCATGCTTTACTGGTAACGTCTCACACTTTATACACCTAATTACTTTTTCAAATATATAACTATTCTTCTGGCTAAATATTGTATTTAATTTTTTTTTAATTTGATGGAAAATTTACTTGCCTTCTTTGAAAAAGTTATAAAAGTAACAATATTATTAAGCCTTAAGGTAGAATGAATAGTACATAGTAAAGCGACGGCCCACTATTGTCACAGGTTCAGGCCCCATCCAACTGTGGCAATTCCTGCTTGAGCTGCTCACGGACAAGAGCTGCCAGGGCTTTATATCGTGGACCGGTGATGGATGGGAATTCAAACTCACCGACCCCGATGAGGCAAGTATACATGATGTACAAGAAAATGTTTTCAGTCTCCTCATAAGCTGGTTGTTGCTATACCTTGGCTCAAACTGACTTATTAAACACACTTATGAAAAATTAGTTTTCAAAACAAAGGGTAGTGGACACAAGACAATTTAACTTCTCAATTTAACTGTTTAACAATGATATATGCATTCTCATAGTCTCGCAGTAGTATTAATGCAACTTATGCTGAATCCTTTTTATAAGAGGCCATAGAAAATAGCCATACAATACAGCATTTCATTTATCGCTTATTAACGCAAACATATTATTGTTTGGGGAAAGTGCATTTATTCAATTTTCAATACAATTTACTAAAAAATTTAAGTGCCGAAATACCCATTGCAAGAAATAAATTTCTCTTTGTCACCATAATAAAAAATCTCGAGAAACCTTCTTGAAATCTTGTTCAAAAATTCAAAAGAAATTACTGAAATCATATTCATACTATGGATCTAGCCTGAAAAAAAATGACAAAAGGGCATCAAATGGAAAGGAAGATATATAGAATACCTAATGAGAGTTAATTTTTTTCGAAAAAAGAAGAGAAACCAAAACTACTTCCTTGACTAACCTACTCATAATATATAATACTACTCATATTACATAAACAGTGAAAATATAAGAAACAAGTGCAGAAATCTAGTTTTTTTTTAGTCAGTTGAAATCACAAAATAATATTTTAATATAAAACTCAAAAATTAATTGCTTATCTACAAAAATACTTAATATCTTGAGATAATTAATGATGATTAGGTAGGTGACCGACGCATGATCCTTAACCCTTTGCAATTAAAAGCGGTTACTTTGTTTTTTATTTTGTTATTCGCAAAGTGTTTGAATAATTTTAAGAACACATTAACCCACAAGCAACCTAATATAACAAATAATTTCCACCCATTATTTAAAACCTCTCTTTCAGTGTACCTTATATGCACATCAAAATAACATATTTACCTGTGTGAACCTAACCCATAATTAAATTCGATCAATATTTAATTTTAATAATAAAATTAATGATAAACTCATAAAGCGTATACGTCGCCAGTATGGGTCGTCAAATTTTTATATAATATTTATTTAAGAGCTTAATTCCATTCGTATCACATAATATCTTGTCCCTCATTTACAATTAAAATAATATTAAGTTTATTTATAACTTCAACATTTCTTCAACATTGTAATTATTGTACTTAAAGTACTAAGTATGCGCACTCCATTTCAAAAAGATTTCAAAAGAAAACTACACTTTGATTTAATTTTCATGTCACCTTTATACTAATGGTCGCCTTGTGGTCGAAGTTCAATCGTAATTCATTAAATACATATATATGTATCTCTCACTCCTCCGTACGCGAAATGTGCCCTAAAAAGGCGTACCTACAACGATTTTTCGTCACGTACTAATCTTTATTAATCCTTATTTATGTCTATTTTTAAAACCATAAAAGTAAATCGTTATTAAGAACACAATTAAAAAACATATTTTTTACTTATCACACACTGAAACCAGCGTCAGAAGTTCAGAATATTTCGATTTTAACGCTTTTCATTGAATTCGTAACCCAACACAAATTACATATTTATAAAAACTTTATAAGGCTATGTTACTTAATAATCAAATATGTTACAACAAGTTTCATACATAAAGATTTCAGCATTATTGGTATTGTCATGTATTGTTTTTATTCTTATGTATAAAAACTTGATTATAAATCGTAGGTTTATATATGGGGTCGATCACTAGTATATATAAATAACCTCCAATGAGTGGAGATTTTTACTCTTACATCTGTATGCACAGTTGATTATGTAATAATTTAATTTGTATTCATGTGTCTTGCGGGAGAGAAAAATAAATGAATGTATCTATCTAAATAAGAAATACTATGACTTTTCGGAATTAAAGTTTTTTAGTTCCCAACTTAGGAAATTAATTAATGGGTGTATATTTTATTTTTCCTGCAATCTTGTTAAGCATAATGTCAGTTGGTAAGATGTAGATAATGTTACAGGTCGCTCGTCGCTGGGGCATTCGCAAGAACAAGCCGAAGATGAACTACGAGAAGTTGTCACGTGGTCTCCGCTACTATTATGATAAAAACATCATCCACAAGACCGCCGGCAAGCGTTACGTTTACCGCTTCGTGTGCGACTTACAAAGCTTGCTCGGGTAAGAACTCTCTTAATTATGTAATCTTCATCTCACCTCATCAACAGATATGGTATATAAGGTGGACTTAATATGTACACATATAGTCCGGTGCCAGAAGTAGGTTTTCAAACTTAAGTACTAGTTTCAAGCAAGGCTTATTTGACCTTTAGCCTAATTTATACCTAATAATTCTCTAATACTATGTAATATAAACGCATGCATATATTATATATAGATATATAGATACACATACTCAAATGTTTTTTATTTGGGTTGATTTTATAACTTCTATTTGAATGCGTAGATACCTAAATATTCGTAATTAATAAGCTTAGCCCGATAATACAATACTTGGACCTTGATGATGTTCATAATTTTTATTTTTTTTATGTTTTTTGTTCATATTATATATTTTTATAATGTTCTTTTTCTCTTTGGTCACTCGGCGGCTATAGCAAAATGTTTTTCTTCCATGTATTCTAGTTTTAAATTGATTTTTATAAAAGTATTAATGGTAATGATCATATCTAATATAGAAATGTGAAAGAAGTTAGGGTTGATCTACACAAAATCAAATGGGACTGACTATTAATTAAGCTACTTGTAAAAAAACCAATAAAACTTTGAAACTAGTACAGCAATTGAATTTGTTTATTACAGTGATGTTCATGCATTGTAGTCAAAATTACACCGTAATGTTTCTTATCCTTCTTAGGGATTCATGTTGCCTTTTTAAAAAAAGATAACGAAACGATCTTCTGCTATGTCTTACATGCTGTTATCGCTATATGTCTGCTTATATATTTCACATTGCCTATAAATTTTAATATTGATAAGAGTTATCAAATATTACAATTATATTTGTCATATTAATTATAATTTTTTTTCTCAGGATATCGCCGGAGCAGTTACACGCAATGTATGAACCCAAGATGGAAAAGAAGGATGATGACTGAGCACTAGATGTACCTAACACTCAGACATACGGAACTATCCTTTCCCCCACGATAAATACACAACTACCAACCGCACACGACTACAGAAATAATTAGATAAACGTTTACAAACACTGCTCGCGTTTACATTTTTGAACGCATTTGAAGAAATATCAGTGACCCTACAATACACTAGAATAAATATCGAAATTTAAAATTTTTAATTTGTTCGTTGCAATAACTTCTGTAAAAAAATATTCTTTATATACGCGGCGCCCTTATGCCTGGAAATGTTCTACTACCTAATCTAGAATTTGTTACTGCACATCTTTAAAGATTTTTATATTAGAAAATACAAGATATTGAGATAACAGTTGATTTTCCATATATATTGAAGAATAAACTGAAATAATCGTAAATCGTCTCGAAATTTTAGCAATAAATCGTATCTCTGTATTTATTGACAATATCTAGATGTCAGTTACATCCTTGTATTAGGCCTGTCCATGTAATCCCATGTCAATCGTTTAGAAAGTGGACAAGATGTTCCAAAATTGCTTATATTAAGTTATTTATATATTATATATATAAATTAGTACATATAAAGGGTGTCCCAGAACTCAATGTTAAGCCGAAACGGGATGACAGGATTGATTGCAACCATCATGAGAAAAATCAAAAAAAATATATATCCCATGCAGATTGAAAATTATGAATATTTAAGAAAAACCTAGAAATTTGGTCAAACTGTATTATTGTGGTTAATTTTAATTATTTTTGTTCATTTAAAATTAAATTTAAAATTAATTGGAACCGTAACCCTAAATAACATTTCTAGAATCACAGTAAAAAATAATGAGTTCTGGGACAACTGTATAATGTCTAGTATCTATCTAAACTTTCAAACATTTGTCGAAAAGAAATCGTACACGGATTTTACTTGTAGAACGTATATTTAACAACATCATTTCCACCGCGTTCCTGATGTTTTTTGATATTTAACATAATAACTAGATTTCACGTAAACGGATTTGATCTCATACACATCCACCAGTGAACGAATACTTATGAAACGAACTCTAACAACCGTTTTAAAGGTTCTTCGTTATATATATATATATATATATATATATATATATATATATATATATATATATATATATATATATATATATATTATATATATATATATATATATATATATATATATATATATATATATATAATATGTGTTGCATCTTATATTTACATTTTTAATAAATAATGATGACCAACGGTGCCTTAATATTTCACAACTTAGTGTTGTTACATATTTTTGTGTTATAATACTATTATTAAAATAATACTTCCTAGGTAGTAGGTGCGTACGTATTGTAATGAACATATAGAATATTATCGTTCTGTATATGTACCTATGATGAACATACATACCTACTGCCATCAATACTAATATTATACCCAATGCGGTGTGCTAGGCGTGCAAAGGATGTTGCCGTTAACAAAAAAAAAGTTTTATATCACATATGTAAAAAACGGCAAATTATTAAATAAAAATTATACACTTTAACAATTGTTCTTTATAATGTCCTTACTTGACCGATTGATAAAACAATTTTCATAAAAATGTCGCCATTACTTATTTATAGCATTAATGTATTTTTCTGCGCTGATCAGCTACGAAACAGAAGTTCTAAACGCAACAATAATGGTTTATCATTATTATTTGGTAACTATTCATAAAAAATCACCGCTAAAGTACTGAAACTAAAGTTATAAATATAAATAATCACCGCTAAGTAATGAAACAAAAAGTTATAACTAGATAAAATAGTAAAATTCTGGTACCGATTTAATAATACTGTAAATATAAGTTAATTTTGTTACTTTATAAAGATAATTAGATAGGTATTATATTATAATAGATATTAAGTGTTGTATGTTTGATTCGCAATTGTTGCAATATGCGGCTTAAATTAATACATAGGTTGGAGGAAGATGGAAATAGAGATGTTTTATATGTATTGTTCAGAAAAGTCCAAAGATTCGGCAATCTAAAATACCCACCCATTGATAACGTTAATCAGAAATTACCAAGCGGACTTTTTCGTTTAGCAGTGTTTAAAGCAGAGTGATTTAGTCACTTTCGGTTTAAAATGATCAATCAATTCCTGTCAGTAACAAGAAATATATAAAACAACATACTGCAACACCGGGTGACGTCAAATTGTCGCTGATCTCGTAATAAGGGATTGTAATGTCTAACTAGTTATGAAATTAATTAGATGTATTATTTTCAATTTTTATAGCTCCTAGCATACACCGAAGATATTTCGATAAGTTTTATTTTGTAAAGTATTGCTCCTCCATCAATATTATACCTTCTGTAGCGCAACCTATCGGTGGAACTATCTGTTTAGTTTTGATCCATGTATTTTTTTTATCGGTGCTCAAGATTCCACATATAACATAGTTAATTATAACGAAGTCTTCCCTGTTTATAAATTTAAATTCGTTTTACACAAGTAATATTTAAGAGAAACTAACTCCAAACATTTTTATCATTTATGAACCATATTGTTACAAGAAACCTATAATAAATTATTTCAGCCAAATTTTAATGTAAACTATAAGTGTCGTTGTATGTATTGATGGAAGATATAAAATTAAATATATATACATACATATATATATATATTTACGAAATCAATATGTCGTTTTTTTTTCTGTATACCCCTTAGTTTTTATCTTAAATAAACCCTTACTGTAATTATGGAAAACGCATTAAGGTAACAGAGGAGAGGCTGATCAACTTGTATCGCTATCGAGCAGGGAGAAGGGGTTGATTAGAAACGACCTTCAACACAATAAAGGTACATAAAGATGAAAGATACTTCAGGTGATAATGAAGTCATAAAACTGTTCGTTTTAGCCAACTGGTGCTGTATAATGTGCACGCTTAGAAATATATGAAAAAATAGAGAAAAATTATAATTAGATTTAGACATTTAGATTAATTAATTATTCTTGTATGTCTCTGTATAAAGACGTTTCAAATCGACCCTCTACACACACAATACGAAAAAAACAATCATCATCATCAACAGCCTGCGGCAGTCCACTGTTGGACATAGGTCTCCCCCATGGAGCGCCACCTAGCCCGACCTTCGGCTACACGCATACAGTTTTTGCCAGCCGCCCGGCGCAGATCGTCGCACCATCTAGCCGGGGGGCATCCCACACTACGTTTACCGAGTCACGGTCTCCACTCCAGCACTCGTTTGATCCAACGATTGTCAGATCTCCGACAAACGTGACCAACCCATTCGCACTTTAGCTAATTCGAAAAGCTATGTCGGTGACATGTATTGTGGTAAAAAAATAAAATGATAGTATAAATGTGCAGAATAGTAACATTGTTGATGAAAATTGAGTTTTGTAAGAAGTGAAAATAAAAATCACTTGCTTGAGATTCACTTCGTATTTCTTTATTATTATATTACATTTATACGTGAGATTTTATTAAAACAATTGAAATTATAATACTAAATTATATTCTCATTTATTAAAACTTATGTACAAGTTTGATACATAAAGTAGACTTAATAGCTGACAGCTGTTTCTACTAGTCAACCTTAAGGGGAAGCAAAATAAAATTGGAAGGTAAAATAAAAAGTAATAAAAATAATAACTTATATATAAACTGAATTCAAACTGAAACAGATGAAGCGGCGGGGACATGCAGGCCGCCCACGACTCCGAGGCTTTGCCGGCGCGATCGCTTTATATTTTGCATTATATTATATAAAGTGACTGCGAGTTTCGGCAGCCGATTCACTATTCAAATAATTTGTTGCATATGATCTCGTGTAATCCTCACAATACAGCATCCGCACTGCTTGGCCGGGCAGACGCATATCAATATCAATCAATATCAGCCCGCGGCAGTCCACTGCTGGATATAGGTCTCACCCAAGGCGCGCCACCTAGCCCGATTTTCGGCTACACGCATCCAGTCTCTGTCAGCCGCCTTGCACGCGCATATAATTAGCCCTAAATACTTGGGAAAGAAACAGAAGTATCGAGCACTACTTTTTTCTTCTTTGACGGCAATCAGCTATAACTATTGTGCCAGTCTCAAGTAAAATAATATCAAGTATCTTAAAATGTACATTTGGCTTTTCTCAAAACAATATAATGATGGCTGTTCTACCAAAACTTGCATAGACTTTTGCAGTCAAGATATAAAGACACAATACACGCATTATTTTCTTTTCACTTTACTTCGATGCCTTAATCAAACTATAATGAGTAATAAGCCATCGGAATTAAATAATATAACTTTAATAAAATAAGATTATAAAAATGAAATAAAAACTCAACACTACACTAACTTGGTGGCAAGTCTATTAAACACTTACGCATATTTACTAATATCAAAACATCCCGAATCAAACCGCGAATCAAGTCAATTTTTAAATGGAACTGCAAATAAATTGATTAAAGTTTAATCTGCGCTTTGCGAATTTTTTCACTATACTTTTTTAAATTGTTAACTAATGATAAATGCACGTGATGTAGAGTTTTAAAAATTCATAAATGGAAATGATTCATCATTAATTTAATCGTCGTTGTGAGAGGCCTTTGTCATATTAATAAAAGGTTAATGCAACAAAAAAAACTGAACATACGAAATAATTATGAAACTATCGATCAAGTTATATAAGAATAGTAATCGATAATCGAATACGTTCATTAACGATTATACACTGCCCTCACCTTAGTGTGACCTGTCAAAATTATCATCCTAAATTTTACAAAGTATACATCAAATCCTGAAATATGATGGAACATATGCTTGTATAACTCATCTACGAGATGTCGCTATTATTAATTCCCAATTTTCATCATTCAGTTTAGAAATACCCTTAAAACAACACTATTTCTAATATTAAATACCGACTGAGTAAATAAAAATAATGTTCAAGGGCAACTCATCAATAGAATTTAGAAGAAATATAACAAAATAACTTTAGAATTCAGAACTAGTTTTAATAGGCTTATTCAAATAGCTATTTTGTCTGTTACCATCTTATTAAATTCATTACACTTACGTAATAATTTAACATAAATATAATAAAAAAGGGCCTTTATTTCTCATTTTTTGTTTTTAGTTTTTCGTAATTATAAATATTAGAAACTAGTTAAGATATGTTGCCAAGATTTAATTAATGATTGGATCCCGAGATACGGACAATCGCCCAATTCACCGGCACCTCAACCTTGTATATACGCATGTATTATTTAATAAATAAAATAAATTTAGAATGTTAGAAGTGAATACTTTTTATTATAATATACTCTATGGCTGAAGTATGCTAAAGTGCTTGCCTTCTCCGTGTATATTTTTTATTCTGTGTTAATGGTCTAACGGTAGAGGTTAGAATTGTAATATTTATAATTTATAAAAGTTAATAATTAAAAAAATAACTGACTAGTATTGGTAAAAAATGAAATTATCACAGATATTAAAGAGACAACATATAGATTTTATGTTCAAAAAGCATTGGCTCGTCCAAGGAAAACGCGTACCTATCGATACTGGTGTTGAAAATGTATTAAAAGAAAAAGGTATTCCAGTCGAGGATGCGCTTGAATTTGTTAAAGAAAACCCTGAAAAGAATGAAACGTAAGTGTCAGTAATATAGGCATGTTTTCCAACTAATATGTTGACATATATACTTCTCATATTTCAGATTGAATATAATAGGACCATACGAAATTCCACTCCCATTAGATGAAAACCATCCGGACTATAAAAATCGACCTTGCTTGACCCTGAAGCATAACAATGTACTTTTACAAGGCATTTCACAAGCCCAAGTGTTAACTAAAACAATAATAGCTGAAGACAAATTACCAAATAAGATTGAAGAACTGGCAGCAATACCTGTCCCTAAAGCAATTCATGAAGGTGTTAAAAAAGCAATTTTATCTGCTAATGTGTTTGACTGTGAACAAGAAAAATTGCCCAAAATTAAAGATCCTCAAAGACCAGCTTACAATTTTCCGAGAATATTGGGAATCACCGATAGGAGACGCAAGTACTTAAATTATTACTATTTGAGTATATTTTCAGTAATTACTAGTGATGCACCAAAATTCGTCTCACATTTATATATAGCTGAAGTTTGGCAGGTTTTACTATTTGCAGTATCACAGTGTGTAAGTCTGCTAATCTTCGGTAATTTAAAAAACTTTTGGGTTATTTATAAAACACACTGACTGCATTATATAGTAGTTAATTTTTATACTGCATAAAGTAGTAATAATTATTTTTATAACGAATGCATATTACAAGAATAAATAGTTTTTTATAGTGTTATCAATTAGTAACTTCACTTTGGTATAATTACTTATTCATTCATTAAGAAAAAAGGAGATTGGCCAATCTCCCTTTTGTAAAATACAATTTACACCTACTTTTTTTATTATATTAAATAAGCGAAACTTTCTTTTCAGCCAAATATTAACAAATAAGTTATTGCAACTTGTGGAAAAAAGTAGTGATTTTGAGGTTAGTCAAACAAGGTTTGCCTTGAATGATATAAATAGCAAGATTGTTTTCAACAAAGAAGATGACTTGATACAGTTTCAAGAAATATCCCACATATTGGTTACAAGCAACAAACCCTTAAAGCATCACTTATCTGACAAAGATATTCCATTTATTGAAATACCTGACCTCTACCCTATAAAACACACTATCACATTACCACCTGAACATTTTTATGATGAAAAAAGCAAATATCGTAAGTTTGACTTCAATTATGAACTTTATGATTAGTAAACTTTAGACTTAAGCAAATGATAAATATGAATAAGATGTAAATCTTCTTCTTTGAGTTTTAAATGAAGACACATTGAAAAACCAAATATCAAGTAGTTTGGGTGAAGTATAGTTGGAATAAGAAAAATATTCCTGTCCATTATTAAAACTATACTTTTCCTAACATAGTTTCCTTTTCTTTATATTTGTAGCAATCCAACCAAGTATAAGCAAAAAACACCCACACACTACATGGTTGCATTATAATGAAACAGAAGTTGGAAACATCTATGAAACACCACCAACAACGGAACAGATTCTTGGAAGATCTTTAACACACGCTTTCACTGTGGCTTCTGCATATGCCAAACAGATGCATGGGGTATGTTTCTTAGTTTGATGTATTCAATTTGTAAACTTTATATGACATCTTTTTTTGCTTAAATGATGAGCTGTCAGCCATCACACCCAAATAATAACTAGATTTCTTTCACCCAAATAATAACTTTAAAATAGTACTATTCTTGGAATGTAAAAATTAAATAGAAAAATACAATAATATTTAAAAATACGAGGGCTGAAATAGACTACATCTTGGCAAATATAGTGTTGCTCACTCCTCATTGAGATAGAGCCACAATCTCTGCAGACTGGCTAACAGAAACTGGATAACCGTAGCTAAAAATCAGGCTGGTACCACCTAGGGGGAGGAACTATGACCAGCAGTGGACTACCACAGATTAATGATGTTAAATCAAAAAATGTGTTTCACAATTATACATAATTGTTAGTATTTGTTCAGTTACTGACATAATTTTTATTATAATGTATTCATCACTTGTTACAAAATAAATTATTTCTGAAAAATTAAATAATAAATTATAACATTTTTAAATCCCTCTTTAAAAACACTGACCTTATAAAACAAACCATTTTGTCCTAGCTCTTAATAACATTTAGAGTATTTACATATATTATTTATAGATATATAACTATTTAAGTAAAAGTAATAAAGTTTAGTTTTCAGAATTTATTAAAATTTTCTTTGGATACAAACAAGTAAAACTGTATCTTTAATTTTTTTATATCTAGTCTAGTAAAATAAATATTTATATCACTCTTACAGGAAAATGTTCAAGATCTACCAGAACCAATTTATGTCAACTGCATACAAACAGATGGAAAGAAATATCATTTTGGTGTTTTAGAATTGAATACGTTAAATGTTGATGGTGTGGATGGTACTAAAAACGTATGGTATTGCAAAAATGATGTTAAACTTTACGACAGGAGTTGTTATGTAAATGGTATGCCTGCTTTAGAAAACTATAATTCCAAAGTGTATGGTTATATTAATGCCTTTTATAATTGTTAACAGACTTCTAGACAAATGCATTAATATATAATTAAATATTTCTCCCTAAGAAGTTGAATAATGAATGTATTTAGAAAATAAAGTGTAATTGAAATGTATTCATGTGTATATTCTTTTATATTTACAAGAACATAAATACACTTATTTTGATTAGAATACACAATGTTTGCATACCAAAACACTTTGTACATTAAAATTAATAGCAAGTTGAGAAGTTGAACAGAAAAGTTCCAAATGTCAGGCTTATTTCTCCATATTGAATTTTTGCAATCTACGTCTTCTTAGTTCTTCAGCATCAGTCTTTTCTCTGAAAAATAAATATAAATTATTTAACAAAAAATGAAACATATTCTATGTCTAAAACGAATTTGTGTCTCCGAATCCCTGCACTCACCATACAAAATACAGAAACAGAAAAATGTCATCACTTAAAGCCAATTTTCTACAAAGGTGTTGTACTTCACCAGTCAAGCCAGCCCATTTATGCAGTGGTATGACCGGCTCCACTATTATTGTGTTGCAATTGTTGAAACAGTTAGTGCTTAACTTATTTTATCTTGGAAATCATGAAAATAATAAAAACCAATTTCTATATGCCTAGTGTGAAATATACTACTTGTATATAAGCATATGCTGTCGGTGTTTTGTTTAAATAAAAGAATGCCTATTGAAGAAATAAGTTTACCTATTCAAATCTGAAGTAGTATTGTCAGAGGATGGACCATCTGAATGAAACTCTTCTTTGACCGAAGCGGCACTAGTGGAGGGGGTAGCAATGGGCTGTTTATAGTTTGAAGTAGTGGGCACAACATCTGGTTCCGTTTTCACTTTCACTGACGACGGTTCTGCAGAAGCCTCTGTCCGGCTGAACAAAAATAGCTGAATTTAACAACTAGTAAAAGCAAAAGACTAGTCAACGAACACTGTCTTTAGTTATCTAATTAAATATATAATTTTACATTTTTTTATGTATATTTCATTAAATAAATATGTATATATTTATTATTATTCATGTATTCATTATTTTAACTATATTATATTTTGTAGTCTTAATTTTAATTGTATTTTCACGTTAACTCAAGAAAGAGGATGTACAGGATACAGGTTTACTAAAAATATATTTCATCTTGAAATAAGTAGTACCCTTATAGTAATGTTTGATTTTATGCTGGTTGGAAAGGTGACATTTTGAACTAAAAAATATTTTTTGCAATTTTGTATGGTTCATTCAGTTGTGAGTTTATTATAGCTTTGTCTCCCACACTTTTTTTAGCTGTTGCAATATTGCTTTTTTCTTATTTTTTGGTATGTTTACTTTGTTGTGGGTAACAAGGTGTTAAAAATGGAAGTCAAATAAGAAAAAAATGGGTACATGTTACAGTTTTTCTTTGACGAAAATGACCAGGTGATTGAAATTGTGAATAATGTTTATGGTCCAGATTCAGATACTGTAATAGCCAATTACGTGCAGTTTTGGTTTCATTAATTCCATTCCGGTAATTTTTGATGTTAAAGATGCTCTTCGCACGGTCGTCGAAAATGACGAAGATCTACAATAAAATAGTTTTAAACCATTTGCACAAAGCTGGATTCGTGAGGGATCGAATTTCCATCTGCGCAGCCTTGGCCAAAGGGTACGATACCGACCCATTACTTAAACGAATGGTGACTGGGGATGGGAAATGAGTCACATGCGAAAACGATCGTGGTCAATGCGTGGTGATGCAGCTCAAACGGTTGCCAAACCAGGACTAATGGTCAATAAGTTTTTGCTGTGCATTTGGTGAGACTGGAAAGGAATTATTTATTATGAGTTGCTTCCATCCGGCCAAACACTTAATTTGGAACTCTACAGTCAACAAAGGGTGTTTGAAGCAACCGATTGACCAGAACCGGCCAGAATTAGCAGAAGATGGTTGTGGTTCATCAGGACAATGCGAGACCACACATTTTTATTGTGACTTGCCAGAAACTCGGTAAGCTTGGTTAGGAAGTTTTAATACATCCGCCATATAGTGTCAACCTGGGATCAAGCGATTACTATGTTTTTCTTAAGTTTCGAAATTTTTTTATATTTTTATAATTAGTGATAAGAATTGTCATCAAGATAAAATTGTGAAAATTTGTTACTAGAAATGTTTCACCAATAGGGACCAAAACGTAGAGGCATTATTAATAGGCAAAAATAATGGATTTCTTTCTCCATAAATTTAAATAATGACTTCCTATAAAGATACGTAAAAAAAAGTTAATAAGACATAACTATAGTTTTACCTTAGTAATATCTTATTAAGTTCTTTGATTAACGATATTTCCAAAATATCTCATATGGACTACAAAATAGCTTAGTAAATAAATATAATATGTTAAATAATTATTTAGCAAAAACACAGAGAACCGTAAATAACAAACTACGGTAATTACTATCAACAAGTATTATCTTTACCACCTTGATGGTTGTCAGTCCACCCCCGCGTAATTTAGTTTACGACTCTAGACCTGACCTGAATGCCCTACCACCTGGGGATTTTTATTTTGTCATAAGTATTCCAGAGATGTCCGAACGCCTAAAAAGCAGCTCCGGTTTTCTGTCTATGGGCAACAGTGATCATTGACCATCAAATAACTCAGACAACCAGAATTCAAACAAAACATCACAGTTTTTAGTCTAACAATTTTTAATGTGAAATCTGAATTTTTTATTATTATTAATATGTATGTTAAAATTGTTTTATGAATTCTTATGATTTTGCTCTAAAATTGTTCGATTTCCGACTATTGAAAAGTTATAATATCGGCTATATATACGACTAAAGAAAAGATATTCTCACTGCCTGCATTTTCATAAGCATCAATGAACTTCTCATAGAGAGGTAGAAGAGCACCGATAACAATACATTGCTTAAATATATTATTAAAAAAAAAACAGTTTTTCTTTTTCGATATAGAAGTTAATATTAACAGTTGTATTTGCGTGTATTTAGCGCTTCTAAAATATTATCTGACTCGATTACTACTTGATTAATAATTATTATATACTAATCCTGAATACCATACTCACTTTATTTCGGTCTGAGTGGCAACATTCGCGTAGTTCTGAGGTAGGTTTGCTACCACTGTGGAATACTGCTGCATCAGTAACACAGACGCATCCAACATAGCTTGGATTTCCCGAAGCAACTGTAAAAAAAATATAATTTTTTTGCTACTACACATTGTCCACGCTGTTGCATTGACGCCCAAAAAATTATGGTAACAACCGTGATCTTAACTGGTCAATTAATTTAAGATCGTTAAAATTGTGCGTTCAAGTTTATTGGCGTAATGGCTGATATACATTCTATAATTTTAATTTGCTTCAAACCCACATTGAAGATCTTGAAATTACAAAATTAATTAAAAACTATTATTATAGTAAATTTAATTAAAAAGTCAAAGGGATATATTTTAATATTCATAAAATCATAATTAAAAATAATTTGATAGGATGATTAATAATAACCTATAGAAATGTTTTAAACATCTGCGGCATTTAAGAAGCTAGATGATGATGAAGCCTTGAAGCAATTATTGCAAAAGACAAGGCAACATTTAGTTATACTGTCAATTACAAAATATTAAACGTGATTTCTCATATTTTATATTCTTTTCTAATGTTCCTATGATACATTTAAATTAACTTATTGTATAAGAACCGATTAAAAAGGTGATTTTTTTTAAACTGTATAGTTTACCTGTGAGGCAAACAACTTTTTCTCGCAACAATTTCTTACAATCACTTTAAACTTTAACATACAAAAAAAAATTAGTGCATAATATGTAAGCTTTGTTTCTTGTAGGCTTATTTTTAAAAGTTGCACCTCGGCCGCGACCGACCTACTTCAATAACTGGATCTTTACGAACTTAATTCGGTCACGGTCAATGACGTCATACATTACGTTTTATTCAAGTTACCAGTGGGTAATAGTTGGGCTTTGCGGACATCGATCGTTTTAACCAACGGACGTCTGTTGACTGTGGGATGATTATAATGATCATGATTTAATTTAACTCACGATCTCCGCTCGACAATCGTGTTATGCACTTCAGTTAAATGTGGATCAAGAAAATTTTGTGAAGACTTTTACTATAAACAAAGGCCATTTGTATATATAAATATTATAATCAATAATTGTATAACTTTGTTTGATGTACAATAAAGAATATATCTATCTTTATTATTGTGTCTAGAATATTGATACGCCTGCTGATAATTATGGGCGCCATCCGGCGGCGAGTAGGAGTTCCAATGGTTCGGGAACCTATTCGCTTCCATTATTTCGGCTTTACTAATACAAGAATGTTCTTGGCCTGGCTTCTGAACCTTCCACGTACGATAATATATAAAGTAGCGAGCGGTCGACACTTTTAGTTGTTTTTTTTTACGTGAAAAATTTTACTGTGAATACTGAGCTTGTGCTACAAACCCTAGCACGTAACAATATTTAACCTAACATCTTCGACAAGAATAGTATATTGTATGTAGAGAAAATGTTATGTGTAGGCTTATTTTTTTTTCACAGCCCATATATGTCCCACTGCTGAGCATGAGCCTCTCCATTTCTGGAAAATCGGACGTAAACCCACCACACTTGTCCAATGCGGATTGGTGGGGTTACCAGACTCGGAAATAATATCTGTAGGCAATACATATTATTTCCGATGCGAGGATCGAACCAGCGGCCATTGACTCCGTGGGCGGGGGCCCCGCTACTGAACCAATCGGTCGTCATACGTAATTCTTATGATAATCAATTAGAAAATACATGGTATCTATATATGAAAAGTAAGCTTTCTATGAAAATGAATAAATATGACGTTAACCTGCAACCGAGCCTCAATATTCCTTCGTTCATTGCCCTCCATGCGCTGCAGTTCTGCCGTAGTCAAATTGGCAAGAGATGCTGGCATTGGGGGCGGAGGAGGGGGCATGCCCCAGGCCATCATAGCTACAATAGAGAAATCGACATTTTAAATTCACTTTCAACTAGCTAGTTTTGTTTTCGGGAATGGTAAAGCTAATGTTACAAGCTTGTGAATGTAACATATAATTAACTACGTACACTTTGAGAAGTAATTAAAATAAAAATATTCATAATATGTATAGTATTGTAGTGTTCAAATGATTTAGTTATTGAATAAAGTTTCATACTAATATATTAGTTATTTTTACATCATTTTAGTGTAGTCCTAACAAAGTTAAACCATCAAATTGCCTCACTGAAAAAAATCGAAATATTGATCCCGTAACCTAATATTATCGACAAAAATGAACGTTTGTGTGGTTTGTTCCCTATGCGCCCGTACATCGTTTCTGTGCAAAGTTTTGACATAGTTCTATTTTAACATTTTGTTAAAATAGAACTATTTGTGTGAAAACTATCTAGCACTATGTACCAAAGCTAGATCAGGGATTCCCAAAGTGGTCGTTATCGACCCCTTGGGGTCAAAATTGGTTTCCCAGGAGTCGACATAAACGAAAACTGATTTTTCTGAGATTTCTGATTAACACAGTGTCTTATTTGAAATTTTTCAAGATACACGAAACAAGAAGCACCAGACACCTATCTCATTGATTAAGAAGCAATAAATCTTTTGTTATTTTACTTATTATTTTGACTTGTTATTTAATAAATATAATACATTTAAATTTCAACATTAAGATATTTTTCTAATCTATCTATCTATCTTTCAAAACTATGGTGTAAAATTACATTGTTACACCAAACAACAAGTGACAAAATAAATGTATATAAAAAAACAAATAAATAGAAAAAGATAATTTAAAGAATAAAGGTCAACATACGTGGCGGTGGCGGCATATTGGGGAATGGCGGTGGAACATTAAGTGTAGGTGGAGGGACAACTCCAGGTGCTGGCTGTGGTGGTGGAACGTTAGCAGCATGCGCTGGATGCGGAGCTGGAGTCGGTTCGGGCACCGGAGCTCGAAGTACATTAAGACGGCATGTGGGGCATGTTTGTTGCCGTTGGAACCACAGCCTTAAACATGCCGCGTGGAATATATGATTGCACGGTAATTTTTTCGCACCTGAAATGAATCAGCCTTAGGTTCAAAATCATCAACGAAAGGTTAAAAGAATCAATTGCTGAGTATAGATCTCTCCAGCCTTTGTCATTATATTTATTCTCAATGTATATCATAATTAATGCTAAAACATTCTTAAAGCTAATGTTATCCAATATTCTACTGGCAATTATGCCTAAATACTACAAAAATAATAAATGAATTATAAATCATGTTTTTATTAGATTATGTATAAAAATAAATTTTGAAATTTATAGAAATAATTTAAATATTTGAGATATTTCAAATAAAATACCGTTGAATGCAACCTAAATAACGTACTTTCTAAGCTGTGATTCCTCTTTTAATAACATACATTTATTTACTAAACATGTTGCACAAAGCTGTTTTGGGTAAACATTAACCTTCAAACAGACATAAATACACAATCAAAAGTTTCACTAACCTTGTAATGTTACTACTAACTAAATCTTAATAGCCTTATTCAAAATCATTAGCTTATTGAATATAAAATTGTGGCAAGTGTTTTCAATTTGATTCTTGTGTATAAGTACCAAAATATATTAGTAGCAATAACTGGTTTTACATAACACATTAAGAGAAAACTTCCTGCACAAGCATTATTGGACTGGTCACAATGGTTAATAACTTTAAAAAATTAAATTTGAAATTAGATTACTATTGTTTATTCTTTTTCATTATATTGAATATTTTTAATATACTTATAGTATTTTTTTAATGATAATGACAACAATTTAATAATGAATGAACCCCGTAAAAAAAAAGTAAAAACTCATGCGTATATGTATAAAATATTTACCACTGTGCATCTCCTCTCGACAAATAATGCATTCATTATCAGCGGCAGCCAACTCGGCTGCAGTTGCGTCTGGATACAATGTATTCATATTGCGTATGGCACGCCGGGATAGTACGACATCATTATAAGCTTTCTTAAAACTTCTATAAACATCAATTATATATATACATTAAATAAAAGCTATATTAATCAAATTAAAATGCATAAGTAAAAATTATAGGTAGAAATCAAATTGAAATTTAAAAGCTACTCTAAGGTCAAGATAGTCTATAGGCTTTCGGAAATGGTCTCATTTTAACAAAATTCCTTTATATTGTAACGAAAATTGAGGTATAATTTTTAAAGATTCCATGGAAAAGTTTTAATAAGTTATTCAAAATTAATAAAATATAGTTGCCGAAAAAAGACATAAAAAACTTACTTTATAAAAAACTTGATGCTAAACTTAAGGTGAATAAATTGTTTCTCTAGTCCTCTCAACAAAAACTTAAAGAAACTGCTAATGCAATTTCTTTTAATTTTTCAATAATAACAAACTATTATATAATATCATATCTCGGAAATGCTTTATAAGAAATGTCTTTAATGTAGAATTAATATATGCCTATACATTCTGTTTATTACCTAATAAGGTTGGTAACGAATCTGCAATGCTCTTAGTTTTAGAGGTGTTAAAGGGAATCTTATTCACTTCTTATTTAAAAAAAATATCAACGAAATATTTGCATTAGAAGTGATATTTTTCTTTATTAGCCAATTAATCAAAAGCTTGACTAATTAATAAAAACCTACAAATTAAATTCATTAAATGAGTTTCTAGTGAACTAACCTCATAGTCTCATACATGGGTCGGAATGCAAACAAGGGCAAGGTGTATATCCTGACCATGACAGCAACAAATCCAATATAGAGGAGCACTTTCAAAAAGTTAATTGCCAACTCGGTATACAAAAGTATTGCTGCTTTGCTTTCCCATGGTGCTTCCCAGCGTGAATCGATTGCATGTAAGCCATACTGAAAAGAAAATAGATTTTTTTACAGCCCACATATGTATGACCCACAGCTGGGGACGAGATTTCTGGAATGATGGAGTCTGTAATTTGTGCAGATTCCAATAAAGCTATTAAAGCCAATTGGCTATCAGCATTAACATTTTCGAACCAAGTCAATCATTCATCCTTTATTAATATGAGTTCTTAATAGTCATTATTTTGAAATTATTATCTTAATAAAAGCATCTAAATGCATAGTTTCATTTACTAAATAATCTAAAATCAAAAATAATATTAAAATTACATTTCCCTTTTAAAAAACTTATTTATATCATAAAACCTTTACAGGTTACAGTAGCCATATTTTGAGTTGAGTTCTTTTAAACAGACCTGTAGGTAAATTATATAACTTAATTGATCAAAATACATTTGTTATATGGCTCTTAATGTTTCCCATAGCCATAACTATTACTATGGGAGCAAATACCAATAAATGGGCAACAGCATCTACCTGAGATTATAAATCATGCATGACAATTAAGACAACATCCTTTAAATTTAAGAGGGGGTTAATGTCCAGCAATAGACTGTTAAGGCTGTGTGAACAGAACTTTTACTTAGCTAAGATCCCTGAAAAGCAACCAAAAATAGAAAAACAATAAAGATAATCATCAGGTATAGCAGACTCTACGGAAGACTTTTGTCTGATGATGCCTCGGGTTGGGATGAAACACATGTTGTGTGTAATGTGAAAAAGTGGAGGTGTGTGTTTGGTGTTGTTGATAGTTGTTGCGAAGTAGAGAGTTGCTGATGGCCAATTTTTTGGTAAGACTTAGTTTAAGTTCCCTGTAAATCCTCTTCTACCAGTAGATAACACACATTATTGTTTTTCTGTTTTTGTTTGTCTTGTCTGTTTGTTTTTCTGTTTTTTCTTGTCTCGGATCTAAGTAAAAGTTCTAACCGTCCACATAGTAATGGATTTCCGCAAAGAAACGCCTGACTCCATTAATCATCATGTCATGGCTGTATTGATGATTAAACAAAATTGAAATATAAGAAATGTGAACTAACCTTTATTAAAATATTGACAATCATGATAATTAAAATGCTATATTCAAATCCAAATACCAACTGCACTGAAGGTCCTTTAGATGCAGTGAATTGATAAGCATGAAGAATAAAATAAAAATCTGCATGAGCCAGTAACATCAGCAAACTTAAGATTCGTATATGGAATAACCATCCTAATACTGGACTTCTCTCCATCTTAAAACAAAAACAAGTCATTTTTTTCTCTTCTTTTTATATCAATAAAAGTATGTATTTAGTGAATACTTACATAGTCTACCCTATCTTCAGCAAGCCAGTGAAATGCTTTCAAAAACAGCAAAAGAGTAAATAATGCTATAAATTTAGGATTAAAATCATCTCTAAAGACTGTAAATGCTAAACAAGTTTCAGTAATAGCATACCATGACCTCTCCACTAAATGCTGAAACAGTAACAATTGAGATAAAACATGTAAAACCTCATGATATTGATGAGTTGATATTTAGTTAGTGACATCATTAAGAAATTATAACAAAATATGAGGATATTATTAAACATATATATCATCACGCCTGTCTCCAATAGGGGTAGGCAGAGACCACAGATCTCCATCCACTACGATCCAGGCACACCTACATTGCTTCCTCCACACTTATACATCTTTTCATCCATCCTTCCTCTCACATTCATTGTAGTAAAACGGCTCCCGTTAGTTGCTTCTCGTCTTCATGGGAATTGGGATGTGACAGGTGATGAACCACATCGCTAATAATTTTTTAACAAATAAGGGTTATTAAAATTTGTCATAGTGAATCTGACAAGCTGCAAAGGAGGATGGAGGTCAGCCCCAGCAAAGCCCCACAAGCTGAGGTAAGGCACTATAGTACCCAGGGGAGCCCGATCCCAATTAGTATATAAAAGTAATTATATAAAAAAACATTATATAAAAATTTTCACAATCAACTACATTATTGTGTAATAATATTTATATTGTTGCATTACAGCAGTAATTTCAATCAATGCCTATTTCGTATTCATCAAACATAAGGATTATATCATTGAAATATAAATAGTTACCTCAAATTCAGCTGGACGAAGTTGTCCAAAAAATATCTTTCTTAAAATTTTTCCAATCAGTAGTACAAAAATAAAACCTTGTAAATACATTACCTGTAATAAAACAGATGGAATACTTGTAACATATGCCCTTCATGTATAACATTATCCAAACATAATTGTTAACTTTTACAATATTACTAGAATTACAACTAATACCACTTAGCATACCTTAAAGTTATGCATACTTACAGCCATACTTGGATTGGAGTTCGTAAGATAAACAATTGAAGGATAAAACTGTTTCTTTTGGTAATATGCATTGCTGATTACCACAGTCGTAAGTGCAAGACTGATAACAGTTGCAACTAAAGCCTTCATTTTGACGATAACTTATTAAGTCTTACACATCAAAACACTTAAAATTTTCATATGAAATATCGTGGAAAAATTCTAGATACACCAAAATCTTATAATTGTCATCAAATACATTTTCAAAACATTGTTTCGTATCACTCGCTGAAGCAAAAAACTATTTTTGACGTGTTCAGTGCTTATTAGTGTCATTTGCATAGATAAAAAATCAGAAATAGACAATAAAATATAAAGCTAAAATTATAAATATTTATGTATTAATAGTCTTAAGCAAATCTTTATAACTTATAAAGAATTTATTATCTTAAATAAAACAATAAGTCAATTCTATGAAAATAATTTTAAACTAGTGAAAGTAATTTATTGTTAAGGATTCTCTAACTGCGACTAACTACGAAAATATTTAATAGAATTAATTATTGTAGCTCATCACTAATCGCATTATACTGTAAAATGTCAGGAACGCATTATATATGCCGTATTTCTTCTATAAGTGCTATAGGCACCTACTGAATATTTGTAAACAGATAGGTAATAAATATGAGAAAGAGATGATGAATGTTCAACATAAGTAATTAGTATTGATAAGGATTAAATGTTATTCTTCTTAAAATTATATATAAAATATTACTATTAATAATACTCTATGATTCCTAATAATTATAATTATTGACATTTGAACTTCTAAGTGCAATTTATAATAAAGTAAATAGGTTCTCAAAATATTTAGTTTCATTTCACAAATACACTAATATTCAGTATTCATCGTAGCGAAACGGCTCTTCGTTCGCCGCTTCTCACCCTCGTGGGAATCACGACGTGACTGTTATTCTGTAAAAATGACTGTGAACCACGGGGGGAGCCCAATCCCAGCCACGCATCTTTTGGCACGGCAGACCGTGAATTGGCGGAGAGGAAGAGATAAGGATAGAGAAGAAAGGAAAAGTTAGGGGGAAAAAAAGATGGATTTAGACATGATAACAGGGATATGATACTACCACAACGGAAGACGAGAAGTGAAGTAAGAGTAGCACGGGAGGCCGAAGTCACGTACCCGTGTACCAATACCATAAATACCCGACAAGCGGCTAGGCAAAGATACTCTCTAACCTGAAGAATGTGAGAGGAAGGATAGATGAAAAGGTGGATGAGTGTAAAGGAAGCAACCTAACCAAACTATATATAACCTGACCCTACAAGGAGACTATATGTATTATTACTGATTCGAAGATGTTAATGCTGGTAGGTTTAACAGCTTGATCGAATTCAAGGCAAGTAAAATATAATTGGGAATCTGTGCAAATCGCAGACTCCATCGGCCTGACGCCGTGTCGGAGGTACACATATGTGTGTGTGTGTTGATTTTAAATTCGTCATGATTCTACGTTAAACATGAAGGGGAGGATTGAACTTTAGTAACTATAGTCCCTATTAGTCCCATAGACCCTAAGGTCTAGGGGGTGAGAACCGACCGGGTACGTGAGAGAATCTCGTGTAAGCGGCCGGTGTAGAAGTGTTCCCTACTCTACGTGCTCGGCTAGAGCCGGGGTGTGTGTGAGTGTTGGTGTCGTAGGTGGATCCGAATGACGCTGTTTCGTCGTCCTGATCGTGTAACACGTTACGCGGGTGTCGTCTTTTCAGGTGCGCGTTTAAATCGGGTGACTAATTTACCGATTGTACCACCAGTGGATTCGGATGGGATTCAAATCTCTCAAAATGTTTCTTGGAGAGTGTTTTAAAGTAGTGTTTGACGCTCGGTAAGTTAAGGTCGCAGTGGAGGTCGATATTGCGCTACAACCACTGAGCACCGGTGGCTCGACGAATGAAGCGATTTTGTATCACTTGAAGTTTATTTATTTTTCTATTGTGCACGTGCGCGAAGGCGACACTTGTGTAGGAAATAATTGGCCGGACGTATGTTTTGTAAAGAAGCAGCTTGTGTATCTGAGGGACAGTTTGCTGCGGGCGTTAATTAAAGGGTGAAGACACCCTAAGACGAAGGCCGCTTTGGATCGAGCGTTTTGAATGTGTTTAGTAAAATTCCGGTGATTGTCGAGGGTGACGCCTAAATATTTGACAGACTTTTTCCACGGGCTAGGTCTGCCAAAGTGATATCTGAGAGTTATATCTAAGAGTCGGCCGCCACGTTTGTGGGAGTCTCTACTGGTGCCCCTTGAGAAGTAAATTGCTTCACTTTTCTCGGGATTTACCTCGATTCTCCATTTTCGGAACCAGACTATATGTATGTATGTATGTATTATTTACCTAAACAAATACTTTCGAAACAGTAGCAGCCCTAGTATTTTTTTCTATTTACCCCATATGGCGTATTCAGTCCAAATAGAAAAGATTTTTGTGTTTTATGAAGTATTTATGGTATACAAACACTTTTTAATGTATAGAAAATGTAAAACCAGTATTAACTCTTACTTCTACACAAATTGGTTTATATTTAAAGTTGAAAGAGTTGAGTAAATCTGACTTAAAGTCTAAAAATGTTAATATCGACCCCATTTTATGGGATCTAAGAAAACCAACAACATCTACTCGTTGGTATTGGTTTAGAGGGTCATATTGTTAATTGATTCAATTCAGTTCAATTCCTTTATTGTGGCAACGAAATTGCTAATTGACTAGCTGTTAGAAAAGTAGTTCCCTGGCAACACATAAGATAAAGAACTGTCATATTATGAAAATGGTGTACGTGCGTTTTGTTTCATTTGTCAAATCTCGAAATTTGGTAAATAATATTGCAAGATGTAATTATGTTTTGTTAAAATCGTGATAAATTAGCCAACTTGAAAACGTGTAGGAGATAAAAAAACTCTTAATAGGGTGTTTGTTACTAAAAGATCTCTTAATTCACCGCGTAGATTAGTTCCCTTTCTTTCTAGTAAATTTATATTTCATACTAATATCTGTATGTAAATAATACTTTTGTATTCTATAATTTACAAAAGATACTGAATAATTAATGATCAGTGTTTTAAAATAATATACTGATTTAAAATAGTGTGTTAATATTATTATTGTTTATTTTATTGGATTATAAACTTCCTTGTGATACTATCCCAAAACTGATCTTTAATTCGGAATATATTTTACAGGTAGTATATAAATAGTTTGCAGTTTGGTGAGCATCCTAAACACTCACCATGGTAAATAAAATGTTTTTAAATACTTAAATTTACATTTTCTGTTTCATCAAAATAAACATTAAATTTTCTCCATATCTGTAGCAGGGTGATGATCCCCCTTTCTTAGCAGTCGGGACTGATGTAAGTGCAAAATACAAAGGTGCCTTTTGTGAAGCCAAAATAAAGAAGGTAGTTCGAAACATTAAATGCAAGGTAATATTATATATCTACTATCTGTTTCATATAATTTTAAGGCCATTTCATTTTTAAACAATTAAATGATCATGTTTTTTTTTAAAAATCTTATCATTTTGCTAGTTACCAAGTGTTGTACCTAAATATTTCATTCACTTTTTTGTATAATTCTTCAGGTGACTCTTAAAGCAGGTGGTATCACTACAGTTAATGACGATGTCATAAAAGGTACACTGCGTGTAGGGAGCACAGTTGAAGTCAAACAAGACCCCAAAAAGGATGCCATAGAAGCTGTCATTACTAAAATACAAGATTGCAGTCAATATACTGTGGGTAAGGTCAAAGATTTACTAGGAGAGAAGTATTTCCCCAAACAAGCCAATTTTTTCATGCTATGATGTATGTAAGTTCTGCACACATGATGCTATGTGTGTAAATCAACATGATCTCTTTGGATATTAAGATATTTATATTTTTGACATACTTCTACTATGAAGTATTAATCTACCAAAGTTGAAGAAGCCAAGACTGATATTATTTTCAGTTTATCTCCTCTTTTCAGTATTTGATGATGGTGATATAACGACTTTACGTCGATCAGCACTGTGCCTTAAAAGTGGGCGGCATTTTAATGAAAGTGAGACATTGGATCAGTTACCTCTCACACATCCAGAACATTTTTCTACACCTGTGATAGCTGGAAGAAGAGGCAGGAGAGGAAGGGCTCAGTGAGTATCTTTTATATCTTACCTTAAATTCTTTTCTATGTTTTAGTAGACATGAGCAAAGGGAAGATATATCTGATATAATATTTACGTTAATTAAGTTAAAAAAGCAGCAACAGCTTAGTTGGTAAGGATAGAGCTTATGTTTTTGTATCCTTCTTTGGACTTTTAATGTGATCAAGAGTTCTAGTTTAATCGAGTCAACTTCTTTGACTTCATTCATTGACACAATATCATTAAAATATGATAAATTCCATAGGAATTCTTTACTAGTTAGATTCTTGACTTTGGTTACTAGGTCTGAAGAAAGTGAGGGTGAAGGAGTAACGCGACGCGCTAAGACTGATAGCGAGCCACATGTGGGTCGCGTGGTACTGGTGGAAGCTAGCAGTGGAGCAGAACGCCGCCGTCCACATCAACCCGCCTTCCCTGCGCTTGTTGTGGCACCTACTGCACAAATCAAAGTCAAAGATGACTATTTGGTGAGGTCCTTCAAGGATGGACGATAGTGAGTAATATTTACTAGAATTTTCATAGTACTGCATGAAATTATTCACTAATCTTAATAAAATAGGCTATATGCTAGTGTAACATACTGGTACCAATATATGTATGTACCCAACCCAATATTATATGAATCATACTGACTGAATCCACTTAACTTGCCCAATAGATTTATGATGTTTGAAATAATGCACATGTTTTTTTTTTTTTCTTTGAGACTTGAATGTCATATAAACAAACAAAGATTCTCAAGCAGATAATACGAGAAAATAAAAAAAGAGGATACCTGCGGAGTATCTTTTGCCGTTTCTTCTCCGTTCAAAAAAATGTCATTGCTAAATAGTGATAAAGCTTTATTTATAACAAACTTATGTTCGATAAATAAAATGTAATTTTTTATATTGAAATAATGAATTTTGAATTTGAATAATAGAATTGATGTAAAAATGTAGAACTACATCTTTTTAATTACCAGCTACACAGTTCCAAAGAAAGAGGCCAGAGAATTTCGCAAAGGCAGTGCGCCCATGGAGTGGGCAGGTGTAGAGGCCGCATTGCAGTATCTCAACAATGCTGTGCTTCCTCCTCATTGGGACCGGGACACTTTGTTTAATGAGCCTAGGAATACCTCTGACGATGTAAGCATTTTCAAATTTTAATATGTAACGACTCACTTCTCATCTACAATTTAAGTTGTAATTTCATCATTATCATCAATACAGCCATAATAGTCCATTGCTGAAAATTGGCCTCTTTTAAAACTAAGGAGTACTACTCCACAAGGTAGGTTTGTTATCGTTATCCTCACGCTTAGCGGGTGGATCGGGAATCACAAATAAGTTTTTTTCAGTCACATAGACACTGCTGCTCATCTACTAGTATTTGTTCCCATGGTTTCTCCATACTATCTACCCATTAGAATAAATATGGTGGCCTTATTTTATAGTTGAAACTGATATTTTAAAGATTTGAAATTCTTGAAACATATTCCATGAAAGTTTGTATTAATTTATTCATTTGAATTAATGGCTTTCAATATTAACAAATTTTGTAAGATATAGTTTCAGACAATAATATTCCTTATTATCACGATAACCTAAAAGTCACTTCATTTCTTTCCATACCGTAAGAGGCGACTATGAGAGCAAATACAAGTTGATAGGCAGCAACATCTACTTGAGTAAAACAAACAATAGTTTGTGAAATCTATTGCATCCGCGAAGTGTTGGGCGATACCTCTCAATTTGGAGGAGGAATCAAGATCTTATGGTAATTATGATAATTTGTGTATTTATTACAGAGCTCTGATGATGAGCCACGTGAAGAAAAAGATCACTTCGTAGCACAACTATACAAGTTCATGGATGACCGTGGTACCCCTCTCAACCGGAATCCTACTATTGCCAACAGAGACATAGACTTGTATAGGCTTTTTCGTGTAAGTACGAAATTTTTTTCACTAAAATTTTTTTTGAATAACTTTATTTACTAGTACATGGAAAAATTCTAAAAATAAAGTTTTCCAATACTTAATCTAGGAATCATTAGAAACTGAAGTATTAAACTATTGGGTGCGCAACTATGTTGTCGCTGTATTTTTATAAAAATGCAACTTAATAGTGCAAAAATGCTTACATGTATATTCTTCAAAGTATTGTCCATCCTTCTGGCAGAGTTCGAATACCGTTTCAATAAAAGTGTTCATCGTTGGAGGCTATCCACGAATTAAGCCATTTTTCGATATCTTCATATGGGTGGGACTGCTGATCTGCCAGATCATGTGTCATCGAACGAAACAAGTAACAATCGGACGGCGCAATATCTGGGGAATATGGCGGGTGGGGTAGGACTTCCCATTTTAGCGTTTTCATATAGGTCTAAACGGGTTTGCCAACATGAGGCCAAGCATTATCATGCAGTAGAATCACTCTTTCGTGCCTTTGCTCGTATTGTGGCCGTTTTTTGCGCAGTGCTTGGCTCAGTTGCATCAATTAAAGTCGATACCGTTACTCAGTAATGATTTCCTTTAGTTTTAACAGCTCATAATAAATAACAATGACCTGGTCCCACCAAATACACAGCATAACCTTCACAGCGTGTATATTTGGCAGTCATCATGATTTTCTTTTCTATGAATTGCTGAAATGAATCCATTTTTCATCATCGGTCACTATGCAATGAAGGAAACCCCTTCTTTTTTGCCGCTGGAGAGGGCAAAAAAAAACGCTCAACTTCCCTTGGCTTTAAATCATAAGGATCCCAAGATCCTTGCTTTTGCATTATTCACAACGCATGCAATCGCTTAGAAATGTCTTGGTTGGTAACTCCTAATACTAAAGCAAGCTATTCTTAAGTTTGGCACGGATCATCATCGAGCAATTTCTCCAATTTTAAAACGCCATGAACCAAGCTTTTGTTTTTAATTAAAAACAAAAGCTTGGTTCATAGCTTTTTGGATATGTCAAAATCTACCAACACTTACTGTTGAATCCATCTAATGACAAACAGTGAGAACTTACTTGTGCACCTAATATATATGATTAAAATTTAAAAAAAATATTTTTCAAAATAATATATATTTATATTATTTTTCTGCCTACTGTATTAATAATATCACTACATTCATAGATTAAAATTAGGTGTATTTTAAAGTTCTTTGTAAAAACATATTATCTATGATAGGTTGTCCAAAAACTTGGAGGCTACAACCGAGTGACAAATCAGAATCAATGGAAGACAATAGCTGATAAGATGGGATTCCATCCTGTAACTACAAGTATCACCAATCTTTGCAAACAGGCATACAAAAAGTAAGGGAATTGATTTTCTATACTCTTTTGTGGAATTGTATATTTGTACTAAAATATTTCATATTATTTAGGGTTAAAAGGTGATGTTATTGATGTAATTTGTGTTTTTTTTGCGGTTAAAAAATTAGGCCTAATTTGTAACATTAAAAACCAATGCGAAGAAGAACTTTGTCCTTTTGTCGAAAAATGAAGGTTCAACAAAACTGACTTTGTTGTAACGATTTACACTCATCATGATTACTGTAGGGCGGTCCACTGCTGCTCATCTTTGGCGACCGCATTGTCACTGCCCAAGTGTCGCCTAATCTAACGGAGAGGTTCCCACATACATAATAAATGCGGTATTATGAATTTAAAATATACCTCCGTATAATGAAATGCGATCCAAATCGTCGATGACCAAGATCTCACCGATTGGCTTGATTCTCTAGCGCTGCGAAGGGATATCGCTTTTACCATGGGGAGTGCTTCGAAAAATTATTTGCAATTATTCCTGCCGCCGAACCGCACAACTCATCGAAAAGAAAAGTTTCATTCCCATCATATGGATGAGTGGCGATCCAGTTCAGTGCGCTTCTCCCGAAATTCCTTTCCACGTACCACCACTGTGTGAAGCTGGCTTTCTTCGGCGGTACTTCCGAACCGATACGACATTGGCACCTTCAAAACACAAGCCTCCACATACCTTAAGCCGGTAACGCCTGCGTTGATTGCTTTTTATCAGGCGATACGCTTGCTCGTTTACCTTCCTATCCATTAAAAAACCCTACGTTTGCGAATACGTATTATTGTTCATTATTTTTTTTTAAATATTTTTTAGGTTCTTACACAGCTTCGAGGACTTCTATCGCAAGCTTGGCGTGACCCTTGTAGCGCATCCTCGTGGCGCTCGGACTCCGCCCGCCGGCCGCTCGCTTATCCGCGATCGTGACAAGCAACCACCGACCTCTTCATCTGCTTCATCCACTCCAACTTCTACTCCCAGCCAGGTATGATACATTCCCAATTTGGCACAACAACAAATAAACTAATTAGCTTTGTTTACCCAGAGACCCAAAATGGATCTCGGCTTCAGAAAAGCTGTACCCTATCCTGCGTGATCTCCTACCTCTCTACCAGTCAACTGATTTGGAAGTTGCGCAAGTCAGCTTCCACTATGTCTCTCCAGCGGTACCTGGGGTGCCCCACAGGTCGGCGTCCAGCTGGGCGACCCACATACGCTCTATTGACCGCGCTATCCCTCCCCTACGCCAATTGCCATCATCTCTTGGTTGGGCCCAGGATCTTACATAGGATTTTTCGTTCTGCGACTACTCTTCCTTTAGCATTCGTGTCCGAGCTTCATTTGCCGAAGACAACAACAATTATTATTGTGGAGAAACAATCTATTATTCTTCTAATATCTCAAATTTCACATTTATGCCTTTGAGTGTAATTAAATATAAAAACCAAATAGCAATTATCTTGCTTTGATAAGCTGCTTTGAAAGGGATGTGAAAACAAGTTGGTTTTGTTAATACAAAAATTAGACCTTTATTATGTAGCCTTATTATATTTTCACCTGCAAACATACTTTCTCAGTCTTCGGGTGGGCTGGCAAAAAATGCCTGAAAATAATCCCGCCTTGTTGTAACACTAAGGCGTTAAAAAATTTAAAACAAATAAACAACAAAAAGTTTGTTACTGTAATTTTGCAATGTAATATTTACAAAAACTTTAACATGTAAAGCGTGGCAAAGATAAGGATTCTGACAAAAGCGAGACAGACAAAAGCGATAAGAGTGAAAAAGAAGACAGGGTTGAAAAGGCAGAAAAACCCAATGAGAAGATTCATGTCAGTGATGAAGAAGATAGTGCTGATAATCAACCTCTTGCTGTAACTGCACCAAAGTGAGTATTAATTTTATGTTTCTCTGTTTCTGTATCTTCATTCTGTCTTGTGTTACATGCACTTATGCAATCATGAGTATATGTGCGTTAGAATCAGATTCATCACGAAGAAGATCATACTAAATTATTCAAAATTAAATTACTCAAGTAGTCTTCTTAGAAGAACTATTTTGTTTTTAAATGCTTAGTATTTTGCTATGGCTGACAAACAACAAGACGTAAGCCAATCATTTAAATTTTGTATTTCTACAATTATAATAATATTCCTACCAGCATAGTCTACATATAAATAATAGAGTTTCAAAACCATTATAAAATTTCAAGTTAAAAATAACTGCCATTGCTTTATAGGATTGAAAAAGAGAAGGAAAAAGATAAAGACAAAGAAAAAGAAAAGGACAAAGAGAAAGAGGAGAAGGATAAAGACAAAACTCCCTTATCAACTATTGTAACTGAAGATAAAGCTGTAATAAAACCTCGTTCACAATCAAAAACCCGTAGCCTTCCAGCAATCAAAACAGACTCACATGAAAAGCAGACTCCTAAAAGAAGACCATTTTTATCTAAAAGTGAGTTCATTTACTTCTCACCAATTAATTTTTTTTAAGAGTTATTGCTGAAAAAATATGTCCAACCTACACACACATTTACAATGACCCACATGGTTGTTCGCTCTAGAAGCTCCTTCTGAGTTAATGTTACTGGTTCCATTCCCACATTGGAATAAATATGTGCCTACAGGTATTTAATACGTGTCTGGGGGTCACGCCAATCCGCCTTGGATAAACGTGGTGAGTTAGTGACAGTTGTTTCATTTATTTATTTTATTTAGTTAATTTTGTTTGCACAAAATGCACAAACATATACATATACATATAAATATTCGCTATAAAAAAAAATAAAAAAGAAATATTCACCTTGCAGCAAGTACTCTCATCCTATGACCAGGACTTAAAAAATGTGTTCGAGAGTTTTTTAATGTCACGAGAAATGTCATTCCAGATCTTTATAGCCGTTAAATGGTGTGAAGAAGTAAGAAGTTTTAAATTATCGGTGAACGGAGATATAATAGATGTTATTAGTATTGGAACTTTGATTTCAGATACAATGGAGCACAAGGATCGTTTTAAATTGTGTAAAAGGGTGCAGAGTATTCTAACATCTCTGCATTGGCGAATGCGCAGCTAGTCAAGCTGAGACCATGACCATAGATGTCTCTGATGAAATAATGATTTAGGTGAAAAAAGAAGTCTTTTGTTTTTTCGGTTTGAACATTTGTGCATTTTTTATTTCAGTGGGTGATAACATGAGTGCGGGCAGTCCGCGGGCGTCTAGAAGACCTCACGTCTCGACGGATAGCGACAGTTCAGGACGGGCGTCCAGGTATATGTTTTGTCTCAAGTCTTTCTTAACCCTTTCGTTACAGAGCGCTTGCTTCAAAATGTGATGATCTAGGCTAATAAATACTACTTAAATCAAGAAATACAACATTTCAACAAATACTACTTTCAATAATTTTTTGCTCCATGGCATTAAAAACCTCTGAACATTTCGAACTCTTAGTAATTTGAAATATTATAAAGGTCCCTTCAACTTGGAATTATCTAGAGTGAACTGTATTAATAACTGAACTCCCATTAAAAAATGTAAAGGATGCCATTTTTAGTAGATGCGGTCCGGCAAAGAAGATGATGAGCCGACGCAGTCAGAGCGCTAACTCTGCGAGTAGCGGCAACACTATTGCGTCCAATGGCAGCAAGCGT